>JAODUD010000002.1:9198339-9209097 GCA_026784285.1 Stomatorhinus walkeri
GCCCCACGGGCCCCCTGCACCCCAAGGGCCCCTGGGCAGCGGCCCCGCTGGCCCGGTCCGTAATCCGTCCCTGGGCACCAACCCATCTCAGCATACTCATGGGGTAATTGAAAAATATTCCCCGCGATGCGGTGCCACATATATGCGTAAAGTCAACAGATAGAAAAGACAATTGCAAATAAATAAATAAACCTAATGAACGATAGCACACGATGCAAAAGTAATTATTGCGGGAATGTGAGAGTAGTCATTGAGTTGCGCAAAAATATTGCGAATAAAAAATAAATATCCAAAACTTAAATAAATATCGAAAACTGATTATGGCATAGAATCATCTTGTCCGTCCGCGCTGTGATCCAAGCGCACTCCTTCGCTAAAGAAAAATAAAAATTAAACCGTAGTTAAGTATAAATAATACGTTAACGTGCCCAAGGTTCAGAAATGCTTCCCGGTAGGAGTGTAACGCTTTCCGGGTAGTCGTCCTTTTTGTCCTCCTCGGGCATCCGTAGAGATACATGCGGACTAGAAGCTCGCGAGTGTGATTGTGAGTAAGCAGACGGTATTTTGCTAACAGAAGACAATATTGCTGATCGCAAAATAGAATACAGCGGAGTGTTAATGTATAATAAAGTTTTGTTAGGTGAGCCGTAGCATAACCACAATAAAATCACAACAGGTATTGAAACGTCTTTACGAACCCAGATAACATACTACCATTGCAGTTACCTATGCTAGGATAGAAACAGACAGCACGTTAGCTACATATAGACTACATCATCCTAGTTTTTAACCTCCGCATGCCCAGATACTATCTTTTCAAGTTACTTAACTACCATAAGTAACAATATTACCCAGCAACTCATTTGGCTGCATGTATTTATAAAGATACTATCGATACTCCAAATTTAACGTTATACATTCGTGTAAGAAGAACATCCTTTTGTACTATTTATTTAAGTAATCCCGTTTTCCTTTTAGTAAGATGGCGGAATGCACGACGTTAGACAGCCTGTTGGAAATGGGATTTGACAGGAACAGAGCGTAAGTTATAGTTTTTTTTGTACTCTGTGCATCTGCTTTATGTTAATTAGCTTTTTATGTGTTGGTTGCTGTCCTGATGACTGTTCTGTTCTCAGGGAGAAGGCTGTTGCACATACTGGCAATCAGGGTATAGAGAGAGCTATGGACTGGTGAGTTTGCTAAGCCAGGAAGTACCGCTCATGCATGGATTCTTGATGCCCAGTTTATTAATTTGTCTCTATAATAATCATTCAACAGGTTGATGGAACATGAGAATGACCCAGACATCGATGAGCCTTATGTCCCACCGGCAGGGAATGTCCTGGGGTCTAGTGACAGCCAAGAGACACCAACAGATCCTACAGCAGGTAACGCACAGGATGGTCATCCGCACAGCCCTGTAGGTGCTTACTGTCTGATTCTGACGTGTCAGAATCCCTGGAAACCATTGGACTATGGGCCTGTCTTTGTTTCATAAAACAGTTTGTACTGTTTTAACCTTATACAAGACCCAAGATATCTTTATTGTTAATGTACATTGAGATGAAGTATGGATCATCCTGTACAGGCCTCAATAAAAAACTATACAAGCTCAAAGGAAAATGTAAGGAAAAAATAGACAGTATATAGCAGTGTAAAGAAAATAGACAGTATAAAAGTATAAGAAATATTGCACATGAATTATTGCACATGAGATAAATTATTGCACTTGAGAAAGGCAGCGGTTGAGGGTTTTAGCATTACAGCAGGATAATGATCATAATCAACAGTATTGCACGATATAATGATTTATGTAGAGGGCAATTGTGGTGCTAAGATGAATGTGACAGCAGCATTGTTGTATAGTCAACATGGGTGATTCTATGATGGCTAGGAGTCAGAACACTTAAAGTGCATATTCTGGGTGTGTAAGGAAGTTTACGAAAGATTGGCTTCTGTGTGGAGAGCTCCGGGCCGCTGAACTCGTGCACGCTGCCGTTCTGGCATCCAATAAGCTGTTTTTCATGTAGCAGCAGAGGAGGGGCCAGAGATGTCACTAGAGGAAGGACTTAAGAAACCAATGACAGAAGAGGAGAAACGGGAGCAAATCAAACGGTTGGTGTGTGTGAGAGCAGTAAGTGTGAGGATGGGTGAATTTAAAACTGACAGGTCGCAGTTTGGGAAAGAGGGATTGTTCATTTTTAAATGGTTCTTTTTTTAAAAAAAAAAGTTGTAACTATAAAGGTTGTGTTTCTGTAGGAGTTCCACAGAACAAACAAATGAGCATTCAAAGACTTTCATTGCTTTGCACCCAATATCTGTCAATTGCTTTTGTCACTTAATTGTAATGTTAAATATATAACTGAAATGCTAGTATATCTTATTACCAGTTAACCCGTATGTCATTTAACTGCTGCCATGTAATGTAGCAGAAATAGCTAATTATTTGTGTACACTCATTCCGCCATTTGTGACCACACAAAAGGCAAATGATACTGATGCAAGTACTGTATTACTCCCAGGTTGGAGGAGTTGATGAAAGTGAAGCAGGAGGAGCGGAGAGAGCGTGAGAGACGGGAGGAGGTGGAGAGGGAGAAGCAGAGACGGAAGCAGGGCCAGGAGCTGCTGCAGGTCAAGCAGAAGCTCCAGGAGGAGGAGATGAAGAAGCTGACGGAGCAGCGGCGGAGGGAGAAGATGGAGGACAGGATGGCCAAGTGCGTCTGGGTCAACTTCCAAATGTGCTGACGTTAAGTGCAGGTCTTCTGTTCTTGGATGGATGGAGAAAACAGCAGTTCAACAAGCAGGGAACCTCATCATCGTGCTACACATTATAGCAACATCTCATTGACAAACACACAATGGTGGCGATGATGTCAGCAAATACGCTGTCATCACCATGTGAACATTAGTTCTGTGTTTTGTATTACAATACGTTGCCAGTTCACCATTGAGAATCCCATGTGGGTTGTTTTAAGTCACTGTTGGGACGCAGGTCTAGTAACCTGCCAGTCATCCGGCCTTCACAGTCTTAGTACTGTAACCTCCTCACACTGACCTCCTTTATTTCTTTCCTATTTTGTGGTCCAGGCAGCGAGTTCGGGAGAAGATTGCCCGGGACAGAGAAGAGAGAGCACAGAAGGTACAGAATCCATCAGCCTGCTGTCTTGCTGTTTGAGATTCTTAGAGTCTGTTATGCCTGTTAGGAGAAGATGTCTGCAGGCTGGAGATACTGACTAGACTGGAACAGCTCTGTTGCCTTCATTAATGTAACAGAACTGTGTGATAGAACTTTCTGTATCTAATAGTCATAAAGTATATTAGATCTTTTTATGAACCACCCACCTAGGTGACAGACAACGTAAATACAAATTTCTTCCTTTGAATAACTTTCACTACTTTGCTGTGTATAACTTAAAATGATTAGCTGTATGATTGTGGTACTTCTGCTGGTCCTGTTTAATTCAGAATGAGAGGCAGATATGGCTCACAGTCACTGTTCAGTTGGCCGTACTCCAACGTGCACTGTCCGTCTTCCCAGTTTGGGGGGGGCTCCTCAGTGGTCTCCCCTACATCTCCCCCATCTGAGGCCGCTCCCTCTGCCCCCTCGGGTAGCCAAGGGCCTCCGCCAGCCAAGAAGGACTACGACGAGTCTCGGATACAGGTATGGGTTGTGTGTGTGCGTGTGTGAGGGTGAGGGGGGGCTGCATTTTGACGGAACTCCTTCCTTATTTCACTGTTCCCCTGGCCCTTTCCAGGTGCGTCTGTTGGATGGCTCCACCCTGACTGCTGTCTTCAAGGCGCAGGAGCCATTGGCTGCGGTGAGAGTCTATGTGCAGATGAATGGGGTGGAAGGCCAGGACTTCACCCTGCTGTCGCCCTACCCCAGGCGCGTCTACACTGACATGGACATGGAGAAACCCCTGCGGGAGCTCGGCGAGTACTTGGGACATGAGAGCGGAGCCTGTGGGGCTTGGAGGGTGGAGCCTGTGGGGACATGAGAGCGGAGCCTGTGGGGCTTGGAGGGCGGAGCCTGTGGGGCTTGGTGGGTGGAGCCTGTGTTGCTTGTGGGGGGGCGGAGCCTGTGTTGCTTGTGGGGGGGCGGAGCCTGTGGTGCTTGGGGGGGGTGGAGCCTGTGGGGCTCAGCAACTGTACTGCATGCAATATGAAGTTCCTTGGGACAGCAGCTATTTTAAAAACATAAACATATTTTTGAAATGGAATTTTAAACTTCAACTCTGGCTAAGTGCAAACACATCAAATAGACACAGATGTGTAATAAATCATCTTAATTAAGCGCTATTTTTTCCACTGTCTTGCATTCAGTTGTTGAGCTGATGTCAGTAGGTCTGGGTAAAATAAGCCTTAATAAAATGTCATTTCTCACTGGTGTTTTTTCCCTCCCCCAGGTCTGGTGCCGTCTGCTGTCCTAGTTGTTGCCAAAAAGTAAGGTTAAAGCGGAACCCTGGAAGACGGCAGTACCAGAACACCAACCAGGGACCTGAAGGAACATGGATGACTAAAAACAGAGTGGAAAAACAATAAATGGCGCTTATTAATACACTGGTTCTCTTCCTTACAGCTCAGTCATGCAGCAAGCAGTAGTTTCACGTAGGGTTATATATTCATATTCATTTAGGTTTTTCCTTGTGCTAGAATTAAACACTAGTGTAGGTGAAGTAATCCGCATCTCCTTAAATTCACATTGTTCCTCAAAATGACTTTGAGCACAGCATTGTCTAAAACGGCTGTTCTGGTACTTTTCATATCTTGTCATACGTGATAGGGAGTAATGATCAAAGGGCAGAGATACAGATGGTAAGGTGCGGTGATTGCATTTTTTTTTATGTTCTGCTAAATATTAAGAATTATTGTGACTTAATAAATTGCTTTTTTAAATCGTGTTTTGCCTGAGTACATCATGTATATAGGTATGGTAGCCTGTTTTTCTTTGGTAGGTGTTTGCAGAACTGAGAGTAGAAGTTCCACATGAGCAGGTGATGCTGACTTCCTGCAGCTTCCAGTATCCAATGGAATTTCTTACAGAAGTCCATTAGAGTGAAACTCCACTTTCCTGGCCCAGTTCACTGTCTGTTGGGGGGAGGGTGAATGGATATGAATCAATAGGGGGGTTGATGGCCCTATTCATGATTTAAGCCAATAAATATACATTTATTTGGGGGGGCTGAAGCTCCTCTAAAATAGGCTTAACGACGCCCCTGATCTGATAACTTTGTGAGTCTGATAAGTGATGGATGACTGGATTGCATTTGAATTTTTTTGCACTGACTCATAGTAATACTATTTTCTTATCTCACATGCAGTTGTCCTAGACATAAATTATAAGAAATCATATTGACAGTGACTCATTTCGGCTATGTGTACATTGTCAGCTAGGAGAGTCTCATGCGTAGCTAGTGTGGTGATGTTCCTGTTCACGGGTGCAGCATTTGACCAGTTTGATACAAAGGAAAAAGCCAGCTTGGGTCTGACTCTGTTCTGGAGGTTTGCCAGTAATATAGTTATCCGGGAGGGTGCAGACATCTGTCTGGATGAAAAGTGATTTTATGTACTATATCTTTTTAAAAATTATTTTAATATATAAACTGTGTCTGTATGTAATATACTTCACAAGTTCTTAAATGAAGGATTATTCTTGATGTTAAGCATTGTGTGGCCTTGGTTGTAATTCTGTAATGGAACAGTGTTCAGAACCAGCCCTCCCCATGCCCTGTAAAAAAACTCACAGATCAGCCGCGGTGTTGTAGATTGCTGTTTTTTAAATCTCATCACTGAGAACAATAAAGAAGAAACTTTTTTTCATTTTTATTTTCGACTGAAGTACATGCTCGTCACTTTTCGTATTTTGGTTTCACGCTCACATAATGCCCACGTTGATTTCAGTTTATTTTAGTGCAGAAAAAAAACTGGCCGTTAGTCATACATGTGTTGATTTTTGTTAGCATATTCATACACCTGTTTCATTAAATACCTCGAGAACAGGTGGAATGGTAGTAACTGAAAGTGTCCAGTAGGTGTCACCCATGCAGTTCCCAGAACATGGAGCCCGTAATGATATTGCGTAAGCCATGGACGCGTAAGTTTTAAATAGAATATATTACTCTGTATGTGATTATATATGTAAATGAATGCGTCAGTCATGAACGCTGGCCCTGGTGTGTTTACGCTAGGTGTGCACTTGCTACATTTTGCATGAGAAACCTTTCGGCGCAGTGTATGTGCCGCCGTAAATTGGTGTGTTTGTGCGGGAGTGAGAGAGGGTGAGAGTCAATGGGACAGTTTCTGTCTCTTGGCGGGTGACTCAGAGCGAGTGGGTGTACTAAGTGTAGATAAGTGCTGATGGTGGAGATGCATTCGTCAGTGTCAAGGTGATAAGGAGACGGAACACTGACACAGTGTTCGCAGCGATGCTTGGATGTATTTTTAACCGTTTTTCTTCCCCTGAATCGGTTCCCAGATCTGCAGAAACACCAGATACGACTGATCCAAAGCTGCAAACAAGAATATTTAGCATTTCATAACTGTGCGCGCATCGAAAAACAGTGCGATTGTACGGTTCCTCGTGGAACATGAGCGAATGAGTGAGAGTGTATTATTAACGTTGTAAATTGCAGTTTCTACACGGCCTTATGCTTGTTTTTATGTCTTCTCCTTCATGGCATTTTGGAAAAACTTTAACCCAATTGTTCCTAATCTCCCCTGCTCCTCCTTCTACAGATACTTGTGAATTTTCTAGACCAAATGACCTAATTGCATATGATATTTTGGGAACATTGTTTTTATTTTCATTTACACCTTTTCCTCTTTACATTCTTGTCACCAATTAACGTACTGACCTTTTCTCAGCAGTCCACATGTCGCTGGCATTTTAATGACAACATTCAGCTGCCATGGGAACATTGTGCGCATCTCCTATTCATCATGTCTTCTGTCTAACCAGCAATTATTAAACTGCAACCTCGATATATTGTTTGCAGGTGAGAGATTCGTAGAGTATACACGACTCGTGTAACACCTGAGAGGAGTCCTGTGTCGATGTTAATAGTAATGTAATTCATTCATTCATCTTGTATATCGCGTGTCCTTTACAGGGACGTGGGGGTCTGTCCGGAGACTATGCCAGAAGCTATGGCCGCAAGGCAGAGAATAACCCAGGATGGTGTGCCAACCCATCGCAGGGCACACTCACACACCATTCACACGCACGCATTCACACCTACGGACAATGTGGCACCTCCATTGACCTGAACTTGTTTTTTTTTTTTTTCATTTTGGACTGCAGGAGGAAATCGGGGAACCCAGAGGAAATTACACGACAGAATGGGGAAAACTTGTGCAGTATTGAGGCACAAGGGTGGGGTGTACCCTGTACCCAGGATGGGATGCTGATCCGGTTACACACATACCTGCAATCATGTACTATGTGCATTTTAGCGACATCAGTGTGTCTAAACCAATGTCTTTGTATTTTGGGAAAATAGCAACACATCAAGGGGAGAGTATGCAAACTACAGAGCAGGGATTGAAACCTCACTTTCTGGAAGTCTAAAGCAGCAATTTGACCCACTCTGTTGCCCGTCTTATCTGAAAAGATGCAAGATATTAGATGTTAATGCTAATATTGTGACCCAAGGCTAATAGAGTGTATTTTTCCCTCTTTTCTAGATAGCCAATAGGACAATGTTAGTCATACCAACACCTCTCCCTGTCTCCCTTTTGCTCTCTCTCTTGTGCTGTCTGATTGCTACGGTAACACTTGTGCCTGTTGCCATGACAACTGCTTCCTGAAAGCATTGTGAAAGTGAGTGTACGGCAGTGTATGTGTATGGGGGTATTGGACGCTTTTTGTGTACCCCACAAATGCCACGCCAGGGGGAATTGCTTGCCCATGGTTGTACAAGTCTGTGATCCGTTTTGTGTTGAGATCTGTTGCATGTGTTACCTTTAGTTTTGCGGAATATCGCTTCCAGGTCTGCTTTGACGACACAAGGGCACTGTGTGTGGTCCACTGGTCTGATAGCTTTCTATGCTCGAGACAGATCACATAGGTCGCATGAATTAAGAGCTGGCAGTGGGAGTTTGGCTGATATTTTGATTGCCTGTGGCTGACATATAACGGATGCTTAGACACCAATTAGGATAAAATTTTGATCTTGCTATCTAACACGTCCGAACCTCAAACTGCCAAAAGCAGCAAGAGATGTAATTCCTAAGTGTATTTCATTGTATTATTATTATTTTCATGAAATAAAACTACAACTGAGCATATTGATGCATTTTCATTGGGAATGTGTCTTTCGCAGCCGTTTGCTTCGCCTCTTCACTGCCACCTGTCCCCCCCCCCCGCCGGCCTCTGTGCTTTCTCTAGTTTTTCTTGCCTTTGCTTTTCCTCCCTTCTCCCATCTCCTCTCTGCCTCTTAACCCTCCATCTTTCACCAGAGGGGTCACATTTTTTGGCCATTTCATGAACCTTAACAAGACTTTATGAGTCAGATCCTGTCTATTCCATTCTGTCAGGTATTTCCCCAAAAATAAAAATACACCCAGTCTGTCTAAATTCAATTTCCTATGTCAGCACTTGTACTGTTACTTCTAAGCAAACTTCTAAAGCTTTTTATGGATAAAATATGACAGCTACTCCATATGGATTAAAGATAACATGTAAGAGGTTATGTAATAATGTAAGACTGATGGCAGCGGTATATAGGTAGACCGAAATAAAGAAGCAGTGACTCATTCTGAGAAATTATTTGCAAAGCGATTACTCAGTGTCTTGCAGTCTTTTTCGTGGCCCAGTGTCTGGAGAGATTTTCCTGTACATACAACCACCCCCCACCCCCCCCCATCTCACCGAAAAGTGCCTCTGTGCCTGTTGACTGTGATCCGGTGTTTTCGAGGGCGTGCTGTGTTGCTGTGTACTTCTGTGCTTTCGCTCCGTGCGGAGCACAGCTGAAAAATAACCGAAAGTCTGCCTCTGGCATATATGCAGATCGCCTTTGGCTGTTAGTGAGGTGCCATTGTTTCCTTGCCCATCACACTGTATTTCGCATCTTACCTTCTCCTGCTCAGTGTCTCCTCCGCCCCTCTTCTGGTGATCGCGTTCATAGCGCCCGGTAAATTTATCATGCTCCTCAAAAGTCCTCATGAATGATTCAGATTCTACTGGTTCCCTCACTCCTGTTTCTCTACATATTCCTGCTTCTTGGCAACGCTTCTCCGATTTTAGAATTTTTGTTCGTTCCGTAAACTTTCACGCCATCACCAAAGCATGAGTCTCCATCTCAGTCACGTAATCAGTCGATGAACCAGTCAGTAAATGGCTTTAATTTAGCACGTCAGCTTTTTATGATAAGAATGTCTCTTGTCAGGCTGCAAGGGTATTAGAAGGGCGGAGGCAGCGATAGTTGCAATGGGATTTAGGACAAAAATGACAGCAGGGTCTATGAGGAGTGTCTCAGTCTACTAAAGGTCATGAGAAGGTGGCATCACCTCGTGGGAAGGTGGCATCACCAGCCAGGAGCAGGGAAGGAACCACCTTTAGGGAAATTAAGGAGGAAACTACAGGCCTTTAACTGGGGGCTTTTAAAATATATGAGCTTAATTAGTTTTGCAGGTCCAAGGTCCCAGGTTAATGTTTCAGAATACTGTCTGGCACTGTGGCGTTTCCCATCGGTGGGTGGAGCGAAATGTAATGTCCAGTTTATTACAAAACCGAAATATCAATTCCTAAAATGACTTTCATTACTCGTAGGCCGTGTCAATATCGTAGGATTGGAATTATTGGGGTAAAAACCTGTGCATGTAGCCCATGGGATGGGGAGTGGGAATGTTAGCAGCCGTTTAGTGTGAATGAGTTACGGAGTCCGTTATAGTGCCTTCACCTGTACTTCCTCATGGTTCTCAAAGCAAGACGGGGATGACAGAGAGGAGCTGATTGCAATAGCATGCAGGGCTCACTGCACACTTTAGTAAGGAGTGTGTCTTGTGCCACCTTCAGTCAGTACAGGGCCAGTCAAAAGTCAGGACACATCTGCTTTTAACTCCTTTGTCTCAATTTTAGCTGTGTCAGTCAGCTTATAGTGAAAAGCCTGGAGACAATAAAGTTATACATATCAAATATTGCAACGACCAAGAGACGCATTCATCATCTCAAACTGTTCTCAAGTTTTAGACTCTTAAAAATAGCTCTCTTTTGCCTCAATGACAGCACTGAAGAATCTTGCCATACTTTCAGCCAGGTTCCAGATGCAGACACCTGGATGCTTCTCCAAAGGTCCTAAAGGTTGTTCCACAAGTTCTGAACACAAGTTGGCTACCTTGCTCTTACTCTTCAATTCAACTGATCCCAAACCAGCTCTATAGTGTTTAGGTTAGGGTGGGATAGGGGGGATTGTGGGGGCCAGGTCACCTGTCACAGCACTCCATCGCTTTGCTCGTTATGTGATGCAGTCTTTACGTAACCTCAAGGTCAGCTTATGTTATCTTGTTCTTGTATTGTTGAAAAACAAATGCTTTTCAGTATGTGTGCCTACACTTTTTATTGGTGCTATACCTTTGATAAAAATGAAAATGCTTAACTCTGGGGCAGCATAGTGGTGTTTGTTAGAAACCAGCCTTATCTGTGTTCCAGCTGCTTATCCAGCATAGCGTTTATTTGTTTGGGGGGGGGGGGGTTGCTGGAGGGGGCACAAGTCAGAGAGTCACCCTGAACAGCATGTCAGTCCAACACAGGGGATGAAA
>JAODUD010000002.1:9247592-9264886 GCA_026784285.1 Stomatorhinus walkeri
GGTCAATTTCTTGGTGGTTATCATGACTGCTGTTAGGTCCAATCATGAGTATTTTAAGCCTGGCCCTGAGTGTTACCCCCGATGCTAATCTTCCTTCAAAACAAAAAAACTCAAGCCCTGTGTAAACTTGACTTAGTCCCTTTTTTATTTTTAACAGCTAGAAACGCCCCTGGGGTTTATTAAGATGTGTTTCTTTGAATTTTTATCTAGCTGTGAGCACTCTGGGGGGAGAAATTAAGCAATGTAGACAGCCAATACGTAGAATGTGTGCAGGCAGACCTGGCCCGTAAGCTGCTCTCTGCTTAAGATCGGATCAGTTGCCAAACTTCCTTCTTATTTATCTGCCGTTTTCACACCATGTGTCTGAGGAGCAGACCCCACCTATCAAAGCTATCAGCTGCTTGGCTGATTAGATCTTCACACTCTCTGGTGTTTCCAGCCCCATCTGTTGGGACACTATTACTCCTGTGGAAACAGGACACGAACTGAAGTCCCCACCCCTGAACAGCAGCTTCCTTGTGCGACAGACCCCTATCATAACAGGGTCATGATATGACTAACATCTTTCGGGTCAGGTGTTGCTTTCAGTTCCTTATTCATGATGGTGTCCTCCAGTAATGAAAGACACACCCACTTAGTGATTAGAAATATTTCTGCTTAAACGTCCCCTGCAGCAGTAACACGGCTCTCAAGCCCCTGCAGTAAGAGTGGTTGTGTGTCATCTCCATTTTTGAGTAGTTGTGGTTTAGTGGTAGCAATGTGAGAATTGGGGCTTCTGGTCTGTGAACAAACTTCAGTGAAGACTTAACGCAGATGGATATTTGGCCTTGGTGGGGTGATGTGCTGAACAGACTTAACGCGGATGGAGATTCAGCCCTACTGGGGTGATGTGCTGAACAGACTTAATGCGGATGGAGATTCAGCCCTGCTGGGGTGATGTGCTGAACAGACTTAATGCGGATGGAGATTCAGCCCTACTGGGGTGATGTGCTGAACAGACTTAATGCGGATGGAGATTCAGCCCTGCTGGGGTGATGTGCCAAGCAGACTTGACACGGATGGAGATTCAGCCCTGCTGGGGTGATGTGCCAAGCAGACTTGACACGGATGGAGATTCAGCCCCGCTGGGGTGATGTGCCAAGCAGAATTAACACGGATGGAGATTCAGCCCCGCTGGGGTGATGTGCCGAACTGGTTCACACCATTGCCCCTGCTGTACCAGGGTCACGCGTCCTGTGTGCTGCACTAGAGAGCTGGACCTGTTCGTTAGCTATTGCCAGATTTATGTCTTTGGCAGCTTATTGTTGTTCTTGGCACTTAGGCCTGTCAGCTATGCAGGGTTATCAAGAGGCTGCTCAGAGGAGAGGAAGCTGAGTTATGCTTCCTGTTATTTTTATTAACTGTTTATTTCCTTTCGTAGTACCTTATTGTCGCATTATTCATGCCTCTGTCACTCATTCCATTATTTGTTAACCTGAATGAAGAAAATCCAATATTGCTTAGGTAAACTTTGTGGCTTGACTGGTTAAAAGTTGGCTAGTGCCCTCCTGGGCTTTTGCGTGTTTCCAGTGACCCATTCTTAAAGCCTACTTTTCTTCGTAAAAGTGTTCCACTTTTTTCTGATTCCAATGGGTCAGCTGCAGCCTTTTCCCATTTCGTTGATTTTATTAAGTACCTTAAATAACCATTTTTATATTGCACGTGGAGTTGCACCGATGGTTAACAAGCTGATATCTATTGCCAATAATTCCCTTTTAAAATAGTCACCCATATTACTTTGCATACCTGCGAACTAAACAAAGAATGTCTGCTCTGCGAAATTATTAGACATTAGAAATTCATTTTGCAAACACCGTTCTGCTAAAAGTTCAAGACGAGGATCTTCTAACATTATAACATTTCAACACAACAAATTTGTTCACCTTAAGGCGAGACAGTGAAGAGTGTTTCTGAGAAAACAAATCCATTCAGATAAAGAAAGCTGTAGCACTGTTGAATAACGCTGGTCCATAGCGTTATACTAGGCTGCAATACTGCCAAATACCATTATTCCGTAAGTAATGCAAGTTTATCACACGTGATGATCAGCCCTTCTCTATTATAACGGACAGAAATTTACATGGTTTATACAGTTATAAAATATAGCGCTCTGAGACTGTTTTATGCCAGAGTTGGTGTTTCCTTACCAAAAAATAAATACATTCCAATAATATAAAAAAGTAATTGTAAAATAAATGTTTGGGTAGAGTGTCCTTTTAAACTTATTTAAACAGAAACTCCCAATCAGTTAGTATTGGTGTCAGGTTTTTTTGTAATAATCTGCTTTCGGTATCTGTCAAAAATTTCCTTATCGGTGCATCACTAGTTGTGTGTCCTTGTGTGACTGCGGACGTGAGGGCTGTCCTTCCTCCTGTCACATTATGAATCAGGTGGCATGATGTGGCCCTTGGCACCAGGAAAGCAGCTGAGTGCTCGAGTGCTTTGCCGCTCCCTAAATCACCTCATTTATTTCTTTATTTTCCCTCTGTGCATCTGTCATGACTTTCATGTGTTCTGATGCAACAAGGCACCTGTTCTCATGTTATTTCCGGGCAAACCAGTTTGCTGAGTTTCCTGCATGACTTCAGGAAAGCTACTGGCCCCAGTTCTGCAGAATTATATAAAACGTAGTGGATGTCTGATTTTAGTAGAAGTGTTGGGTACTGAAACATTCTGTTCCATTTGAAATTTGCTGCAAGAGATGTAACAAGTATAGTCATTTTCCATTGTGGGTCTTATTGGACGGTCTTTATTATAATAAACTGAAAGTATCATTTACCTTACTGGCTATCAGAATAAATAATGAAAATGTGGGAGCTGAACTTTCTGTGTGAAATTTGGTGTGGTGTTTTGACATCTGTTTCAGATGGCCTTCATTCTCCAAGCATCAGTTTGTTGTGTGTGTAGGGTCCTCTAATTTTAATATTCACGTAATTCCCGTTTCGCTAAACATTCGCTAAGCATGTCATTTCAAGCATTGGTTTCCTTTAGCTGGAAAAACCAGTTTTTCCCTTTCTTTCCATAAAGGGCGGCAGTTTCTCGAGGATGACGTAGCCATTGAGAAACTGATTGCATGTTAGGACAACTTTGCTCAAACATTTGAAAACCTTTGGATCTAATCTGCTTCTTTGTAACTGTCCCAACTAGCATGAGTAATTAACTCATGGTTTTAATTAGGCTGATGTGTTAAACATGCAAGTGTTTCTAGCGCAACCCGAACAGCAGAGACATACAGTGTTATGGACCACCTCTCTTATGTACATCATGGTCATATGCTTATGGAACTGCTAAATTTCGTAAAATATATGGGGGTAGGGAGGGAGGTGCACTTTTCAGCTGACTTTTTAAAAGAGGAGCTCGTGGAAGATATTTACCTATGTGTGCCTAATTCTTAATCCCAAACATACTGTGATTGCAACATTTTTCCCACTTTCCTGGATCTGTCTGAACACGTGCACCCGCAAGTATTTGCAACCAGTCCATGATATGACCTCGGTTCTGTTCTCTATCTACGTAAAACGGTTCGCTGGAGAAGGCATGATCCAGGGAAGGCTTCAGAGACGCGTCTCTGGCATTCTTTCTTTAACTCATTGCGCTGTTTGCGCTCCTCTCTCCGGCAGGCTATGACTTCGCTGCGGTGCTGGAGTGGTTTGCTGAGCGCGTAGACCGCATTATATTGCTCTTCGATGCACACAAGCTGGACATCTCGGATGAGTTCTCTGAAGTGATCCGGGCCCTGAAGAACCACGAGGACAAGATGCGCGTGGTGCTCAACAAGGCAGACCAGATCGGGACCCAGCAGCTGATGAGGGTCTACGGCGCCCTCATGTGGTCTCTGGGAAAGATTATCAACACTCCGGAGGTAGTGCGTGTGTACATTGGCTCTTTCTGGGCCCAGCCTCTACTGGTTCCAGACAACCGCAAGCTCTTTGAAGCAGAGGAGCAGGACCTCTTCCGTGACATCCAGAGCCTTCCACGGAACGCTGCTCTGCGCAAGCTTAATGACCTCATCAAGCGCGCACGTCTTGCCAAGGTACGGCTACAGTCACCATTTTCAGTATCCACCCCAAGCACACTATCCTGGGCCCAATGGAAGAAACAAAACACATATTACTAATTATGTACTCATATGTGACTTGCCCTTTCCTATGTCTGAGTATAGTTTTACCAGCAATTAGTCAGTAAGCAGGTTATTTTCTATCAAACCATTTTGAATATTTAAATGTACGCCATTTTTGTCTGTGTGTATTTAAACACATTGGTGGAACAAACCATAACAGACACATTTTTTTTCCCTATTCAGGTTCACGCTTATATCATCAGCTCATTGAAGAAGGAGATGCCCAGTGTGTTTGGAAAGGAGAACAAAAAGAAGGAGCTGATCACTAATCTGGGAGAGATCTATGTAAAAATTGAGAAGGAGCATCAAATCTCCCCCGGGGACTTCCCCAAACTGAGCAAGATGCAGGTGAGTGGTCAGAAAAATATGTTCTATGGTGTCTGCCTGTGTCTGAGGCTCATCTGTAAGTCCAGAACCTGCACACAGTCTGTTAAACGAATCTGAACAGAAAACATTTGTCATGATCTTGAAATAGTGGCACGGTATTGAAGTGAGTACTGGTTCACATCTTACAGACACTTCCCTAACTTGCTTAGTATTGTTTCTTTAAAATCGGTAAGTAAACAGACAAAAATATTCCCTAAAGATTTGCCTTGTCCTGCTGTGCCTGCCCTCACAGGAACTGCTGGCAGGCCAAGACTTCACCAAGTTCCAGTCCCTGAAGCCCAAACTTCTGGAGGCCGTGGAGAGCATGCTGGCCAACGACATCGCCAGACTCATGACCATGGTGCGCCAGGAGGAGGCCGCCATGCCTCCCCAGATTGTGAAGGGCGGAGCCTTCGAAGGTACCAACGGGCCCTTCGGCCACGGCTACGGAGAGGGCGCCGGCGAGGGCATCGACGAGCTGGAGTGGGTGGTGGCGCGCGACAAGCCCAACTACGACGAGATCTTCTACACCCTCTCGCCCGTCGACGGCAAGGTGTCGGGAGCCATGGCCAAGAAGGAGATGGTGAAGTCCAAGCTGCCCAACACGGTGCTGGGAAAGATCTGGAAGCTGGCTGACGTGGACAAGGACGGCTTCCTGGACGACGAGGAATTCGCCCTGGCCAATCACCTGATCAAGGTGAAGCTGGAAGGTCACGAGCTGCCGGCGGACCTGCCCACTCACCTGGTACCTCCCAGCAAGCGAGGCCAGATGTGACGGACTGAGGAGGCTTTTACCGTGGGTGTAGGTCACGACTGGACACTTAGCTGCTCTCTTCTCTTGCTAAACAATGGTTATGAAAAACGAAAATAAATGCCGAAATTTGGTAAAACAAGAAATGATTCTAACTTATTCTTCTCTAGAACTATTTGCATAATTTGATCATTTGCAATTTTGTTATATAAAAATATCTCTAAGGAGGATATTTTTCCCCTAAACTCGAACCTAAATCATGGGATATGGCACCTGAATATTATTCGTTTAATCGACTTTGCTTCTGAACAAAAAAAACAAATAATGAGCTGGATGTGACAGGTGTTGGAACACTGTGCTGTTCAATCCTATTCCAGTCCGTCTGTCTTTTCGGTTAAATTGATGTCCGTAGGATACAGAGGAGTCTAACTGCATAGTGGCATCCAGTCCTAATGACAAACTTCTTTCCAGAATTTCAGTTCCATAGGGGCCCACAGAAGCGATGTTTGCAATGTGGAAATACATGAACACTGTGATTTAAAACTCAGCAGGGTGGCTGAAGAGTAGCTGTCAAATGGGAACAGGTTTATTATTCATGGGGTGGGGGAGGTTATACCTAGAGAGATTTTCCTATAAAACCTATAAACTATAATTTTAAGGTAAGGTGACGATTTCCAGACCAATTCTAATGTGATTTGAATATGACTATGTGTGGGAATCTGTTATTTTTTTTTTTTTGTTTTTTTTTGTAAATTCTTGCACAAGTTTGCCTGTGCTTTGCTGCATCTGACATAAGCTGCTAGCGTCTGTACCGTCATTATTTTTCTTTCCTTCCTTCCTTTCTTCCTTACTAAATGTATTACAGGTATTTTCTACACCACCTGAGGGGAGATTTTAAACTTTGGGACAAATGTTGCCTTTTTGATGGGTTTTATTCCCACACTTTACCCTCTGAAATCGCTGTGCAACTGTCATGTCAAAGTAACAGAAGTTCATCTGAAGGTTTTTGGTGAATATGTTCATTTTCCATTGTGTTTTTGATGCTGTGGGGAAAAACAGGAAATGTTTGCGCAGCAGTAAAGGTTAAGAGTGTGAGAGTGGTGTTTTCATTTTTAAGGATTCCCAATGTTTTCAGAATATCTTTCTGCTTTATACACGTTGGAAAGCATCAAAGTTTCCTTGCACTTGTAGGCAAGTCAAATTTAGCGACTGTGGAATCAGCTGCAGTTTGACTGAAGCGGTCTCTACCTTCATCATGCGAGATCCTTAACGTGCAGCATGGGAGTGAAGCAGAGTTCTGCTAATGTGGCCTAGACAGTTTTATTGATTGCGCGTTAAGGGTGTGCTGTTCGCTCTACCCCTTTCTGTTCTCGCAGCCATCTGATAAACGAGCCTAGTTTCTTTTGCTCTTCGTTAATGTCAACAGCTCTTACCAGTTCTCCATCAGATGGTATTGTACACCAGTCCAGCAGGTCAACTGGCAGTTATGGTGTGAAACCTACAAGCGGCATGAATCTGTGGGGTTCAGCCCCTCATAGACTTGGGTAGTGAGGATTCCGTCATGTGACCCGGTTCCTGTAAATTCCCCTCCCAAATACTGATGTTGGATGCTCCATGTCGTGTTAGGAATGAAAAGTGCCTCACTGCCAAGAGCATCACGCTTCTCTTCTAAAAAATGTGCAGATGTATAATGTATATTGTTTCATTATTTTTGAATAAAATTCACTTATCCATCCCTTACTCAGTTTTGAAGCATTTTGTGTGGAGGGGTTTTTTTTCGAGGATGTATGGAAACTTTGTCTACCTCAGAAGGGTAATATGAAAAGTTTAGGGACCTTCTGTCTGTCTTCTATCACCACAGACCTTTATCTCTTTCTTACTTTGCAGAAACATTGTATGAGTGAAGATCTGGGCCTGATCAAATTTTGTGAGGAATCGCACTAAAATGGAGCTGTTCAAGCTGTCTTGGAGCCATAAAACACCCGCAACAATCCGTGCCTCGCCACTGCTTTTCTACTATCCATAGTAACGTAATGCTGGTGATTTCATGCGAGACACTAATGAATCGCACCTTTTCAAAGCTAAGCTCTCTGTGCACTTTTTTACCATTTCATTGACACTCAATGTGCACATGACTCTAGGCTCTTGCAGCTGGGTGTCTAGGAGATTCTATCTCTGTGTTGATTCCTTTTATTTTGAGGAACATGTTGCGGCCTGCAGAGTGCCAAGCTCCTGTCCTTATCGCACATCAACATCCATTGTTTGTGTGCTGTCTGGATTTCCCCAGAATTTTGTGGGGAAAATGCCCAGGCCCCGGCAAATTGGTTTTTTCGTTTTGCGAACATCTTGTCTGACCTTAACCCGCCAGGTGATCATTTTTAAGCAAACTGGCCCTTCATACAAAACCACACTCAAAGCAAATGTGACAATAACTTATTGTCTTCTCTCTGTAGGCCTCCAACTGCCAGTATTTGCTACGACACACCCTGGTATGCTGACAGTGGCTGTCACTGGTCTTCCTGCTATTAGCGTTTTACTTCATAGAATGTTTGGGGCGCCCCCTCTTGGCTGAAGATGGATCTGCAGGCTTGTTTTTGTATTTTATGTGTCAGGGCAGAAGTGCCTCTTCTTATGATGTAATTAAGATCAGAGACATTATTGGGTCTCTAAATGAAACTACTTAAACTAATGTTTTGGCCTCTGGTCTTAAACAGCTCATTGTTGGCACTCCGCTCAGGGAGTTTTAAATAAAATCTCTCTACCGAAACATTTAATGCTGACGTAAATGTCATTATATTTGTTTAGTTCTTCTTGATGGATCTGATTAGCACTGAGGAGCTTGAAATGAAATGACATCATAGTTAAAGCCGGTTAATCTGGCCCAAATATATGAACATGGTCAATAAAATCTGTAGGAGGAGTAATAATAATAATAAAAATTATAATTCGCTTCAGAAAGTAACAAGCATTGTGTATTTATTTCTGATGTTGTTATCCAAGGTAACTTACAAAAGAGGGAAAGGTTACACCACGGCTTTGGACCCGTAACCTTTGTGTTAGGAGTACAATGTGCTACTTGATGAGCTACAATATATGTCTTAAGATACCTAGTAATGATTTTCAGACTGAACACAATCAAATTAACAGCTAACTATATGAGTTGGGTACATAAAGCAGTTAAAGGGATATACAGTGAATCGCTACTGAGATCCAGTAATTAGCAGGAAGCCTCCGGTCCAGGCCACTGAATTTCTGTTTTCGTCTAATCTTTCTGTGCGTCACAGTTTGTTTGTTTAAAATATGCTTGTACTGAATTATAAGCGCTGGGCTGAATGGTGAGCGTGTGTCTGAGCGTGCTCTCCACTGCAGAGGCAGGGTGTCTGCTTGGGGGGGGGTAGGCACACCTCTGTTTAAATAGGTGCTCTGTCACCTCACAAGTCACATACAGCAAAGTTTCTTCTCACTTTTATGTTAATTTAAATGGGTTTGATTGGCGGCTGCGCCGTGGCCAAACGCATCCTCAGATATAAATAACTGTGTCCCACATTTTTTTTTGTTTATGTGCCACCACACACACCTGACGACGGCTCGTCACTGCGGGCGACTGTGATGTTTATGCCGAACCCAGTCGTAAAGCCGGTCTCAGCCAGTCCTTGCACACCCCCATCAAACGCTGCAGTCAAGCTAAAGAATACAGAGTGTTGGTGCTGGAATCGGCGGATGAGTGTGAAGTGAGAGGGAGCCCGTGTCCTGTGCTATCTATAACCCCCCCCCCCGAGCTATACTCAGGCCCCACAGCCACACAGCCCTGCCCACCTGCCTGACACACTGACCTGGTGTGCTGTAGGGGTCATGTGACACAGCCAGGCAGGCGGGTGTGCCATATGTGACAGGGTGGTGTGAGACTCAGTGTGCACAAAAGCACAGGGGCTCTCATTATGTGTGTGTGTGTGTGTGTGTGGTCCAGGTATACCTTGTGGGGACCAAATGTCCCCATAATGTGATGAATGCCCATTGTTTTTTACCTTATGGGGAGGAGTTTCCTTGTTCCCATAAAGGAAAACTATTTTATAAAAATCTGTAACTGCAATGAAAAAACTAAAAATGCAAAAACTCTTGTATTTTGCTTGATTACTTATGGTTATGGTTAGGACTAGGTAGGGGTTAAGGTTGTCATAGATATCATTAGCATTTTTCCCATAAAAATGAATGAGTGGTCCCCAAAAAGATATGATTACACGACAGTGTGTGTGTGTGTTTGTGTGTAAATTAGAGGCTTATAGATTGCTAACCCAGCACATTATTTCACACTAGCATATCTGCTAAATTTAGAATGAGGAGCATTTAATTAAATCAGGTTTAGGACAGGAGATGGGGCGTCCTGTCATATGTGCGCAGGCATTCGCAACGCGATCGGTTACGGACCAGTGAGTATGGTGGAGGAGCTGGCTGATTTGCACATTTTGATGTATGTTCCATGTCTTCTTGCAGCTGCCATTTCATTTGCTTTTCAGAATGTCTTCTATCATGTGGTTTGTAGACTTTTAACCATGGTCCAATGACAGCCTGGTCTGAGGAAACCTCGATATTTCCTAGAAATAAACCGTAACGAGGCCCTGCGTGTGCGATAAATGATCCAGTCAATGACCATATAAATGCAGGTTGCTACATATATACACATTCCTGGACATTTATGTACGCGTCTCTCATAGTAACTATTACTGCTCAAATATCCAAAACCATACCTATACTGACTATAAAATGCAGCAAATGTTTACTGTTTTTTTTTTGTTAATAGGACACATGCAGTCAGTTTATAGATCATTGGTGCTTTGACTTGTATTCCAGGGGCTCTTATTGCAATAAATGATGCAATAAATTCCACTAAGTAACAGGAAATTTCATCCTGAAGCAGGTTGGTTGGAGCGCCAACCCCCCCTCCACACACACACACACACACACACACACACCCTGGAGGTCAAAACTGGACCATAGATGGACTTTTCAACAAGACGACCCTAAATGTATATTAAAATCATATACTATGGGCAATTTAGAGGGGAAAAATCGTTGAACGGTAAGGATGTTTAACAATAAGCGTACCTGACTGTACTCCTGGTTTCACATACCTGTTTTACATCATCTACCATCGTTAAAGACCAGTTCCAACACTAAGAAGGGAAGAGCAGTACAGAGGATGGTAAAAATCCCTGGATGTTGGTAATGCTCAGCATCAGTTGCATCCTCGCCTACAGGAACAATCCCATGAATCATTGCTTCCCAAGTTCGTAAGACTGCTCTTGCCAGGAACACAAGTAAGACCTTTGTGCTCTTGCTATTGAGAAATGCTCTAAGTCTTTGGATTGCAGGACTCGGCACTTGGGGAAACCCACACAATGAGAGCATGTAAAGTCCATACAGAGGGAAGGGCTGGGATTTAAACCCACAGCCCTGGAGGTAGGAGCCAAATAAGGTATTATATAGGGTACATGTATACAGAATACCAGCCATACATCCATTTTCTGAACTGCTATCCAAGGCAACACAGGGCATTTGGCTGGGCTACACTCTGGATGTCAGTCCATCACAGGGCACCTATACTTGCTCATATACTACGGGCGATTTACATGCACCAATTAGTCTAACTACATGTCTTTGGACTGGAACCCAGAGTACCTGCAGCAAACCTGCATGTCATGGGGGGGGGGGAGGCATGCCCCCAAGGACCTGTTCTAAAAATAGCACAACTCACCAGTGAGCAGCGTCTAAAATTTAATTTCATCCTGTTGCTATTCTGCTTTAATCACATTTGCATTTATATAGATTTGAAAGTGAAAATATCTAAAAAAAAAAAAAAGCATTTAAAACATGTTTATTGTACTATGTTATGATTTAAATAGAGTGTATAAAACTGGTAGCCCTTCGTAGGCATATATTCTGATTATCAGTAGTAGGGTGCCGCACTATGGTGACTCTGCTGAGTTAATAACGAGTAGTTTAATGGCTACTCCTGTCTAGTTTCACTTTTCTTATTTTTCTTTGTGATGTCGCGTGGAATTCTATAGTTACACTCTCTTGAAAACAGTCCTTGAAAGATGTTAAGGACAACAAAAACAAGTTCTTAAAAGGTCAACACATTTATTTGGATTTTTAAATACCTATAAATATGACACCTGGCTGGACAGCAATACAATGGGTGCCCAAAACTTTATAATGTGCAGAAAAGACCTTTATAGTTACTGAGGAATGGCTGACTGTGAACTGGACACAGAGTGAAGATGGATTTCCGCGTGCAGTTTAACGGGATTCAGGCACAGTGTCCTGCAGACCACGTGAGCCGTCCACACATTGTCCTCGTCTGAGAGGCATTTAGGGACACAGCCCTGCTGGTGACTCAAAGAGCAGTGAGACAGGGCCACATCATATGTTTACTCCCTGTGCTTGAGTCATTTCATAAATGTCAGCAGGGAGGGGCCGATGCTGCCCCTCCTCCAAACATGTCCTGGGACGCGTAGGTTATGTAGAGGAAGCCGTCGGGGTCCCTGTACTGGGTGTAGATCTCCCCCATGCTGGCGGACATGCAGGACATACTGTGGTCTGACACCATCAGGTACAGAGTCTGTGTGGGGCCTAGGTCAATTTTACTCCTGTAGGAAAAGGAGATTAGATTAGGTTCGAGTCCCAGTGACGCCTACTAATCACTACTGATCTACAGTCACCACCCAGCACAGATAAAACAAAACAAAAAGATGTTCATAATCCAGCAACTCGTTTGCAATAAAATGCATAAAATAAATTTCAGAATTCCGAGGCACCATTTTTATAAATTTTTATCAACCAAGTGATGAGGATTAAAATGCTAAAATAGATAAAGTGGAAGATGAGGCAACAGAGATGTATCATCATAACTCATATTAAGGGAAACCGCTGGCTAAAGAACATACACACGTGCGTTGACGTGCATGTTTGAGCAGGGCAGTTACCGCACCTGAGCAGACTGAGGAACTGACCCATAGTGAGTTCAAATGGAACAAGAAATTTGGTTTTATCCAGCAGTGGAAGGTGCTTCTCACGAACATACCGCTCCACAATAACCTGGATGAAATAATAACATGAAAGTGCACAATTACATGCAAAATAAATACACAATCAATTACAGCTCCGTTTACTTGTTGCATGCATATTTTTCATGCTGCTATGTTTTAAGATTATACCCAATGTATAGTTAAAAAAGCAATATTAACCAATAAGCTGTAGATTGGCAATAAATGACAGAAAGAAGCAAAATGAATTAAATAAACATACGGGTATTTTGTTTGGGAATTTGGAGCGAATACTGCACACTTCATCCTTTCTTGTAGCTAGAAGAAACACCAAAACCTTAATTAAAGGTAATGTTAATTAAATTAAATTAAATTAAATTAATGTAATGCCCATTAACTTATCCTCATAAAGGCAGTTATTTGTGCCTGTTATCATGTCAACGCGGCTGATAAGCTCTACGTTAAGCACATCGTCACAGAATCAGCTGCGGGTCACGTAAGTTTCGTACAACGCAGACTGTCGTCGGGAACGCGCGCAGTGTCTGCAGTCTGCAAATAAACAGTATGAAGTGGATACTTACCGAGGCATTTCCTCTGTTTGAAGGGCTTCAGTTCTTGTGACTTCTCGAAGGGAGGCATGTTTACTTGCGGTAACGTGTCAGAATATGACTAGCCTTTGGGGGGGGGGGAAGGGGCGACACAGTGTTTCCCCGTTGTTGACTGGGCGCTCCTTCGGGTGGAAGTCTGAAGTTGTACGGCTCCCATTTATAGACCAGCCTTTTTGGGGAGGTGGGGGTGTGAAAATAAGGAGGCCCGAGTCAGCGTGCCTGTAAAATCAAAACCCTGTATAAAACCAAGACCCTCGCTAGGTGGAAAAATAGATGAGTAGACATAAATTCCTAATTAATCACTTTATGTCATTTTCAGAAATACGAGTTATTAATGCCCGTCACCCTAAAGATAGAATGATCGCAGGTTATAATATTGAGACTTTAAAATTGATCACATCAACCATGTTATGGAATATCACCTTTTTAAGGATAATTATGATTTTTTTTTTAGGATTGTGCCAAAGTAATACATTTTAAATCATCATAAAAGTCTAATGAAACATAATGCCTGATAAAAGTCAATATTTCAGGTTCCATTTTTTAAAATTCAGTCTCTCACGTGGTTTGCGGTAGGCCAACGCTGTGGTAGTGTTGTTGATTAGGAAAGACAACCGCAGAAATTAATTTCATAAAACCAAATGACCTCTGGTTAATGACTGTAAATGTGTATTTCTGAAAAGGTGTAATTAGTTCCTTTTCTAATAATTGTTCTGCGACTGACTGTATTAACATGGTCATTTAAAAATTAAATATGACCTGCTTTTGATGATTAACAACAGGAACAAACATAAAAACAGCCTATGCCAAAATTCTCACTCCTTTAAATTTTTACTTTCAGAAGACAGCATCACTTAACACTGGATATACTTTACACCAGGGGTGTTGGAGAGGCATGGATGCCGTGGTAGATACGGGAGCCCAACATTTTACAGGGGGCCAAAATTCCACTCTGAAGTGGGGAAGGAGGTGACAATTTGTCAGGGTGCCCAGAATTTCTAGCTAATCTCCCTGCTTTACACGTTACTAATACTTAATACATGTTAAGATAACAATCCTCCCTTTACACTGTATGCTCAAGTTTGTGAAGCGGATAAAAAAAATGAATGGTTTTCAAAAACGACCGATCTAGGAGTTTTCTCCTGGAGCGCCCCCTGGTGGGTCACAACAGCTCATGCACCATTTAAAATACTGCATCATTTTAGCAGTCTCGTGCATTAAATTGCATGCTGCCCGTCCTGTACCTGCTGTGATAAAAACAGGCTTCCCGTGACCCCGACAAAGATATGCGGTGTGAGAGTGCGGGGTGTATCACTTATGTAAGTAGCTCTGGCTAAGGTTGTCTGCCAAATTCCGAAATGTAAATGTAACGGAAAGGACCCTCCACTGATTTTGGTTCTCATAGTAACGTGACAGTTTCATCACAATCACATAAAATTCTGTAACTCAGTAACTCACAGAATCCCCATTTTTATCGAGAAATTTAAACTTTTAGGCCTACTTTAAAACTCCTAATCTTAACATTTGGTGTAAGATATGATTTTTTCATTGATCAGTATCAGAAAATTGGCACGAGTGTTTAACCAACCACAAACTACAAAATAAGATAATAAAGTGCCGTTTCACAAATATCTGCATGTAGCAATGCAGATAAGTACGATTAATCGCTTTACGTTGATGGCATTACTTAATATTCTCAGAGATACTGAGAAGCCGCAGCTATTTATGTAGTTTTGCGTGTCCCTCCGCTGCCGATTTCTTGTAATAATGCTTCTTTGTGTGCTGGGAGTGTATTCTCAGATAATGAGTGTGTAATGCTGATAGGCACTGGCTATCGTCGCTGCTCCTTGGTGATCAAAGCCAGGTTTTATTGGGTTTAGGGGGGAGGGGGTAGCCGTAAAATGTCACGAGGTGGACAGGTGTCCTGCGTGATGAAGAAATAGCCGAGTCTCAAAAGTGACCAGTCACTGAACTGCAGCACTAACACTATTCCCCACATATTTAAATTCTATAAAGGTAGTTAATACTCGTATGGGTTGCAAGAAAACTTTATATTTCTTTGTACGTTTATTATGGGTATAAGTCTAAAATTGTCCTGTGTGAAATAAAAAGTGGGAAATGTTTCTAAAAAAAAACCTTTCGCAGCCAATCACACCGGCCAGCGGCGCTGCTGCCCCTCCCCTATACGCTTCTTTCCCCCGAAATGTGTAACGACGCGACTCGCTTTGTTATCTGGATCCTCGCAGTGGAAGCGCAGAATGGCAGGAAGCGGATGCTAGCCACGCTGTTTAGGGGGAAAAAGAAATCTGGCCGTATATCAATGGGAATGCTGACCGGTACCGAAGAGACAAGATCAACAGAATAAAGATCGTACAAATGACTCTTCATTGTTTCAGGGGGAAAAAAACAAGTGATTTGATTTACTGGTTTGTTTTGGAGCTCCAGTGTACAGAAAGTTAGCTGGCAGGCTATTCCGATGGAGTGTTAAAACAGGGCTAGCGTGCGCGTCTAGCTACTACCAGGCAAATAGGGCTAAACGTACGGACTGTAGCCGCCGTGGCGGAGGTGTGATACGCTTCATGGGGTGATGCTTTCCTGGAGCCAATCCATCGCACTTGCGTTCCCGTAAACCGGGCTTTAGTGGTGCACCTTCAACCCGGACATTGGTTCGTAATGGCCGGTCGCCGCGGCTGCGTGACCTCGCTGTGGTCCGGCAGCGAGCGGGTCCGGATCGGAGAGCGACTGAAGGCGAGCTTGGCCGGCATCGTGGAGTTGGACCTCCTCCGGTGTCGGCACTGGGAGATGGTGGAGGCGGTGCTCGGTCGGAGAGCGGCTGCCGACGCGTCCGGCTCCGGGCGGCGAGGACCCGGCGACGGTGTCGCCGCCGATGGCGTGTCAAGTTCCCGCAGGCAACAGGTCAGTGGGAGAACGCATCTGGAAAATGATGGCGTGCGGTGTCCGCTGATCGAACATGTGAACGTGTTCAGAGGGGTCCGTAAACGGTAACTGGGTGTTCAGAGCGGTCCGTAAACGGTAACTGGATATAATGACTGAAGGCTGCCAACTGTAGGCATTTTATATGAATTAGACAGACGCAGAGCCATGCAGCACTGCAATGGCAATGTGCATACCAAGTAGGCTTCTCCCCGATGGGCATAACTAAACCCAGTGTACGACTGACACTGTCAGACCGTGTGATACCTGCTACTAGTAAACGACAGTCCCCATGGTGATTATTTCAGATCCATTAAGTATTTTCCAATGCAAGAAGCAAAACAGATCGCTCGTCGTATCTGAACACTCGTTTTCTGTATTATTCTGGCGCTTGATTCAATCAAGCAAGTCAAAAGGGAACCAGAAAAGACCCGAATCACAGCAGCGCTTCATACCCAGCGGAGGTACCCAGGGTAGCACGCGCTGCGGTACTTCATCTTTTACAGGGATGCGCTCATCAACACGCGGAATTCTGCTGTTTTTAATTTTATTTTATTGCAAACCGCGAAATTTCAAAATGCATTTCATTATATAAGCGCACAAAACATATATCGTTGGGTAATGTAATTTCGGAACAATAAAGGAGTCTGGTGTACCATGACGATGGATGTATAGTGTATTGTGTAAAATGTATCAGTTGCATTCTTTCCCTGTGATTTATATGGCTTTTGAAGAATCGGGGTGTTTGTTCAGGCTTCCAGCAGAAGTGCTGCAGTGTTTTTACACGTGTGACTCCAGCTGACACTTCTTGAACTGTTTTGATGACAGTGAAGTTACGGGACACCTTGGTATTTAGTGATTTATTGCCTACCCTTTTGTGTTTTGAACTATTTTGAATCCCGTTCATTTGAGCAGACGGAATTTCATAATCCCGAAGATCTCTGGACTAGTTCTGTTTTATGCCAGGTGATATAACACACATTTTGTAAAATGCGGCTTGGTCCCATGTTGACCCTATAGGCCTGTGCAGTGGAATTTGACCGTTCAACTTTTAATGGGGATAGTCGAATCTGTTCTATAAGGAGTACCATGCCGTAGCCTTACAGAAATACTGCAGATGAACTGCGTGACGTATCTGACACCCTGGGTAAACATCCCGTTCTTGTTAAAACTATACATCGGTAAGATTTTTCAAAGCAGTTGCGGAATGTCAAAACTTTGCATTCAACCTCAGATTCCGACATCCCATGGCGCATAACAGACGTACCTATGTCACGGGATATTTTCAGTGGGGGTGGCATGTGTAGTGCTACCGTAAATCAGTCATGCAGTGTTGTAGGGACACACTTCCCCATTAGTAAAATCACTGCAGCAGCCTTTGTTGTCCCTTTAGCATCATTGCTGTTGATGGAGCTGAGTTCCACGTGGCGCTG
>JAODUD010000002.1:9264986-9291325 GCA_026784285.1 Stomatorhinus walkeri
CTGAACTGGTATCCCGCTGACCACGGCGGTGAGGAATTGCCATAAAACTAAAAAAAAGCCAAATGTTGGTTCTAGAGTAAGTGCTATGCACTTAATCCATAGACCTCCAACGCAGCTTTATTTATTTTGTTTCCTTTGTGTGATACGCATGTGCTCTGAATTGCTTCAGAAATATCCTACCGCCAAGGTGACTGTCCTCGAAAAGCTGTAAGAATGGTGGCTATTGATTCTCTGTTTTAAAGAGGCCAGGTAGAAAATGAGCAGGTATCATAAGATGGCAATATAAAATGCAGGAGCTAAAAAAAGTCTCTGTATGCTTATGGATTTTTTTAGCGCCTTTATCAGGGTACCTCTGGTCTCGGCGTTTCGCCGCCGTTATATAACGAAACCAGGCAACTTCACGCCAACGCGATCCGGATTTTGCATGAGATCCCGTTACACAACAACCGGAGGAAACGGGGAAGAGCGTCATTTAGCGAGTGGAGAGTCCCCAGCTTCATTCTCCGGGCCTCTAGCCCGGTGTGCGGGTGTGAATGACGGGTGACGGTAAGGTGGCGTTCAGCAGCCATTTCGCCACGAATCATTGAGCACAAACTCGCAAAGAGTTGGGAGGTTACACGGGTAATAACTCATCATGTAAAAATAATGGGGCAAGACGAACCAACAGCAGAATATCTACCCGTAGAACTGAATTGACATGCCTGCAAATAAATTAAGAATTATAATGCATAATTACGGCTACAACCTTATAAATGTTGGCGATGACAGTTTGTAAAATGAGATTCATAAAAGGTACGAATGTAGGCCTATAATGAAATACATAAATCCAAGTATTACCAGCTTTTAATGAAGACGATTGTAATTTAAATAAACTATTCATTGTTAAAAAGGGATAGCGAACCTGTCCGTACATGGACAAACGTATCTGTGGCTGAATGTTTTCATCGAGAAAAAAACTAGGCTACGTTTTAAAATACCATGTCCGTAATAAAAAAGGCTATTAATGTCCGTCAGGATTCGGAATGATTTAACTCGCCGTAGTGTTACATGTAAGTCCAAAGCTTTAGTCTTATTCACAAACAAAACAAGTTGCCAGTTACAAATGAAAAATTAACGAAAATAACTCAACCACTGACAGTTATCAGTTTTAAAAAATAAACATGTTGACGTAATGGTGCATTTTAGAAATCGCTACCTCTACAGAGAGGGCATCTCTCTCTCACTCATACATGCACACACACATTCACACACAAACACACTCATTCACTCTCTCACATGCACACACACTCATTCACTCACACACTCATTCTCACATATTAACTCACACAGTCAGTCACTCTGCTTTCTTGCCCACCTCCATGTGCTCACACTCGGCACTCGCTGTTCTTAAACACCGTGTATAATTAAGCTGCTTTACCAAAACAGTGTTTTTCTCTGCTGAAATGCAGCCCAGGTTAAGACATGTTTTTTGTCCACTGGTGCTTTGAACTGTGTTTTAAAACTTGTCTACAAAACAGCTTTAGATTGTGAACCATCTGTATTCATGCAGTGACACTATTTGCAATATTTTTTACTGGAGATAACAGGTACATCCCTGTCCACATACCTTTTCCAGGGTACGGCTGGCAGTAGCTGCTTAATTCTGGAGCACTTCCTGACGTTCCTACAATATGCCCGTGAGGTGATAAATAATCCAGGCAGCACCATATACCACGTGTTCCCTGTGTTGCACGGTACCGAGCAGAATGATTAATGCTATTGTGCAATACTGCAAGGCACGTATTTAGCATTTGCGTTGTATATTAGTAGATTTAAGTATATTATAATGGGGGTGGCGCAGTGATTAGCACTGTTGTCTCTCACCAGGATTTTGACTCTCCACAATGTGGAGTTTGTATATTGTCATTGCGGGAAAATGGACAGATGGAAGTGCATTATAATTAGCGGCTGATTCCGGTTTACACTGCATCCACATTCAGACCCCTGTGGCACGTCAATAGCACATGCATGTATTTAGGCTTATGCCTGCTGAATATGAGTCTTCACAAACAAAGGTATTAGCTACATACTTAACTGTGATCTCAAAAGGACTATATGAAAATGGTCAAAGACCCAAATAGAACATTAAGCTGGGAGACCCGTGTTTATATTCTGTGTAAATGCCACGATTATCACGCAGATAGTGCTTTGTTATATATTCTAAACATCTACCACACAACATGGGACTGGACCATTTGACTGAGAGAAAATGTTTTGCCCATCGGCATCAGTGTCTGTCATCACCTATTTTGGACAATCTTTCATGCCAAATAGTTCCCAGAGAGATGTCATTGCATTATTTAGAACATGGTGGCTTCCTGGCTGTAAGTGTGGTGTATTTCTAATTGGGGTGTAACTGCTCTGGGAAGCTACTGAATAAGCATCCGTCGGCAGTTTTTGCTGATTAGTCAGGTTTTGTGTGGGACCTGCCCGAGTGTTTGAGTTTGATGCCTTTGTTTAACGTTTTCCCCGAGTCATTCCTCATAGCTGTTTACTACATTGGAACTGCAGAGGCTAATGAACCCTGAGCTGTTCTTTTAAAACTTTTTTGTTATTAATTTAAACAGAATTGAAGCATATCTGAAATAAAAAACAAACAGAAATGTGAGTGGCTGTGGTCATAAAAAAGGGTACAACCCTAGTACAGATTTGTACCCCGAGGTACAAACAACATTAATGTACCTCTAATGGGCAAAAATGTTGCCGAGTCCATTTTTGTGCCTTAAAAGGTTCATTTACCTAAAGCTGGGTGCAACTTACAGACCCTTGAGGATACAACCCCAGTGATAAGCAATAGTCTCATGGGTACAAATTTGTACTTTTTTCTACCTATATATACCATATCACTTTAGCTTAAAGAAGTTTGGATGGAGATCTAAGCTCCTTAATACTCCTAAAGATGTATAATCTGCACTTTTGCATGAAGTTTCCCCATTACTTTTGGTGACATCCTCAAGTACTGAAAGCTTTTTGTTGAGTTGTCTAACCTAGTTCTGATTATAAATGAATATCTTTAGAATAAAGATTCAGTGATGTTGTAAAAGAGATGCAGGTTCTTCGATGACTTACAGCTTGTTTATTTGCACAGTGTTGACACCTGCAATTTAAAAACGTGACCAATCAGGTTTGCCTGGTCATATGAGCGTTTGAAATTGATGCAATCATAATATGTGAAGCTGCAATGTAGTGAGTCAAACAGAGCTGACTGTGAAGTGTAAAGCTCACGGAAAGAGTCAGCCGAAGTAGATTTGGTGTTTAATGGCTGCGCCAAATGAGTAATCCTGCCTTTGCCTGCAAACAGGAAGTCACGAAGCAGATCCTGACAGTTGGTGAATTCAGTTTTTTCTCATATAAAACTTTACTTATTTAGCTCAGCTCGATTGGCTCTCAATTGCACATTTCGTAATCCGACTGCTCATCGATGTGGTTTTTTGAGTTGAGTTGGCCTCTGTGACATCATACCAATGGTACACAGAGTATGCAGGGTGGGAGAAAGATTGAACAGCTGCAGCCGATTTAGGGAAAAGCAGCACAATAGTTGTTCATTACAGTTTCTGCGTTTTGGGCGTAGTGTTGCAGTCACCCTTTCGGAGACCGGTCCCAGCTTGAAAAGACCACTTAGAACATCTTGCCGCTTGTTCATGTTGGGTCTTAACAGCACATTCATCAACATGTCTGTTCTGAAAGCTTCTTCTCTGATACTTACTAAATCTATTTGTTGAAATATAAATTACTGTGTCTCAGGAATGCCTGCAAGGTACATTTAGTCATATTTGTTATCAGCACAGAAACATTCAGATCAACACGAGACGCTGAGACCTTGACGGTAAAACACAAGTACACAGTTGAAACATTAAATATAATGAAATGAAGCGTAATGAATGTTTTATTGCAGGAATGCGTCCTGTGTTATGTAACTGGGTGGAGCGGCGGCGGTGACGGATGTGTGTGTGTGTACTGCTCAGCGTGTTCGTGTGTCCGCACCAGAGAGCGCACGCTCTGTGAAGTGTACTTTTGGTACATCTCTCCACACAGAATTTGCCGTGTGGGCGACAAGTGAGAGAGAGTGACTTCTGATCAGTGGGGGAGGAAGACGATGGTGTCAGGGGTCTTTGACTTGCTTTTCTTCCTGCTGTTTCTTCAGCCAGAACCTCCCCTCCCCCAGCCAGAACCTCCCCTCCCCCAAGCAGCACTCTCTCCTACCCCCACCCTCCAGTGTCTGCATCTTCCATCTGGTATTAAAGGGGGAGGGGGGGATGATGCTCTAACAGGTGGAGCGGAGATAGTTAAAATCCCCCTTCTCCTCCGGCCCCTTCCTGCTCTTCTTTCCCTTTAATCACACCACTTATTCTTTTCCCTTCAGTCCTGTCTGCTTAATCCCTCCCTTTGCCTGAACGGCACGAGTCACCTGTGTTGTCCCTCACTCCATCTGCCCTCATTACTGTGGAGGGATGCAGTCTGCACGGAAAGAGGCTGCGTTTGTGCTGATTGAAGCTTTTGGTGCCAGGTGACGATGCAGACGGACGTCGGAGCATGCAGCTAAATTAGCTCCAGAGGAACCTCATGTTACTCATACACTCATGATACGTTTTGCATATGCACCCGTATATCGATGAGTCACTTGCCCATTTTGGAGGCTGTTACATCACGGACACCTAGGCAACTAAGAACTGCAGAAATCAGTGCTATGACAACTCCGGACTGCAACAGCTGAAGCGTTTTTTTCATTTGTCGTTCTCCAGGCCACTTCCCCCTTGAAGCCAGTACTCCCCTACCTCGACGGCATCGGCACCAGTGCAGACTGGTCAGCTTTGTCCTGGGACTTGCCATCTGAGCCACTCTCCACCCCAACCCCGGACTCCGCATGTGCTAACCCGCTGGATTGTGACTCCAGGCCCAGTTCAGGTAGCGGGGAGTCTGTGGGGGCTGGGTTTTGTGCCCGATTTGGCCCGAGAACCCGTAGCGTGCTGTCAGATATAGAGAAACTAAGTTGCAGTAAAACATGCCTTTAGACACCCTCTCCAGTTGATGGGTGACTCACTGTGCAACAAAAGTTCTAACTCTTCTTTCTCTCTCTCCTCCCTTTGCATTCTTAACCTTTTGTCTGCCCCTCTCCCTGCCCCCGACACTACTGTGCCATTCCCGCCCTCCCTCCCTCCCTCCGTAGGTTTCTACTCAGTCAGCGGGAGCTCCCTGTCTGACTCCTGTTGCTCCGTGTGCAGTGACGGTGCTCAGGGGGCAGTAGGCACATGTGTGGGCAGTAGGGGGGGCTGCTGCCCCTGGGACTGTCGACCTCATTCTGCAGACCACAGTGCCTCCCAGTGGCAGGATGCCAAAAAGCCCCCCGGTCAGAGCACACAGGCCATGTTGGAGAAGGGAGAAAGGAGGCCATTCTCTACAGGCAAGAGCATTGTTCTTTTTCTGGTACAGATAATTAGCTGACAGTTTTCTCTAAGAATATTTTAATGGAGTGATTGAGGCAACTGACAAAACCGTAGACCAAAGTAGTCTATATCATACTGACCTATGATGGACAGTCAAATACTACGGCTGAGCTCTTTGCTCTTCCCTCCTCCCCGACACAGGTGACTTGGAAATAAGCGGCCTCCTGTTCCTCTCCGATTTCTGTTCGGCTCTGGGAGAGGACCCATCCCAGTCCATACCTGCTGCTTCTTTACTCTCCCGACTCCAGTTGGACCCGAAATTCTGCTCTGACTTGGTTTCCAGGAAAACCAAAGAGGTGTACCCCTACCCTAGTCCCCTGCATGCCGTGGCCCTCCAGAGTCCCCTCTTCACCTCCTGCCAGGACCCCCCAGCGCCCGCACCGACCCCGGACCCCTGCCCCGATTTGACCTCTGACAACCAACCCCAACCGGAAGCTCCTGTCCAATTGCGAAACCCAGCGCCTCCCAACATGGCCCGACTCGACCAGTACATATCCAAGCTGGTTCTCCGGTACCACTCCAGGTCCATGGTAGAGCCCGTCTCCAGACTGGGCTCTCGGAAGTGGCACACGGGGCCCAGCCGTGGCTCCAGCCAATCGCTGGCCTCCTTTGACAGCCACAGTGCCACCGGCGTCACGCAGAGGCGATCCCTGTTCGGTAACTCCAGTGGAAGCAGCTGCCGGAACTCCATCAATCTGGGCAACCTGCCGTCGTTGAACGGGGATGGAGTGAACCAGAACCTCCACCTCAACCTCAATCTGAACCTCAATCCCAATCTGAACGTAAATACCAGCCTCGACATCGATTCCAACGACAGGAAGGGATCTACCAGCTCATGTGACTATCTGGGCAACGACACCCCCACCCCGACGCCCTCGCCATCTTCCTCGTTCTCCGCATCTGCCTGGAGGGGCAGGAAAAGGATCTCGACATGTCCCCAGACGGCGAACCACCGAGGCTCGCTGGAGATTGCGGGGCGTGGCTTCGGCACACAGGGCTTCTCGCGTTCGCTGGACTGGAGCGGCATTTCTCAGGAGGAGGCGGCAGCGAGTCCGGCCCGCATCTGCGAGAGCTCGCCCAAGATCTGCGCCGACTCCGAGCGGGTCTGTGAGATTGCCCGTGTGTCGGGCCTTCCCCGCTCCGTGGTGGCTGGGCTCCTGGAGGAGGGGGTGGAGCTGGACGCCGACTGCTTCAGGAGCGACGAGCGGGAGGAGCCCTGCCCAGCGCCCGCCGCTACCTCCCGGTCCCCCGTCTCGATCCCGGCGCCCTGTTTGCACCCTGGCCTGCCGCGGGATGTGCCAAAGTCCCAGCCTGAGCAGCCCAGCGCTTGGTGGGCCCCCCAGCTTCAGTATCCCTCTGCCTCTGTACCCGAGATGCAGCCAGCTGCCCAGGCGGCCCCACCGTGCCCCCCAGAAAGCCGTCCCCCCCAGGAAGTCAGAGCCCTCGGCCTGGTCCCCGCAGCCCACTCCCCGTCTCACTTCGATTGCCACCCATCGGCCCTCGCTCCACAGAGATCTCCCTCCCCTCGCAGTTCCCCCCTGCCTGCCCCGCCCCCCGAGCGGCGGACCCCCCCGCAGCCACGTGCCCTCTTCGCCCCACCGCCTCTCTCTGTGTTCCAGCGCAGCTCCCCAACGCAGTCGTCGCTGCCCCGCCTGCGTGCCGCCGGCCCCCCGCCTGAGGGAGACCTGCATCCTAGGGGCGGCTCCCTGAGGCAGGAGGCTGGCTGGTGCTCGGGGGGTGGGGCTTGGAGGGGGGGCGACGGCGAGCGGCTTTACCGGGGAAAGCACGCGTCCCGAGAGCTGGTGAGGGCGTCGACGGTGACCGGCTTCGTGCGCAGAGAGGGCTTCGGCCGATGGGACGAGGTGGGGGAGGATGCGGCTGCCAAAAGGGGCGCCAGCTTCCGGAAGAGGCTGGAAGGACTGTTTGGGGGAAGGGAGAAAGAGAGGTGGAGGGGCGAGATGGATCGCGGGAGGCGAAAGGCGCAGATGGAGGAGCCCCCCAGCACTAAGAAAGCGGGGCAGGCAGGGGAGGCCCTGGGACAGACGGACTCCGGCCTCCCGCTGGCCGGGCCCCTCTTCCGCTGCGGCTCCCAGGGCTTCCTGGAAGCGCGGCCTCAGCGACGTGATGCCCGGGAACGCCGGCAGCAGTGGGTGTCGTCCCTGGAGATCGCCCACGCCGGGCTGGGCCACAGCACCGTGGGCTTGAGCCTGGATCAGAGCAGGCCGCTGGCCGGCGCCGGCGAAGACGAGCGCCTCTCCTCCACGGCCAGCCTCTTCCACCTGTCCCGCTCCCAGAGTCCCGAGGGCAGCTGCCCGTCACTGTCACCCCTGTCCTCCCCGTCCCTGTCGCCCCCGCCCCCACCGCCCCCGCGGCTCACACGTTCCCGCTCTTTCCGGGACCTTGGCCGCAAGGTGTTTGGCTCGGTGAAGCCGTTCACTTTTAAGACTCAGAGTCTGAGGAAGTGAGGCAGGCTCCGATCACAGCAGAATGACATGCGGGGGGGGCAGTGCATTCCTGCACCAGTGGCCGGATCATTCCGGAGTATCAGACTTTGGTTGCAGCCTTGTGATGATATGGAAACCACGGCTAGCTCAGCATCCGCACCGTGACACCTTCCATTGTCTCTCGGCTAGACTATTGCATGGAGATGGGTGTGTACGCGCGCGTGTGTGTGTGTGTGTGTGTGTGTGCGCGCTCTCTGCAGTGGGGTGTGTCTCTTTGCCTTTCTATAGCCATGTACTTTGCCCTTTACATACAATACCTGTATTCAGTGACAAATCTATTGTGGGGTGAAGTAAACAAAAGCTATTACCACTAAAGAAAGTTAGATGTACTGCCTGTTCAGAATTATTTTAAAACAGCTCGGAAATACTTTTTATCTGTGATTCTGAACCTTATAACATATTTACGATTTCAGTAAATGTTTCAATCGCCAAATGTGTTACGGATCATTGTATTAATGTATCTGTAAACATTTAGTCCACTTACGATGTAGCTTAGTTTTTTCTGTTAAGTGTAATATGAAAAAGATGATTAAAATGACAACATTTTTGCCTCAGTCACATCTCGCTGTTCTTGTTCAACTGTTCTACTATTCTAATTGTTCTACTGTTACAGTAGCAGGAAATGGATTCAACTGGAATGCATCTATGAGCGAGGAACCAACCAATCGCTGCATTCTTTTTATCTCCAAAATATTTATTCAGGCATATGAAACAAATTGAAAGACATTCTGCTTGTCCTGGAAACACACCGCTTAGGTGCACACGCAGACAGTGGTCATGGGGGATCTTCCACAGACCATGTTTAACAAAATAAGACACTTAGGATTTGTTTTACCACGTTTCAGTCCATCATGACAGCTCGTGCATCCTAAATGTACCGTCCACTTCCTGGATATTTTTTTTTTACACATGGAGAATCTAACACCTCACATCCTGTTCCTGTTCTGGGCAGCATTTCAGCCCCACCTGCCAGTGACTTTCAGTGCATGTGCTCTGGGACAAGCCCCGCCCCCCTCGGGTCATGACATCATACTTACTTCAGTGTGACACCACTCCCTCCCTCCCCAGTGTCCTTCTGCTTGCCAAACATGCCCTTGTACAGAGCTTTCTCTCGCTGGTACTCGCTGCTCAGCCTCTCTTCGGCTCGCCGCAGGTGCCGCTTCACGTTTGCATCTGGAAGCGGGAGAGAGAACGCTGGCATGACGCCATCACTGCAGAGGCGTGGTAGCACGCTCGTGGGGCTCTGACTCACCGCTAGGCTGCCCTCTGCTGGCGTCTGTGAGGTACTGCCGGGCAGTGTGCGCATCACCCAGCTCCAGAGTGGCTACCCCCGCTCGGTACAATGCTTTGACGTCGCCCGGGCGCCATTTCAGCACACGCAGACTATACTCTTGCACCCGGGCGTAATCGACGCACTCCCTCTGAAGCAGGCAGGCTGAGTAATCAGAAAACATGAGGGTTAATATTACATTTAATGCTCTTAACTTTGCAAGTACTCTTGCTAGGTCCTGTCTTGATTACCCTTCATTTTGTAATCAACAATATATGTAGATTTCCAAAAATGAAATTGACCAAGTGGCTCAGGCCTCCGTGTCTATGACCGTAAGGTTGCTGGTTCGAATCCCATCCTCGGCAGAATAGCCACAACTCCACCGGGCCCCCAAAAATGGCTGACCCTGCACTCTGACCCCAAGCTTCACTCTAAACCGTATATGTCCGTGTGCCACAGAGGGGAGCAAGTTGGCTTATGTGAAAAGAAGCATTCCAGTGTCCCTGTACTCATATAAACGGTACATCAAGCTTAATTAGCTTTAGTATAGGAATGAACTGTGTATAATATAAATGGCGTTTCAGTGTAGTAGGCTGCCTGTGACCCCCTGACCTCCTGCAAGCTACCTGCTAGATTGTTGTAGCAATCCACCTGTGTGCCTCTCAGCAGCGCCTCCTGCTGGGGGGTGAGGGCTGGCGCCTGCGGGCTGAAACCCTTCAGCGTGGCCGTCACGGTAGAGTCCAGGCTTCGCAGCACTAGCAGGGCGCGGTGGTAGCGGCCAATGGCGGCGCGGAGGCGTTTCTCCCGGTAACACGCGTTCCCCTCAGACTTTAGCCGCACGGCCTCCTGCAGCTGCTGGTCTGCCTTCGTCACGGCGCCGCCCACGGCCCCGGCGGCCCCGAGCTCCTCTGCGTCCTCGGGAGGGCAGCTCGCCGTGGGCTCCATCGCTTATACAGATCAGTTGGCTCCGCAGTCTTCTCCCACCCGGCTGCCATATTGGACATATTGCAGTGAATCCCATTACTCATGTATAAAACTGGAAAAAATAATCACTGTAACAGAAACAACTCTAATACATGTCATATTGCACGTAAAGAACACTTGTAAAATTAAAAAAAAGTTCACTGAAACAGTTACACTGCATTAATAACAACAATAATAAACTGGCTTCCAGTGATGTACCCTGTGCTGCCTGAGATAGACTCTTGGACCCTCACGGTCATGACATGGATATGGGGCTAGAAGATCTTTCTGTATATATAACAGGTTTGAAAGCTGTTTACCGTTTCTGTGGGATATGAATGAGATCAACAACAGCCAGTGAATCTACCACTACAACTGCCAGTGAATCTACCACTGCAACCACTGCAAAGGCTGGGGGCTCAGCCAGAACCCACTGGTCTGCTCTCCGATAAACATTACGGACCAGTCCCCAGCATGCCAGGGGAAGTGCGTGAGAACACTTAACACGTCAGGAAAATCAAAAAACAGGACATGTCAGCACTTCAGATGGACAGACAACGGGTGACAATATGCGTACTTGACCGTACTTGTGTTCTCACGTACTGATTTTAAGTTATCTATTGCCGAAGACCAGTTCCAATGTCAAGAACAGAAGTACAGAGGAGAGTTAAAATCCCCAGATGTCGTTCTTGCCCTGCACCCCCCCGCGTCAGCTGCACCCCCCTTGCGTCAGGTGGACCCCCCCTGCGTCAGGTGCACCCTGCCCAAATGAGAACAATCCCAAAAGTTCGTTCTTGGGAGGCAAGTTAGCAAGACTGCTCTAGCCAAGACCACGAATATGATCCTTGTTTTCTTGCTAATGAAATACACCCAATGTTTTAATCAGGACTCCATCTTACTGTTAAGTCAGGCGTCTCAAACTCCAGCCCTGGGGGGCCAGAGCCCTGCACATGTTTGGGGTTCCCCTCATTTAACACACCTGATTCAACTCCTTTTGCTAATTACCACACACATTGAGCTGAATCACTTGTAATGGAACAGGGAAAGCACTAAGCTACACACGTCTCCGGCCCCCCAGGACTGGAGTTTGAGACCAGTGTGTTAAGTGATTAAATACAGTTTAATAAACATGCTTTGTGCAGAAACATTGAGATATTTAATGAGATATATTTATATATCTGAAGCAGCAATGCTAACCACTGCACCATCATACCACCAGCCCACAGTAATATACAGAAGTGGTTCCCTTTGAGTTGTGGAAATTTGCACTGCAATTGAGTGAATAATACGCACCACACAGGCAAAACTCCGTAAGTGCATATTTTATCGAAACTGAGTTATATATGAAATATATATGAAACTGTTTATCTTATGTCAAAATATCTTAGCTTAATTATGTTAGTTTCTGAAGAACACAAAGTTTGAAAATTACAATAACAAAATCCTCACTAAAAAGCAACAGGTTTTCTGTTTCAGCATCAGTGTAGTTACTAGACGTTTTGTTGTGCAAAAAGCACTGTAGACGTTTTACCCAATTGCATTGCACCCCTTAGAAGCATTAACGTCAGCATGCCTCAATCCAGCATGGCTGTGAATAAGCCTTAAAACAAAATGTACCTGACCTAGCACTGCAATGTCCAGACCTCTCAACAGAGTCCAATATTACCACTGTAAACTATAAGTTTTCACAAAAATCACCAAAGAAAGCAGATGGAAATGGACAAGCATCCTAGAACGTGATGGAGCAGCACAGAAATGATTTTGGTGGATGCACAAAATACTGACTTCAGGTGTGGACATTATGGAAACAGATTTTTAACGCCACTACGCTAATTATAGATCATATATAGTGGCGATCAAAATTAGAGAACGAGATGTTTTTGTAATATACAAAGTCGTAGCTTATCCGAATTCAAAGTTATTCTAACATCAACAGAAGAGATGTATTTCAATCATATTTCATCAGTGAGTTGTGCCACATCACAAAATAAATGGTTTAAACAAGAAATATCAAGTAGGCATACGATCAAAATTAGAGAACTGTTCATTTGTTTTTGAAGAAGAACACCACAAATGAATTCTATCATCTTTTTTTGATGGTTATAGAGGCATAGAACTTCCAATGACTGGCACATATGCATCCACAGCACATAACCAACTTTGCACACTGATCTGACTTGATCTGGTTCCACTTGTCTTCCAGTTTCTTCCACACTTTGGTAACTGTAATGGGTTTCTTTGCCATGATTCTGTCACCAATTACCTTCCATAGCTTCTTGATAGGGCTCTGTCTGATCCGGGTTCTGGGCGGGCCATTTCATCACCTGGATCTTCTCAGCTTTGCGGAATTGCTTCACCCGTTTTGCAGCGCGGTAAGTGGCATCGTCTTGGATAAAAATAACCGGGTGATGCTCATGGTGAAAGATATGCATGTTGCTGAAGGAGGTTCTGATACTCATTAGCATTCATCTTACCATCTAACGCATGAGACCCGACTACTGTTGCAGAGAACATACCCCACCCATGACAATAAGCGCTCCCAACTTCTCTGACTTCTTCAAACATTTTTCGTGGAGTTTCCTCAATTCAACACCACAAATAATGTTTCCCGTCGGAACCTATTAAATTCAACTTGCTTTTCTCTGAAATTAACTTTTGACCAGTTCTCCTCTGTCCACACATGTTCCTTGGCAAAGGAGTAGTCTGACCTTCTCATTCTTCTTGCTGATGAGTACCTTGGTCACTGCAAAGTGGGCTTTCAGTTCATAGTGTCCCAGACGAGACCCCGTCAAGACAAGCAATTCTAGCTGTTGATCCAATCCCCCGCGAGTCTCTATCAGCCTATGTCATATGTATAAGAGGGTCAACTCATCAGCCTTCACCTGGACATCCTGACGACACAGGATTTCAGCAACACTTACATAATACCTACCAATATTGCAAATAGACTGAGGTTGCCAGATATTTCCATATATTTCAGATTAGATCCAAAAACTTAAGTTTAACAAATCATTCCCTAATTTTGATCGCATGTCTTCTTCAAATTTCCTTTTTCTTCCATTTATTTTGTAACGTGGCATAGCAGTCACTGATGAAATATAATTAAAATACATCTCTTCTATTCGGGTTTGAATAACTATGAATTCGGATAAGCTGCTACTTTGTATATTACAAAAACGTCTCCTGTTCTCCACTTTTGACAGCCACTCCGTAGAGTATATCGTCGTAAAACAGCAATCGTGTCACAATTAACTGAAATGTGTATGAAATTAATTACAAAATTAGAAGAATCTCCAGTTGCTGTCTCTTGTAACGCATAGTAATTGCGATTTAGCTAACAAATCGACAATAAACTAACATATTTTACAAACAAAGGTTTGCTTTGTCTTAACTTGTCAGTGCAGAGAAGTAAGCAGATTTTACTTCGCGTTATAAATACAGGCGGGGTATTTACGGACCGAACCCAAAGGTTACCGGCTGGAAGCTTACAGCTTTACACCCTGCTGCAGGTGCAACCCATTAAATTATCACACACAGCAGAGAGAAAGCTCATTTAACATATTCTCATTCAGCATTTAAGTCACTTTTCGGTTAATGGAGCAGCTAGCTTAAGACGCGGAGGGCCGTTTGCCATAAAGCCCGCCGGCTCCCCCCGGGATGCGGATCTGCGCCCCGTCTTCTGCCCGTTAGTCGCCTCGTGTGTTAAACGTCGCTGATCCACAATCAACTTTCGCTTCAGGGGGCAATTTGCAAGCTCGAGTGAATATTAACCCTGTAGCATCATAGTGTGCAAAGTTTCCGCGCTTATTAACTGCCCGCGAAAAACGTGAATATTTCGTTAAGGGAAACGGACGGCGGGCGCGCGATAAGCTTGCCACGTGCGTATACTTACATCTGGACTATATTGTGTTTATTCACTTGGGGAGATGTGTCCGCTTTCACCATGGAAAAGAAAATAAAAATGTCTTCTCTATGCTTCCAGAGAGATTGGTTTCAATGCAGTTGTAACCACAGAGAGAGAATTTGCTGCCACCTACTGTACTGGAGCATACAATAAAATGTCTAATTCTAGGTGAGGGGATCTTGAGTTTTTTGCGCCATATACCCCATGGCCAGTAGGATGAAGCCCATGGATCCCGTCTAGAAAGGTTTTTGATGCATAAAATGAAATACATACAATTTACAAAGATGCCCAAATATACTGACATATTCAAGAATCGGATGTTGTGATATACATAGGTGCATCTTTACTAACACATTAAAGCAATGTATTTACTATATATACAAAATAATGACATAATTTTACTGTACATTTCTACTATAAAATGTATGGCATTAAATGAGACAAAAATGGAAAAAATGTACTGAGGGCACTGAATTTTTCCCTGTTCCCTTTAATGCATGTAAAAGTAGTATCTCCGGATTGATAAATAGTCAGGGCACAGTCAGTTTCATCAAAAGTTTGGAATGCAGCGTGCGTCTCACGGTCTGCACCCCATCTGTGTGCTGATCCATGTAATAACGTGCTTGCAGTCTAACTCGATTGGAACAGCCGTGGACTCGGCGGAAAACTCCACTCCGTATGCCTGCGCATCGTCCATTCATTCTATATAACTGGACAGCTTGGTGGGCGTTAATACGTACGTCTCATCTTGAGAAACGCAGGGTGTGGCGTATGAGAGTGTGAATTGGTTCAAATCCATGTGTCTCACGGTTACTGCTAATCATGATAGTGTTTAGAAATAACGATATACAGTATATAAATAATTTCTTCTGATAGGTCAGCATACTTGAACAAACACGCAAGTCCATTCTCTAGTAGACTGGCGGTCTGCGCCCAGCTGATGGGAGAACGCAAGAGTATGAATTACCAGGTATAAAATGGAAGAACCCAGGAAGTAACCTACGGCAGCCTATTAGAATGATATGAGGTACCCTTTTCATAAGGGAGATCTGAGAGAGTCAAAGAGAAAACACTGCATGTGATATATCGGAGTTATCTGGGAGACCGCGTTGATTGATTGACTTATAATGGAATAATATATTAGCAAACAGCTGTATTGTTAAAGCAAGATTTGAAAGTTTGACACAAGCAAGTGAAACTGATCAGAGAACCGAAGGGGCAAATTAGACAGAATCTCAGACAATGTCAAACTCCTGCAAAGAGCGTGAATTTCAGGGTGGTTTATTTGAGCGTGTTAACTGTGTTTTACTGTATGGCCAGGGAAAATGTTTTAATTTGATTTCAATGAAATTCCACAACATAATGACAATGAGTTACCAAATAATCTTTTTTGTCTATTAGAATATTGGTACCACAGTGAGTTAAATTACTTTCTGTTTTTGGTCCCAATATGAGCATCATGATAAAGTATTTGATTTGATTTAGTTTTAAAAGTCTTTTTGATCATATTTTGTAATTAATGTGTTGACTATAATATATTGTTGATTGTATTTCCATTATACTTTTAAATTACAATTTCATTATATTTTACAAACGCAACTCTTGGTTTTGGTTTGACGTGGTTTTACCTCGGAACTAAAAATGAGTCTTGCTCTGTATTTGATGGGGCAGAAAATTCACGGAGAGGATCCGGGCGGCTCCATCGGCTATTGTACAGCATCTGCCTCCCGCTGCAGGGCCACGCCCTGTCTGCGGAACCGCCTTGTCGTTCGGCCCGTGTTTTTAAATATATATAAACAGCAGATTTAAAGAGGATGTATTTTGCATTTAAGTAAACGTTTTTCTGGAAATGCATTACAGTAACGGGGGAATAAGATCTTACTGATCACAGTACACGGCTGGACTGCCTGCGTGCTGCGTCTCTTCGTGCGTCATTGCTAAATCTGTGTCAGTCATTATACAGTTAGAGCATAGCGGAATATTACAGCCCAACCCATTTAAAATAACGACTGTACATAAAGATTTTAATTCGGTCGGTTCTGTTAACATAATAAACCAAGCACGCTCGATTCCGGATATTTTCTCGATTTTTCGTTTTTCATTTCCGAAGGACCAGCTGCCATGGAGCTCGATCGGCGACTTCTGCTTGCTCACTCCGCCGCCTACACCCTCTCCGTACTGGCCGGCTTGATGGTGGTCATCCCTCTGGCACTGAACGGATCTGACTTTAAAGGACGCTGTGTTCTATTCAGTCAGGGGTTCTGGAGGACGGAGAATGTAACTGGGAGCGCAGAAAAGGCCGAGTGGGTCTCCCGGTTGATTGTGCAGGAGTGGGGTCCGTCCGCTGCGTGCCAGTTCCCCACGTTTGTCGGGGTGTTTACGGTGCTGTACGGCGCGGCGCAGGGCTGGCGGAGCATATTTTACCTCCATCGCCGACACGACGAGTGAGTATAAATATTGCATTTGACCGACAGGACAAAAGTAGTGATGTTAATGCTGTATTCTTTCCCCTCTAGCACCCTATTCTCGGCTTTCCTCACAGTATTGCTGAGCCTGTGCGTGCTGTTCCTGTCCGGAGGAGCCAGCGTCACCTTCAGCCTGGGGCTGTTTTCTTGGTGCAACACCGTGACCGACCGAGGCGCCCGCCTCTACAGGTAGCGCAGCCCCCATACTGATTTACACTGATCTGTCCAAAGCGCCGCATTTAAAAAAATCATTTATACCAGGGTTGCTATCTGGTGTGACACTAGGACTATAAATCTTACCTCAAATCTATGTTTTCATTATTAAACTAAAATGAGCTGCATGAAAACCGTTGGTGTAGTTGGCAAACAATTCAGACTATTTACATGCTTGTAAATGCATGTGTATGTGTGTGCAGATTGGCCTCAAATGGAAAATCTCAGTCCAGCCAGCTGACCAAAGTTGGCAACCCTCAAAAACAACCTGCAGGTTTATTGCTATAGTACTGTATATACAAAGATTATCCATCCACCTTAGTGTTTCCTTGCTGCTCTCCAGCTGTGCAGAATCGCAGTCCGTTCCCATGTACCTGGATGTCGACACGTCCTCCTTCTACACCGAGCTCACCGCTGCACAGGTACGTCCATAGTTTAAACTGTCCAGCCCTTTTTTATCTCTGCTTTCTGATGCTGTGTCTTGACACACATCCGCACATGTAAACGCTGTCACCAGTGGCTCCACGTCTGGGCCTAAATTGCTGCAACTCAGGGGTGGAAACTGCATTTTCTTTTACCAATCAGCCAGCTAGTGTTTGGTTTTTTTTGTATTTGCCCTTTGTCTAAATTACTCGGCCTTAATTTCCAGTCTTGCCACAGCTGTAAGGGCTGCGACCCTATTCTGGGTTAGGTGTTATGAAAGATGGATGGGTTTATTCTTGGAGATTATAAGAAATAATGCAGAATATACTTAAACTTTAATTAGAATATTGAAAACTCGGAATCACATTGTACTGAAATAGGTTCTTTATACAGGATTATATGGCCTTCCTCGGTGGTCAGAACTGTCGTGTTTTTTTCCACAATTCATGGGTCGGCTACACATCAACCACAATATATTAAACAAATATGTTAAGTTAAAATACTTTACTTTCCCTCTAAGAGGGGAATTGTTTTGCATGCAGTGGAGAGGCAAATAAAATTCACAGAAACAGGCTCGTAGTGCATTACAGAGTGCAGAGTGGTCTGCGGTATTTGGGTAGGTGGTCTGCATGCATTTAACCTCTTCCGTGTCTCTCCTGGCCCTCTGTTTGTCTCAGGCCTCCCTGTGGTGTGTCACGGCTCTGTGGCTGAGTCACGCTGTGCTGTCCTTCCTGCGCCTCTATCACTCCCATAGCCAGAAGATCAGGGGGCCTTGCCTGTCCAGGGAAGAGGAGTTGCTCCTGGGGGGTGCAACTGTGGAGAGCAGCGTCCCACACCCAGACCCACAGGGGACACCTGGAGTTTTTATCTAGGGGGCAGTTTGCAAAAGCACGGGAGCTCTTTAGTGGGTCTTTTATGTGTGTTTAGTTGTCATTTGTGTGTTGTTCTGTATTGAAATGACAAAGAGCTGAGCTTATATATGTCTTGTTTGTTACTGTTTATTATAAATAATATTTCTTATTCATTTGCAAAATATCACACACCTATAGCCTGAATTGTTGACATGTTTCCAGTCACAGAGAAAAAAAACAGGTGCAATATTATAAATGTTGTTTTCGTATGCTTTAACACTTTTCTAGGACATGCTCCAAAGGTAATCATATTCTCTCTCACCTGTGAAGGTTTTATGATGCTATCTGTGTTGATGCAATTGAAGAAGTCACTAAGCAGCTTTCTTGAAGCAGTGCTTTAAATACTGGTGAAAAAATTATGTAATAGAGAATGGAAAGACAACTACAGGGATATTCTGTGTTGTTTACTCAGATAACATTAATTTTCTTTCAATAATGAACCAATGATGAGGCTCTGCAGAATTGTATCCTAATTGCAGTGATGCACAGATATCTGAACTGCAAGCTGGAGGTAAAGAGAGTATAACACTGATATTGTTAGAGTTGATTAACATTTGATCTATTTTTCTGTAATAAACTTGACCCACAAGGCACAAACTTGTAGTTATTTATCTGTGAATTATTTGATTGTGCTGCAGGGTGATGGTATCACTTGTCTGCATGTTCTACTTTTAATGCATGCAGGCAATTTTTTTTAGCTGGTGTTTAATTTATGCAGAAGTCTTATAGACGTGCATTAAAGAAAACATAGTTTGGAGCCAAGTTTGTTATATTGGCAGTCCTCAGTTCAAATTACAGCATTCCGCCCAGCCAAAGGAAGTGGTTGTGGGCGGGTCCTTAATTTAAAGGCCAATAGTGTTTCGTTATTTGAATAATTGGGAGGAGTTAAAAAGAGCGGCACCAATAGTAAAGCAGAAAAGAAACACCTGCGTAAACTCAAAACTACTGTACAGTGTCGTGTGACGCTGTGTTATTTACGGACTATAATCGATTTCTTAGCTGTAGCTAACAGTTGAATTGCTTGGGAAACTGGAAATATAGAAATAGAGCAGACGAGTGCTACTGAAAATGAATTTAGCTGAAATTAAAAAGTTGAAAGTGGCCGATTTACGGGCCAAACTCCAGGAACGAGGCCTGGATTCGAAAGGGCTCAAGGCCGACCTTGTAGAACGCCTAATGTCCGCGATTGAAGCCGAGTCGCAGGGCAGCGCGATAGGCGAGACCGAGGATGAGAAAAGGCCTGTCGGAGAAGACGAAGAAATGGAAACGCAGGGGGATTCTGTAATGGATCTGCCCGTGTCGGCGGTCGAAAGTGAAGCAGAAGCGAGTCGGCAACTGCCGACTGGAGTAGCGGAAGTTAGTCCGACAGTGAAAGCAAATGAGGGATTCACTCAAGTAGGCGGACTGGCCATGCCCGGATCCGGGATTTTCGAGGAGTTGACCTCTGCCGGAGCCCCCGGAGCTGCAATTTTAAAAGCCGACTTTCCCGCAAGCTCTGTGCTGGGGCAGGAGAAGGTTTCCCAGCAGATATCAGTCGAAAGCAGTAATTCTAAGCCGGCTCACATTGGGGTAGCATCGGAGTCGCTGCTCAAAGCATCACCAGAGCAGGACTTGTTCCCGGTCCCAGCCAAAGATCACGAGAAGAAGCCCGAGCAGGAGCCGGAATCTGAGGGCGCTTTGTTGGAAAGTTCTTCTCCGGAGCATATTCGGCGGGAACAGCAGCGAAGTAATGATCAGCCTGAGCTCCAAGCGGCAGCTTACCACCAGGCCGCCGGACCGCGGACCGGAGTGACCGCTTCTCCCGGTAGTGAACCCCCTTGCCCCGAAGTCGAGGACGGCGATGAACCCGCCGGCGTTGAATGCGCCGAATCCCGGAGTGGCGTGGAGGAGGAAGAAGGACTGAACGGCGGCGCTGGGCGGAGGGGCGAAGACGCGGAGGCCGAAAAGGGCAGCGAGGAAGAGACCGGCTCAGAGCCCGAGAAAGGCGAGCAGCAGAGCCGGAGCGCAGGTCAGCACGCTTCGCTCTTCAGTCCCGGGCAAGATTGTGCGCAGCTACACTTAACGGCATCATTATTATTAAAAAAAAAGTTGTTCTTACCGCAAGATCCCCCATAATCTGTGTGGGCCAACATGTGTACACGCAACAGATTAAAACAGTTTTTTTTAAATTTCATTTTTACAAATCTTTTTTGACACCTAGTTAAGTTCACTTTACCCCTCGACCGCTGAATTGTTGTGAGTAAATATGTACTTTTCGATGAGGTCTGTAGATATGTTAGCATTACTGAACTTTTTAATATGGGAGTCCTATAAAAAGATCAATAACTGTATGTGGTAGATTGATAATGTTGAACGAAGGACTGAATCAAATACGCGAACGTTTGCTGAGCCGCAGTTTTGCCAGCAGCTCGTCTGCATTTTTATTGTCGTTGTGTGTCGCGCTGGCTGGTTTATCCCCCCCCCCCCCCGATCCAGTAATTTAAAGCAAACTGTCCCGAAGTGTCGGCAAGGCTGCGCCCCCCCGGCCCAGCCATGTGCCCCCCAACCCCGGTGCCCCTTTAGCATCAGGTCGACAGGATCATTGTTCTAGTTAACCAGATCTATCATCATTTATTATACGTCATTCTGAGTCGGTAAAATAACATTTACTTTTTTTTTTATTTGCATCCTTTGGTTAAAAAAAACTTTTCATATCTATATATAATATAATGTTCATTGTGGAGAGCATTTGAAAGGAATGAACAGGAAACGGGCAAATTTTAGTTTGAGGCAACGTGTCAATTAACGTTCTTTATAGTAGTAAAGAAATACACAGTAAGACACAATAAAGCAGGAGTTGCCATATTGTTGAATTCCACCATTCGGTTGTTGATGTTTTGGTGTCATTCAAGTGCGTTTCATCTGTTATAACCTAGGAGGTGTATTTATTACCCTGACGGTACTTTGCCATCCCTAATCATGAATGAGATTTTGTGAAGCGGTTATATCTGGCTCTTCACCCTCATGAATTCCTGTCATCCATCATCTCAGTCAGTTGGATGGCACCATACCTGCTCGCTGGCTGGTGTGACCCCATTTTCAGTGGAGTAACAGTCGTCATCCCATCTGTACCTGCGATCTGTTTGTGCTTGTGAAATCATTTTCTCTGCCAGTAGCTGTTTGAAATCCAGGAATTGAAGGTTGTGCTTCACAGGTCTTCCTCATAGCTGGCTGTCTTCCTTGTACTGAATCCATGACTCCGGACCCGTCCCTTTTCTTGTGCTGTCTTCCATCCTGTAATAGATTATCATCCTGCACTCTTTATGATTTTCTGTAGCTAGCCTGGAATCCTGGCTGTGTTCCTCTTTCTGGAAGCGCCTCTCATGCACGCATCGTGGTCCGTTCCCTTGGTTGCGGAGGCCGTGAGGCAGTGGCATATTTCACATTTTTCAATTTCCCTGTATCCTCATTTAATATCTTTATTATAAGTGCATTAGGGATCATGGAAGTCAGACATCCTCATCAGAGGGTGTATAAGAAATATCACAGCGTTATGTAAAGTATGCTGTTCCTAAGATGGTGCCTTACAAAATAATACTGTACCTTCAGACACACACTCTTGAATTCGCAAGTTGGTACCTTTTTTTGTGCGTAACACATGCTGGTGAGAATAGCACCTTTTGGATGAACAGGAAGAGGAAGTTTCCAGGCTCCACACCCAGACCTTTGCTATCACTTAATTTAAAGTTTGTCCTCTGAATTCAACAATAACCTACTGGGAGATAAAACGTTCTTTTGGAGGCATTGGCATTAAATATACAATCAAAGAGAATTTCTGTAGGCAGAGAACTATATTGCTTACGTCCTGCATTGCAGGAACATTGCCTTTACAATGCACTTTAATGTGTGCATGCATTTGTGTACAATATTTATTCATTTTGTCACAGTAGTTTAACAACTAGTCTTGGGTGGCATCATATTTTTATTTTTTTTTGAACCATCCAGACTTCATACAATTTTCCAAAGTAGCGCTATTCTGACATTTTGAAATCTTGGCAGTTAAATTTGCTGAGTTGAAGGGTGCCGGCTGAAATACTGCAGTGTGCCGTATTGCCACAACCGCACCCAAGCCTAGTGAGAACTTTTAATTGGTTTGTAAAAGCTTACCCATTTCACTCCACTGCTTCGGTTCCTTGCGATCGATCTGCCCTCTGCTGGTTTGGTGGAATCATTGCTCTACACAGTATGTACCTTGAATCCCTTTGATTCAAATCAGGAGTCGGAAGCTGCTTATGTAGAATTTCAGTCAGTTTTTTTTATTGTATCCATGTAGTTACATCCAGTACTGGACACTGCAGGATTGTGTCCCGTGCTGATTTTTATATACCTGTTATAGCTCTTATCAAGATATTCATTACAGGGTGTCCCAAGCCCCAACTTCTCTATGCCTCCCCTTCTGGAGCTGAGTCCTTGCCCTTAGCTGTCTTTACCATTATTTGTATGTTTTTGGGGTCCAACTACTGTCTCTCTGTATGACAAGACTGTCAGTCATTTCTGTTTATTGTCGAACCCTCTGGAAAACATAACTGAGGCGATATTGTTTCTTTGTATAATTATGGCCAGAAACCCAGGACACTACAATCAGAAAGCAAACTTCCCAGGTTTCATTGATTAAATAGTAACAACTCTTGGCAATTTCAACTGGTCCTGTGCTGCTTGGTCACAGAGCTGACTTTTCTGAGCCTTCAAAATGCCTATAAGCAGCGTACTAATGAAAGTGCGTATTCGTGCGTTTGAGGTTAAGATGAGAGCTAATAGATACAGTAACTTCTGAACACAAGGTACTTATTCGTACTTTTTTGGTTACTTTGTGCAGCAGTAATTAGTCTGCATTCTCTAAAGGATAGAAGGTCGCTCTACATCGTTTACATCAGCTTCTGATTACATCATCTTAATAGTTTCTTAATGACTATATTCTGTTATGCGGTGCTAAATGATATTCCATAGTAGTATGTAGACAAGCGAGCATAACTTTACACTAAGTTAAACCCTCTCCTTACAGACTCCCAAGGGGCAGAGACGGCGGGGAGTCACACGGAGCCCCGGGGGCAGAAGCGGCCTCATGGCGAGAGAGGGAGGGGCTACTATGAGTTCAAGGAAGAGATCAACTACAACAGGTACTGAGAGCTCACCTGGATACCAGCTCTTATACTTTGGTAGTTAGCTGTTTTTACAAAAAGATGCCATGCTGAAATGTATAAAAATTTCCATTCCATATTTCTATGAGGAGCAATGTTATGTATAAATGTATAAGCAGATTCCGATGCTGAGTTTGACCTGTGTCCGGAACTGGTTTTCTCTCCAAACCCTCCCTTCCTGCCTCCATAAATTGCACTTTTCCTTCATGGTCGCTGCCCTCTGTTTTGTCACAAGTATCTTTGACCCTGCTGCTGTTCATCTGTCTTAATCTGTCACATCACTTTAATTGTGCGAGTTCCCTGGAGTCAGCAGTGTGATGTTTCGCTCTTTTGCGAGAACCTCCCCAAAGGTGTCCAGTGGGTGGCGCTGTGGCCAGACGTGTGATGGCCCCGATGGTGCGGTGTGCTGGGGAGGGGTCTGCTTGTGGTCTCTCACGCCTTTTCCTCTCACAGGGCCAAGTCCCCAGAGCCTGAACCTGAGCTGGAGGAGGAGGTGGATGAAGGAGTAGTGCGACTGGACACCTGTAAGCCTGCCATCTTGTGGCTACACACTAACATACAGTTCAGACCTGCCTTCAGTGGAATCCCCCACACCCACATCTGTAATTAATTGACTTGAACGAAAGGGTTAATTGCTTCACCAGCTCCCATCCTTGTTTTGATCAGACAACTGCGACCTGCATTTTGAAGTGAGTCCGGACGGCAGCGCTGGGCAGCCCCTTCTTTCTGAGAAGTTCCCCCTGCTGTGGTCGGGCTGTCGCCTGACCCACGGCGTTGACCAGGGGAAAGTGGGCTTTGAAGCCAAGGTGGGAAACCTGCACTGTTGCACCTGCTTCTGCCCATTTAGTGTTTGCTGCTGAATGTACCTGTGCACTAGCACTGCACAATTAATCGTTAAATAATTAGAAAAGGCAATCTCAGTTCACACCTCTATGCGATCTCATTTCTAAATTACAACCGTTCTTCTGCACTGTATTGCGTCACCTGGATCATAACAAGTGCTTCTACTTTTCCCCAGAGAGAGTCTCAAGTGTCCCGTTATTCTGCATTCTCTCTAAAAGGACGCTTTTCCACTGCAAGCACCTTACTTTTGGTACTTCAAGTAGACACCAAAAGTTCGGTACTTCAAGGTGTTGGTTTTCCACTGTCGTAAAATTTGGTACCAGCACTAAATGACACCACAACACTAGGCGGGGATATTTTGTGCTGAATTTGAGAACTGCCTGTAGTATATTATAGGGCTGGGTGACGTGTGATATTAATAACGTTGCATGTTGTGCATGTGCCATTCTTACTTCGCCAGTCAGCTAGAGTATGATCAGACTTTTCCTTACCTTCCGTTGTCTTCGGACATTATAGTGCAGGGAACTTAAGTCTCGGCAAAACATTTTTACTCTGTCATAGAAAAAAAATGATCAAGCTTTGCAACTTTAATTATTCCTTTTTGAGATTATCTAGCATAAGTTTAAAAATCGGTTCAAAGTCTTGCCTCAGTTCTTCTTGTATGACCGCTGCATGCATTCTCTGAGACAAGCAGTCATTTTCTTCCTTGCTGTTTAAATCTGCTTGACTTTTTCCATTTAGTGAATGTTTCTGAACAACTGTAAACTCACTGCATCTTGTACTTAGACAGGATAAACATAAATGCGATTACCCTGCTTATGGAATACACATCCTTTGTTTGTCCGCTGTTGTTCCCTATTGTCCTCTATTGTTTGATCAGCTGTGGTTTTTTGCTTTTTTAAAGTACGTGAAGAAGCTTCCCGTCACAGGCCTTAACCTGGAGGAGTCGGACACCCACGTCCTGAGGGTCGGCTGGTCCGTGGACAACTCCAGCTTCCAGCTGGGTGAGCAGCTCTGCTCTGCATTCTGGCAGAGCTTATGGGGAGGTGATGCTGTCTGGGCTGGAATAAGTACAGGCACTTTTTGGGTCATTGTGTTTAGTAGTGCACACTACTGAAAGCAGAGGGAAACTATACTGTAACTATGCTACAAGAAGAGACAAAGCTGGTGAATGATGGAAAAGGGTCTCTCTGATCCAGAAACCATCTGCCCTTCTTTGACCCTGTGTGTAATGTTAATTTTCACAGGTCAGGTGGAGTTTTCCTACTGTTACGATGGGCGGGGTAGGAAGGTGACGGAGGGTAAAGAGGAGGAGTTTGGCGAGCCCTTCTCAGAAAGCGACGTCATTGGCTGCTACGCGGTGAGTTGGCAGTTGCTGGTCAGTATAGCTCTTCCTCCTCTCTTCTCCTCTCATCCCTCTATATATCTGTATCACCTCTCTGCTGATGTGCATTGCTCCTTCCACCTTTTTATCCCTGTTGCTCATCCACCTCCCAAGTTTTGCCCTGGCACTATGCATGAAAGTCTCTTTTTTTTTTTGGGGGGGGGGGGGTCTCTGTCGCATTATGTGGGGAAGGGTGCCAATGATAATGCTTCCCATCCCCTCCCCTGCCAGGCGTTTTTGGACAGCGAGGTAGAGCTCTCTTTCCACAAGAATGGCGACCCCCTGGGGGTGGCTTTCCGTCTGTGCTGCTCCACCCTGGATGGCCGCGCCCTCTTCCCACACGTGCTCTGCCGGAATTGCTCCGTCGCACTCGAAATAAACCCAAGTGGATCGCCGTGGTACCCCAGCCCCGCAGGCTTCACCCCCATCTCATCCATACCCCCCGAGCTCAGGGTCCGGGCCCCACTGCCCCCGGTCTCAAAGCACGACTGTGAGGTGAGGGCTCCTCTAGGGGGTGCTATTTGTTACTCAAGATTCACCTGTTGTCTCCAAGTGGACTGTGAGCCTGTGATGCTGGTCTTGCCTTCCCCTAAGACTATGGCTTCTATGGCAGGTTTTGATGATGGTCGGTATGCCTGGTGCTGGAAAGACCCACTGGGCCAAAACACACATGGCCCAGCACCCAGAGAAGCGCTACAACCTGCTGGGCACACGCACTGTCCTCGGAAACATGCGGGTAAGCCCCGTCCTCCCCCCCCCCCCCCCCCCCCGCCCCCCCCCCCCCCCCCCCCCCCCCCCC
>JAODUD010000002.1:9291398-9304460 GCA_026784285.1 Stomatorhinus walkeri
TGGATCAGGCCCAATGTGGTGCCTCTCTTCTGTTGCTCAGAGTGTCCCGAGTCCTGCGCAGAAGGACCAGATTCTGCAGCAGGCTACACAGTGCCTGAGTGAGCTCATCAGGATAGCGGCCCGGCGCCGCCGAAACTACATCCTGGACCAGGTGAGACGGCACGGCAGGTGCAGGTACAGGGGCGGCCCGAGTGTGGCTGCGTTTCTGCTCATTCAGCCCCCACTCTTCTGCCGATTCATTCCCCCCCCCACTCCCCAGGCCAACGTGTACTCCTCAGCCCAACGGCGCAAGATGCAGCGGTTCAGTGGCTTCCAGCGGCGGGCGGTGGTGGTTTGTCCGAAGGATGAGGAGTGGAGGAGACGCCTGGAGCTGCACCAGCAGCAGGAGGGAGAGGAGGTGCCGGAGATGTCCCTCCTGAAAGTGAAGGGTGAGGCTGCGTCGAAGTGGGGCTTCGATGGAGGGGCGGGGTCATGGTTTAAGGGGCGGAGCCAGACATTGCGAGATACCAAGGTGTGTCTGCTTAGGCGTCTGACTTGCCGTCGTCTCACCAGCACTGCTGCCCGTCTCTCGTTTCCCAGTGAGCTTCTCGCTGCCAGAGCAGGGCGACTACCTGGAGGAGGTGCTATTCCCTGAGCTGTCCCGCAGCGAGGCCGAGAAGCTGCTGGCCGGCTATAAAGAGGAGGCGCGGCGCCTGCTCCCCACCCCGCCCAAGCGCAAGAAGCCCCGCACCTGGCGAAACAAGCCCCTCCCCTCTGGACCCCCGGGCCGTAACCATAGAGACTGGGGCCACGGTGAGTGAAGGGGGAGTCGCCATGTATGTGGGACACGGTAACAAGGGGAAGCAAGGGATCCGTTACCATAGTGATTCCAGAAATAGCCGTGTGCATTCTTTTAAACTGTGGATTTGGCAGCTTTTGCGTTTCCTCTCAGAACATTAGTTTGAACCAGAAGTTTGGCTTAAGGTGAGGTTTAGAATGGAAATGGAAAGCCATGCTGCTGTGAAATAAAGAAGTAAAATGCACCCCCCATAGCTGTAGGCCAAGTACTGATATTTAGATGAACAGCAGCCATTGTAGATGTGATGCATTTCACGCCCGTGACGCGTCTGTGTGCCGTCCTGCGCAGGCTGGAACAGAGGCGGCTACAATCCTCGCCCCTATGGTCAACAGCCCTTCTGGGGCCATCAGCGCCGAGAGGTGAGATTGGGGCCCCCACTGCCCTCGGGGTGACTTAAACACTCTTACCTTTAAATCACTGACTTTGCGTTATCAGTCATTGAGGAATGTATGACTTGCCAAGAGAAGCAGTTAGTCTTAGATGCTCCTTAGGTGTAGCAGAGCATCCAATTTAGGTAACTAATAGTCTGGTATAAAGTTAATTTCCCATTAGGAAGAAATGCTTCATTTCACTGTACTTTATACTTAAATGTAAGTACCTTTTGAAATGGCATTTTAATCCATCCTTAATTCTTCTACATATTCCATGCTGTCTTTGTGATCCCCGATATCAGAAAATGGTATGTTGTAAAATCACATTTGGCTGGTTCAGCACCAGTTCAGGGTTCGAAAGTGTGTTGCCCGCGGCTCCAGTTAAACTACTAGGGTGCAGTCTGAGAACTTTGCGTCTCAGGAAATTGAATCTGAACCTTAAAACTAATGCAGAAGGTCCTAGATAGGTAGTTAGCGTGGTTGGTATAGATCAACATGCATCAGAATAGGGTTCTCCTGTTTTAAGGTTTCTCCAGAGGTAGAAGGTTCAGAAATTACAAATCCAGACCAAGATTTTGTTTCAACCAACCAGTTGAGTATAAAAATTCACAGTCACTCAGAGTACTCAGCTGGTTGGTTGTAACGAAATCTTGGTCTGGATTTGTAATTTTTGGACCTGAACTTTCCACCTCTTGGATTTCTTTTACAGTGAGTCATTTAATTCAGAAGAAACTTGGGTGTTTGAATCTTGCCTGCGATTTGACACTCTGACAGACCTATATTCTTGGTGAATTTTGTGAGTTTGTCCTTGGTTCCACAGACAGTGTCCATAGTTGGCATGGATGTCCGTTGTACGTGCTTCCTGCAGGCTTACCCGTATACGCTGCCTGTCTGAGTTTGGGACACGAGTAGATGGTAATGGCTGCTCTTTGTCAGGACTTCCGGCCGTTCTATGGCCAGCAACGTACGGAGGTGGACCGCTTCTACGGCCGCGAGTACAACCCCCAGCGGTACAGGGACTATTACCGACAGTATTCTGGGGAGGTGAGTGGCCACGCAAATGGGGATAACTGATGTGTATGACAGACAGTGACGTTTAATGTAAAATGTTCTTTCTCTTTTCAGTGGAATTCATATTACCAAGACCAGGGTTACTATGGCAACAGGAACTATGGCTACGGTGGCCGTCGAGGTCATTGGTAAACAAAATTACATTGCATCATAGGGGCAGCTAAAACAACTTCTGTCCTTTTTTTGTTTTTTTTTTAATAACCAGTTTGAAAATGTATGTAAATCTGTTTTAACCTTAAGGGAACGTAGTTGATTTTAGTGAACAATTTCTCTGCTTTTATTCCAAAGACTTTTTTTTCTTTCTTTTTAATTATCATTATTTTTTCCTTTAAAATCCTCACTATAGATTTCAGAGTGGTTTAAATGATATAACCTGTGAAGAGAATGTTGCCCTGCTATGCTAACATTTAGAAATGAGGAATGGTATGTTTTTGAGCTTCAGTGGGAATTAAGTTTCCCTTTTTTCTCCTTTTGACAAACCAGCAACAATCGGTAATTTTTTTTTTTTTTTTTACTCCTTCATTTTGAAATGTCAGTTTATACTTTTTTTTTTTAATTTTTTTTTTTTTATTTTAAGCCTGAGCTGTCTTAATTTGTAAATCTAAAACCTTCCCCAGGAGTCCCTGGACTTTTATATAGGGTAAAATGTACATATTACATGCGCCCCCCCCCCCTCGCTTGTACAGAGCTTCTGGGGAGGGTTAGGCTCTGTGTTCTTCTGAAGGGTCACTCCACGACCCTGTGTATGGGCAACGTCATTGTCACAAAGGAATGCTCCCACCACATGGAGGAGGACAGGGTGGCCGTGAGGGAGCGCAACACTCAGCGACTGGAGAGGTACGCGTCACTGTAACCATGGAAACCCGTCGGCACTCAGGATATGGTTTGAGATGCCGGGGAATGCCGGCTCCTGTGTGGTGATGTGTTCCTGATGGGCTCTGCAGCACCAGCCTGTACATATGCCACTCCACCCCCCCCAAATCACCGTAGCGTCCTGCTGTACTGTTGTGCTTTCACTATTTGGGGCAACCTGTAGCCCTGCAGATGGGCGTGGGGCATGTATCGCATTGACGCTTTCAGCTTAAGTCAGCTGAACTTTTTTTTTTTTTTCCCCTCTCTCTCCTAAGTCTTCACTGTCTGCACTGTCATTTCTACACCGTAGCAGAGTGGGGAGGTGCCACTGAACGGGTTTTTTTAAAGAAGGATTGAGAGACTAGTTTGTATTGGTCTGCTGTTGTGATGAAGACCATTTTGTGATGGTTTGTTCATCTGTATCCCAGACTCTACAGTATCCTGTTCGTTTAATCCAGTGAGTTAATCCCTCTTAAATATGCAGTTTATAACCAGTTTTCCTCCTCCTGCGTGCTCTGATTGGTAGGATTGTGGCTTTTGTCTAGAAATACATCATTATCTTACTACTGATTATCAGAAGCAATATGTAAGCTACTCTGTTTCATATATCCAGTCTGGCTGATGTTTCCTCCTCTTGCTTATTTAGTTTTTAGATTGTATTTTTTTAAATTGATTTGAATTGACTGGATGTTTTTTTTTTTTTTCTTCCCCACCTCTGGAAAAGTTATGTAAATCCAGTATTATGGGCACGGTCTGCACATTGGGTTATAATGTATTTGCAAATTCAGAAGTCATGTTGCCTCAATCCAACCTATGCAGTTAATGCTGTTGAATTAGTAACCCCTGGATGATTGGCTACAAATCTAAAATCTTTATATGGCATGAAGGATATTAAGTGGAGAGCTGCGAGCACAGAATTGTGGGTAATCAGTATTGCAGACGACATTGCGTCCAATTTACTAGCGCTGATGTTCGGGCAGCAGTTTCATTTGCACTCTTATGTGTTTATGTACTGTGGGCTTTTTTTTGCTAGTGGGTAAGTGGTTGATCTCCGAGCCCTGCAGCTCTCTTCCTGCCCCCCCCCCCCCAGTAAGATCATTGGTGACTCAAGGCTTTTCTACCAGAGGTTGCAAGGTCAGCGAGCCCAACCACTCATTTGGTAGAAAAAAGAAAAAAAAATATGCATTCACTCTTATTTGTAGACATCGATATGACTAGCACAAACCACGTTTTCAACAAATTTTGGAGTTAAAATTAAACTTAATATGTTCATGTTCAATAGTATTTATATCTTATTCTCCCCCAGTAGAATGGCCTGTGAGTTGCGTGCTTCTCCTGAGGGCGTTCCACCTAGATAAATATCTCCCACTGTTGGCAATCCCATACCTAACATTAGATGTTGTGCGTATCTAGGGAGGGGGGAGGTTCACTTTTAAAATAAATGACTTGCATACTACTGACCAACCCGGCACACCCACCGCATGCTGGATTTTTGGGTTCACATTTGCAGCTGTGTAGACGTGCAAAAATGCTATTTGGTGTCTTTTTGACTATTTAAATTTTGATTGTAATCTTTTTGAATGAATTGTATTCTATATTGATATTGCTGTAAATTACAAATGTTCATTCAGCCTTTTTAAAGAAGGGTTTTTTTTATATATGTGAGTTTGAAAAAGTGATTGAGCTTATAACTGCCCTTTGCACAGCCTCCTATAAACTAATATTCAGTCCTAAATTAGTTTTCTTCCTTGTATGTTTTGATGAGAAACATGAACATAATTGTTAATTGGAAACAATGCTGTCAACTGATTTTTCTAAAGCATGAAGGCTGTTTTAAAAAGCCAATAAAACAATATTATTTACTGATTTTTAAAATTGTTCTTGCTTTTGCTCCCTTGACGGATGTTACCTTCTATCTGCCTTTTCCCTCCCTGATCTCATGTTGCTCGGTACTCAGATGTTGCTGTGATGCTCTGGCCTGTCTGCCCAGGGATACGATACCACACTCTGTCCCCACGTCTTTCCAGTCAAGGCGTCACACTCCTTTTACAGTTATTTACCGAGTCTTGATTCACGTCAACACCAAGCTAACAGAGCAAGTGATGTATAACCAGCAGAGCAATGTTTGTGTACTTTGTCATTTTATTAGCAATATACAAGTGAGGCAAATGGCACACTACAAGTGATGAATGCCCAGATACAAGTGTAAACCTGAGGTGGATATTTCAGAGAGTAAGTATCCAGACCAAGGTTTTCTTTCAAACAACCAGTTGAGTCCTCTGACTGTGACTCTGTGCACTCAACTGATTGGTTGAAACAAAATCTTGGTCTGGCACGAGCTTTCAGGGAATGTAAAGAGGCGTAGATATTTCAGCCAGAGATGTGGTTCTGATATAGAGTATTTTATTTTCTTCTTGGGCTAAGGTACAGTAATTCAGCACTGCATGCAATCTTTCATTTACTTGCAGGGCACATGCATATCAGTGAATGTTGAGCCAGTGAGCATAGATGAGCAATTTCTCAGGACAATCAGGAGTCTGATGACTGCCTGATTTTGAGATATTGTGTAAAAGTTTGAAAGACATTCTGTCTTGATACACCTGGGCCCTGCTTTGAAACTAATTGATGCTGCTTATCTTACTATGTCAAGGTTGGGAAGGACTGGGCAACATAGGAGGCTTTCACGAAGGTTTTATGTCACAGCTGTGTACCTTTTAGCGTCCCCGAGTGTGTGTGCAAGCAGAGACAACCGTACTGTTACCATTTCAATACTCAGGCAGCCATTACCATAATGGAGTTGTATAAAACAATCGCTGCATTTAGTTCTATTAACAAACATCCCTCACCTTCTGTTTTCCCCCACAGAGGCATCAAACTAGTAGAACTTGTGTAGCAGACGTCTTAGTGTTTCTTGAAGTTAGTGAGGGGACATGGCCCTCTTGCAGGTGTTCGTGATCTGATCCCGACCTTTCATTTCTGAAGCTGTGCAGACTGCAGCAGGCTGCTGTTATGCACGGATCTCGTTTTCCATTCGAGAAAAGGAGGGGAAAAAAATAACTCGAATGTGTTAGAATGAAAGTTACATAATGTGAGAATTGTGTGAAATGATAATCCTGTCCATTACTCCGGCTGCGGGTGTCAGTACATTATTCTCAACCAAAATAACATGCATGGGCTTCCATTATTCTAGATATTCCTTAGGAAACATTGAAGAGCTGATGGTTGCACTCAATCCCTGTCCTTGAAAACTGTCGCCCTCCTGATTTACTACCTTTACCTTTCAACTGGTGCTTTATTTACCTCTGGAAGCCATGGTGAAATGACTGAGATGTTTCAGCGCTCAGATCGAGCTGGCACACTGAGGGCTGAGAGGAATGGTGTTGGACATGCAAAAGGGCCGTGCCGCTGTTTTATTGTTTTGACAAAGCGAGCCGTGAGACGTAAACAGTGTCTCAGGAGCTTTGAACGAAGAGACAACTCAGTTGGATCTTCTCAGCAAATCACGTGAGAATGGTGATATTCTGCAGAACAGTCGTAATCGTTCCACAGAAATGTTTCATATATTGACCAAATGGCCAATATGACCAAAAATGATACAAATAAATACAAAGGGACTGATTCACCCGAAAAAAGAGCTCTGCCCTACAAAGGTACAAATTGTTTTTGTTTTTTTTTTATTTAAGCAGTGTTCTTACCTCTGTGATCATGCGTAAGTGACAGGGTAGGTCCCCAGTTCGAAGAAGGTGAGAAATAAAACAAGTACAGCCCCAGTTGTGGTTATGTAGTGTTTTATTAGCTGAAACCGATGCAAATGGGGGCCTTTTCGGACTGTGTGCCTTTCTAACAGGTGTCCATGCTGATGTGTAGACATGGAGAAGTGCAATTTTGTTGCTGCATTTATTTTAAACCTGCTTTAAATTTCCAGCAAAAATGACACAGAGCATGCTAATGCATGTAAAAGTCTGCTTTAATTAAAGTATGCATGTATTGAGATGGTATATTGACTGTTTTTTTACAAGTACCAACACTAGGTGGCGATCTGTAATTCCCGTCGGATACAGTCACCGGCTACTGGAGAAATTGTCTGCTGTCCGTGACTGAAAGATATCCATCTTGTATGATGAAAATAAATTGCGTACCTGGGGAAAAAAAACGTTTTCAACTTCACCTCACTGCTACCACTTAATTTTATTTACATAAATTTACATCTTGGATACAGATTGAGTGTGGTTTGTTTACATTTGGTGAAACTAAGACAACCATAATTCCTTATCAAAATTAAACTATGCAAATGAAACCATATTTGTTTATATAAGGCACTAGTTAGAAGCAAAAACACCTGTAACGATGGTATGCATTCAGTGTGCAGATTTACTATCAATATCAGCACCACAAATGACTCTCCCCAAATTCCCATGATTCATTTGGACAGATTTGTGCTCTACGTGTTTTCCTTTATGTCTGACCTTTGTCAGGAGGTGAATGGCACTCGGGTCGTTAATGCCGCTATTCAAGTCCTGTGAATCATCATCTTTCAAGTGCTTTTCAGAAATCCACGCAAGAGCAGCACACTGTCTGAAACAAAAACCCACAAAAGCTTTATTCATTTAATTTTTAAAGGTTTGGTTCGGTTTGCTCTTGCTGTGGTGGAAATCTGTGGTCGTGTGCAAGAAAAGTAACAATGTAGTGTTTGCAGTTCACCAGGCAAACCAGGTGATAGTGTTTTACAACTCTGCCGCAGTCCCTGTCTGTCTCCATAACAACACATGCATAGTTGTGCTGATATGCAAATGTGCACACTGGCAAAATCCATCCTAAAAAACCGCCCACGCCATCTGCAGAACCTCTAAGTACCTATTAAATGTGATGGCTTTGCTCTCTGACACGTGTCTGTCTCCAGAGAGAGAGAGAGAGAGATGCGCCATAGAACATAAAATTCAAAGTATGCCTACATCAAATAGGTTCTAAATGCATTGCACATTTAGACCATTTGTCTCCCATCTATCCATTCATTTTCTAAAACTGTCCTATTCAGGGTTGCAGAAGGGGGGGTAGCTTCTTATCTCTATTCAGTTACTTGGTTTTTAAATGTAAATCTGAATGCTGGTCGAAAAAACACAGATTCACCCTCATTCTACCGTCATAAAAATTCTGCTCCAAACAACGGTGATATTCTGTGAGTTCCCCCCCCCCTCCCACCACCACCAGATGCCACGCTGCCCTTCCTGCTCGCTGGCACGTGTCTCTCACCCGTGGTTGGGGCACATTTGAACAGAAGAATATACCCGTGCAAACAGGAAGTGCAATTCCAAAACAATAATGGGAATGTTACATTTTCATCCATCCATCCATCCATCCATTTTCTGTACCCACGTATCTTATGCAGCCTCATGGGAGGCTGGAGCCTGTCCTGGGAGCTATGGCCGAAAGGAGGGGAATAACCCAGGATGGGGTGCTGACCCCTGGCCGGGCTCTGCACTCGTCTCTCCAGACGCTGACTGACCAGTAGCCAGTCTTTGCGCCAATAAAACACCACCATGTAACTATTTTTCCATTCTGCAAATGAGCCCAAACCATTATTATGTGTTGACATTAATTACCACATCACCATTTCTAAGATGCCGATCATGCAATATTGTATTTAGTGATTAATACCAGTTAACACATTTGAACATGTAATGTTTATTTTTACATTATGCTGAAGAATGTGGTTTGCTATGGAGTCTTGGATATGCAGGTAGGTCAAATCAATATGTTTGCTAATTTGCATTGAATATATCACCCTTCAGCTTCACACAGTGATACTACACATGTCATTCAGTGTAATTGTGTAATTAATGTTAAAAAAAATCATGCTTTGTGAAAGGAAAAAAAACTGAAAATCTCCTGTTTTAACGGACTGTGGATGCTGTCAGGTGGCAGGAGAGACAAGGTGCAATTTATAGTGGAAGACGTCAAGATTAAGCCAAGATTTGCATCAACTCAATGAAAACAAGAAAGCAAGTAGTTGGCAAATACGCTTTTATTTGCAAACACCATTAAGTATTTCTCCATGGCAGTGATATATTTAGATGAATATAATCAAAATCAAAATCAAAGCAACAAGAGACAGGTTAAATTTAGAACTACTACCCTACTGCAGTGATGCAATAAATTACAATACTATTGTACCTTCAAAAATGCATAAGGCAGCCATTGTATTCACACGGAAATACTGATATATTTGATGCAAAACAACATCCCTTTTATATAAATACATTTCATAAATATCTGATATACAGCGTTATACACAACTTCTGAGAGACTTTGACACAAGCTGCAGTGACTGAATAGGAAAACGTGGAAAAAAGGTCCTGTTCTGAGGAGCACATCAAATAGAGGAGGGAAGACGATGCGTAAGTACGACAAAACGGTAAAAAGCAGACCCTAAGCCACATTCTGCTTCAGCACTTTCTTTTGAATTATATCAGAACAACAACAATAATAATAATAATAATAATTTTAAAAGTAGCAGTTTGTGGTGTTGAAAAAACATGCAAGTTGTCTACAGGTCTGCTTGAGCGGAGCCTATATACAGGAATAGGACATTTCCAGCTTGCGATCGGTTTTGAGGCTACGCTACGAAGGCCTTTTCTTCTGCAGGACGTCGTCCACATTCTGCAGAGCTTTGCTTCTTCACAGAGTTGAACTGAGAAAGTGAAACTATTGACAGAAAATAAAATAAAATGAGCTGCTGGCCAGAAAGTTGCCCAAACATTTTCTTTTGCACAAACAAAGGGCTGGTTATCCCAATTTCTAGAAAATAACTCAAATGAATCAAAGTCAACTTGCTGAATTTGAGAGGCACAGCCTTACTGAAAACCATCTGCATGCTGTAGTATCTAATGAATGTGCTTCCATATGCACAGGAAACAGGTGTCTAAATCTTTTTTGAGTTGAGTGAGAGACATTTGAGGCTAATAGGAGGGAATAGCATACAGAGAGACCACTAGGGGGCGATGAGCACCCTCCTTCTGAACACCTGAGTGCTCCATGGCAGACAGATATGAAGCAATTACATAACTCCATAAGCAACAAAATTATAAGCATTTCACCAAATATGAGGTACTGGAGAATACATATTACAGGTAGCACTGTGTATGGAGCTGCATGTATCCAAATTCCTTTCTCCTCAAATCAAAACACTCACTTTCATGATCATTATATTGATGTAATGGTTCATGAATGATCACTAAAAACTGAACTCTTTGATTTGGGGTAAACTTTGTATTTACCTATCAAGATCAGATTAGTGGTTTAAACAAGTACACGTACATTACTTACGACTCAAATAAATTGCATTAATGGGGAATAGAATAAGAAAACCAAAATATTACATTTTTGCAATTATATTGTACTTGTAAATGAGCTGAGTTTTAATCTGATGCTCCATAATATTGGCAGAGTTCAGTGAATCTCAGGCTATAAGCAGTAGTCACTCAATTTTTATACCCAGAAGATAATTTATCCATTAAAAACAATCCCAACTGAAGGTTAAAAAGGAGATATCAATACGGTTATTGCACTCTCAATTCCCAAACTGCAGCTTGTTTCATTTCTTTCTCTCCACATGCTGTATTTTTAACATTGCGTACAATTGAAAATAGAAAGTGTACAGTGTCCCCTCCCCCACCTTTACACACTCACACTCACACTCACACACACACACACACACACAATGCCTTGCCATTTGGTTGATCATCAGGCAGTAGCAGAATCTTAATAGCATCAATGGAATGGATATTACTTCATATATTACATACAGTACTTCACTGGAAGAACGGAAAACAAAGTCGTCTGTGGACTCCCACACGAGAACGACAACATCGGGATTCTTTTCCTCACCTCTACCGATGATTAATTTGCGGCTGTGAAAATCCACAGATTGAATCACAAAACCTCCTCACACAAAAAAGAGGCACACGGGCAGTGGGAATGGGTTATGTTAGATCCCGACCCAATGTGTGTTCCTACACTTTCTTTCTTATGGAAGTTAGGCCACTGAAATATATAATCCTCACACTTATAAACCGGAGCAGCTGTGATTAAATGTGATTTATCAGCACAGATAGAACAATTCTCATTCCAGGAAAAGTAGTACAAAACCATCAAAATGTAGATTGTATCAAAGAGACTGGTTGTATTTTGTTTTTTAAACAGACACTGAGTGACAAAATTTAGTGCTTGACAAAGAGCAATAAAGAAAATTAGTCTTCTGAAATGCTCAAAAATTTGAATTAATAAATATAGACCTGGCCTCCACATGTGCCACTAGGGCCAGTAACTTTGATGAACAAAACGATAAAAAGAATATATATCAAAAGTAGTAGAAGTTGGTTTGCCCTTCTGAAGAAATGGACGGCATGAAGCGTGACGATGGGAGAAAGCGGAGTCAGCGGCGGCCACGCCGACTTGGTGCCATTGCAAACAGCCTTCACCGAAACAATGAGATGAAGATGACGCCCATTCACGGCGATGGGTTACCCCGACCCCCCCAACCCCCCCCCCCCACCCTTATCCCAGCATCGACCCAGTCAGCTGATCGCTGCAATCTCCTGCTCGTGCCCCGAAGTTCAACCTGCAATGCGAGAGCAGAGCATACAGTCACACAAACAGAAGTGCAACCAGGATGGCAGCAAACCCAGTAGCGTGTTTAACATCTGTGCTTAGCTCAGCCAGGGCTGGACAAGGGCTCTGTGGCTTTTACGCTGATTAAATGTAATGTTTGACCAACTTTATAAAGTTCTAAAGGAAGTATATTTAAATCCACTGAAAATTCAACTTACATTTAAGCCTTGATTTATGTGTTGAAAGTTGTATAATTTGGCATACATTTTATTTAATGTATTTAGTAATCTGTCGTGTGATAAATACCAATACAATAACGTTTTCTATGAATGGCATGTGTATAAGAATCTATGAACATATTGTAACACATTACAATGCGTTCATAAAGCATTATAAACAGGGCTATAAATATAAAAAAGCAAAACACATTATTGCCATGTTTATTATGCATTATGAATGCTTTATGAAGCTCTCATCTGTAATGCACAATGGATACCTTCACAATGCAGGACAAAGCATCCGTAATGCTTATACCGACCATTATAATGCATTATGAAGGTATCTATAGTGCATTATGATAAGAGCTTCATTGGAGCTTATAAAATAATGAAAATCAATGCAATAGTGCCGCACAACTGTCAAATGAAGATGCTGTAATTCTTTATTAATGCTTATACTGACCATTATAATGTATTATGGAGATATCTATAGTGCATTACAGATGCATGTAAAGTGTTACCACAAATACCACAGAAGTATGAACACACATGGACTAAACAGCCGTGTGTTTAGTGATGATGTGTAGTTAGGACACTAGACGACCCTTCGGAGCTGACCGAGCCGCCTGACAGGGGACTGACCTCGCGACCTCATTTGGCAATAGCAGAGGGCGACCCCGAGCGGTGGAAGTGGACGATCTGCCACTTGCCATCACGCCTGTGCCAGACGCGAGACTCCTCGGACTGGGCCGTGCGAGGCATCCCGTTGGTGTCGATGTACTGGGTGATGCGGACGTAGGCGATACAGGCGGCTTCGTCGCCGACCAGGTGGATGTGCGGGTTCAGGATGGTGGTGTGAACCGGCTTGCTGTTCTTTGACCACACTGACCAAAGCAAAAGCGCATAGGGTATGCAGGTAACGTTACACGTACATATAAGGTTAAAACAATGCACGACGATATTAACTGCAGTGTCTAGTGTAGCATCCATTAAAGCCCTGTTCTGTGACTGTTACACAAGTTACACCGGCATCTGGTTATTCAGAAGAAAAATGATCTTCATTTGAAGACTGCAAGCTTGTTGCCACAGGGTAACGCCCAAATCC
>JAODUD010000002.1:9304560-9318803 GCA_026784285.1 Stomatorhinus walkeri
CCCCCCCACAGAGGCTTATCTTTGAGATGTTTCTAGATATTATTTTCAGAAGACATTTCAAAGCATATGTTCTCTTCCAGTTCATGCTCCAAAGAATTATTTTTTTTTTTAGCAGAGATATTGCTCATAAAATGTCGCATCATATCCGTATATAAATAAAGACGGTATGCTGGTCGGGCGCCTCCATGTATTGGAGGCTAAAATCCGGTGTGGAGTCTTACTCCAGGTTCCTCCCACAGACCAAAGACACACAGTTCCCTAATTGGACAGAAAGTATGATGGTGTGTATGTGCACGGGTTGTAAAGGCATAGATCTGGGTATGGATGGCAAGGCCTACTGGTTTTGTGGAAGCACTGTGTGTGTTTATGGGAGCTGGGGGTTCTAAGCTGGTTTGCTCAAGTTTCATAACCAAACCTATGCTCTTGATGGATTGACATCCTATTAATGATCACACAGAGATGATCCAAGTGCAGGAGGGCTGGATGTTTATTTCAGAAGCTCCAGTCGGAGACGGGCAGGGTCAGAATTGGTAAGGCAGAGAAGCGAAACAATTCAAACGGGAGAACGCGACTCTGGGCAAATCGGTGAGGTAGCTAAAACCAGGAAAACACAGGCAAGGATCGATAGTCTAGGAGACAAGATCATACAAGGAAGGCCCTAACAGACTTGGCACCCACTCAATAAACCGCAGTCAATTATTCACAAGGAACCAGCTCAACGCTGGCTTTAAACCAGGTAACTAATTATTGGAGATGCGGCGCTGCTGTTGAGCACTCTGGTGATGACGCTCGTTGGTGGCGTGGCAGTTCAGGTGAAGGTGGGCCCCGCCGGGGTTGATCAGACACTCAGGGTGCGTTTCTCGTGTCCTGTGCTGCCTGGGAAAAGGTCCATAATAAAATACCAGTTGGACATTGGCTGGAGGGAATTGAATTGCATTGATTGGAAAACTGGATCTAATGCCACAGATGTTCAAATCTAAAGATCATGGTCTAGTGCCACTTTCATGGTATTTTCTTTTCTCTTTTTTAAAGAGAAATCAATATATGTCGAGAGAATGTCGGTCTGACATTCTTCAGTTTTTTTTCTGACAATAAGCAAAGCTGTTGGTGAAACTTATTGAAGCCACAAAGGGCAGATAATATCGGCCACCTCCTAGCTTAGTCAAAGTTATACCGACTTAGAAGGGATCCACCTTCAACTGCAGACTCAAATATCTCCACAAAATAGTTGCTATTTTGCAGTTCAGTATATGTCATCCACCAATTCTGGAGAAAATAAATTGTTTAAAGTTCCCCCATTCAGGCAGCACAGGACAGATGACAGCTGAATACATAAAACTGCAGCTTAGATACATTTACCAGATTTTTCTGACAAACTACGTCAGGTAAGTTCTACCCTATGTAGGGAACTTCAGCGATAGAAAGTTTAATTCAGATTCCAAAATTATACGAGTAACTTTCTTGCTATGGTGGCGGGTGGTAATGCGACTGCAGCATTACCCATAATGCAGGAGTGGAAACAGCACGGTGTTCTTAATGCATAATGATAACAGCAGCTTCCAGCTTCTGCCAGAAGCCATGCTTATGGTGGCCTGGCAGGGATTAGGGGGAAGACAGGAAACAGGGCACCTGTATTCGGCATCTTCTCAAAGCTCTGTTCTCTGCTCCCTCCATGCATTTCTCTGACCAAAGTTCATTCATTTCGAAGCAGTCTCATATTTATGGAAACATACATTTACTACTGGTACCAGACCTTATGCTGCAGTATGTACCATAGGATATCTTTATAATTCAAGAAGCAGGACTGTGTCAGAAGATCTAACGAGATCCAAAGAAACTCTTCTTGAGAATAGTTTGGGTGTGGATTCCGCAATTCCAGTCCAGGACGGCCAGAATCCAACACAGTTTGCTCAAACACACCTTACTTAGTTAATTGCCAGGTTTAATAGGTGTGTCTGAGCAGGGAAATCTGCAAACTGTAGTGCAGCCTGGCCTTTCAGAACCGGAACTGGAGAACCCTGGTTTAGGTTCTACCAAGAAGACAGGGTGATCGTAGTTATATGGAAAAATAATTATTCACTTTATTCAAATATTAGCATCATATAGGCAATGTTTATAAAATAATTTTTTTAATGACAGGCTTCATTTGAAGAGAAGCAGACTTTGCTATATAAATTCTTTCATTTTTTTTTAGAAAAAACAAACATGCCTAATATATGTACAAATTCAAAATTATTTTATAAATTCTATAAATTCTTTTTTTTTTATTCACCTGTTTAGCAGACGACAGTTGTCCCATAGACTCATCAGACCTCCCCCAAATGGTCTCTTTGTGTTGACGGCAGTGGACACATCCCTGCAAAACCTTTGCAAAAAAAATTCAATAAGACAAATTGCCTATTTTGACCACACTAATATTGATGAGTCAGGTTAAAATTAAAATGAGAAATATTACTACTGAGCCATTTAATCACTGCACACATAAATGATTAATCTATTTCCCTTCTTTTTTCTGTTACACCTTTCGCAGCGTAGTTAGGAACCTAACCCTCCAGAACATTTGCTTGAGTATTGCCATTTGCAGCTCCTCTGACTTTGAGACATGCCCCCATTTATTTTTATTGATTGGAATGAAATTTTGCATTTTGAATAAGAACAGGTACAATCTCTTCCATGAGGTGTGCTGATATTATACCAAGCATCAGGATGATGAATCTGATCACCATAGCAATATTGAATTTCGTCCTCTCCGCAGGATCAATAAGCACCTTCCTCGCTGGGTAAAATCTGAGATTTCATTAATCTATTTAAGAAGCCTGGGTTATCCTTCATGAATTATTATGGGGTATAGAGGGCAAGCACATTCCTTAGCCCTTACAGAAACCTTTTTAAGATCCCATTTTCTAGTTTAATAGTTGCATGTTATGAAAATGTAACCAGATCTGCAACTGTGCACAGGCTTGACCCAGAAAAAAAGTTAAATATACTGATTGTTCCATAGTGACATGTGGTAGTATGCAGTACTGTATATGTTAAATATGCAAGTTTCTCCTCATTTGAACTGACTTATTTTTTACCAGACCTATAATTCAAGGTTGGTCTAATTTCCCGGTCCAAATTTCTGCAGTAATTATATGCTTCTGTCAAAAACATACTTGCTATACATAGACTTCATAGAATAACTTGTTTAATATCAAAGAAAACTCCTCCACCGAGGCGTAATTACTGTGCGGTGTACTTCAACAAGCAATTCAACCAATCTGGAGACCCACAGATTGATAAAGGCTTGACTTACTATGCTGTTGTAGAAAGGAAGTTGAAAATGGATGGTAGGGTTAGTTATTTTCTTAGTTTTGTGGTTTACAGATAAATTGCGGAAGGGAAAACGGAAAAACGGTCTTTGATTCCTGGAATGTTTTTTTATAGCTTATAATAGTGCTTTCAATCCAAAATTTGTGACATGACGTCCGAATGATGAAATCCCAGCATGGTGGATGAATGCTTCCCTTTCTCAAATATCGTAAACATTGCCGGCAATCCCACCCAAACTCCGTTTGGAAAAATAGGACAGAACGTGAAGTCAAGCACTCATAAAATGAATCTCTGATGACCATCTTGACACAGGAGACAGAAACTTTAATCTGGCTGAATTGCGAGAATGGCACCACCTACAGTGCTCTACATATCTGGCTAACAGGGCCTGACCTTGCACAGAGCCCATTTTGATTTACAGACGAATAGGGGGTAGAATATATGCTTTTTATTTAATAGCTATTATGGTCCTATGATTGATACACAAGTGGCCGTTACCATGCCCACCTCAGTATCTGTTGCTTCATATATACACAGGAAAGATCTACTGTATAGTCTCTCCCCCACAAAAAGCCAGAGGATGAAAAAAAAACTCTCAAGTCCTGTCACAGGCTAGAGAAGAGAATGCCAGCGCAGTCACCTTGCCTCCCGCTTGGCACTGGGGTGGCATTACCCACACCCATATGTCTTTCAGTTTCCAGATGACCAAGTGTCCCTTTTGGGATTGACACCTACCATTTATTCTCATTTTATGCTCCCTCCAAGACGTATGAGAAGCCTTAGTGAGGTGTATCTGCCACAGCTATCGACGGAATGAGCCCTCATGGGCTCCCTGACATCTTCACAGCGTCGTCAAGGCGATCCTTCTGCCGCGTCCTGCATCCAGCCAAAAATACTATTTCTGTGCTTTAGGGATCAGCTGCAAACATCAGCACACTGCTGCCGCGGGTAGGGGCTTAATCGGGGAGTTGATTTCATTTCACTTTTGTGGAGTAAAAGAGACGATGGGGGGCTTGTATTATTGCATAGAAATAGCGGGTGCATCCTATGAAAAACCATCTTCACTCTTAATCAAATGGCACAAATCTGCAATTTTAAGAGGATCAGAAATAAGTGAGACCCCTATTCAAAGGAGCGGGTCTTATGAGTCAGGATGTTACTGGGCCGGATAATTAAATTCAATTAATGAAATTCATTTTAATTCATTTACATTTTAGTGTCTTGATATTGAAAGAGAGGCAAAGTCATCTCTGTAATATATAGGACTTGAGCTGTCCGTGTCTTACAGAACAATCACATATGCACCTGTTTGCCTTCTTGAATGTTTTTCACGGTTCCAGACATCTAACTTTTTATTTTCTTTTATTCTGATGCACGGTCTGTGATAAAAATTAAATAAACAACTATAAAATAAGAAAACAGAGCCCAGACCTGACCTTGTGTAACCCATCTCCTGAAGTGCAAAATAACAAAACACGTCATCTACCGATAGGTGTTTACTGCTGATAAGAGAATCAATTTGTTTTTTAATCAATAGAATAATCTTCCATATGAAGATGTCTGTTCAATTTAATATTCCACACTTACATTTTTCAGGAACAAATATATCTCAGTATCTCAGTAATGGAATTATTCTGAGGGCATTGCAGCAGAGAGAGATTTTACATGCATGTACACCTAGGGGACTCTGGGGAGCTTGATATGGGTGCATGTCAAAAGGGATTATTCTTTTCCATGCAATACTCTGCCAGCACTGTTTGTTGTAGATTTTGGATGGGACTTATGCATCTAATAAGGGTTCATATCAATACAAACACACCTGGGGTGACATTAAATATGTATTACCGAATTAAAAACAGCCTCCCATCTTTAGCATGCATGGCTGCCCCCCCCCCCTCGCCCCCCGCCGCCGGTTTCAGGGGATGTCTCTGTCTTTTAAATTCGCTCTTCATTTCAGGTGGTTTGCCCCCTCAAATTATCCTACATGCCAATAATTCATTCTGTCACTGTGCTCACAAAGACAGAACAACAAAATTCAAGTATGCTGTCGATCCAGCAGCATTTCCACTTTCTTGATTTGCCGCGATGCCGCAATTTTGGAATGCTGTTCTGTTGATTTTTTATTTATTATTATTATTTTTTTTTTTACCAATTACCAAAAATTTAATTCTGTGTAGTAAAAGAACACAGACCCTACCACAGATAAGCAGCCGTTTGTCCATCTTCAGTAACTGCTTACCCAGCACAAGGGCACGATGAGTCTGATCCTACCCCAGGAAACACCAGGCAACCACAGGATACACTTTCACAAGAAGGGTGACCCCCTAATCCATGCCAGGGGGGACACTATGAACTACACCAGGGTCTGTAAACTACCATGTCAATTAAAAGGACCTGCATTTCACTTTAGCACTGAGTTCTTGCTGTGTGCTGATTGGTCAGTCTCCTATAATCTCACCTGTGTCCCTAATGTCAATGTGAAACAGCTGGATGAGTCTTTCAAGCCAGGAAACGCACCAGTAAAAGCACAAGAAGTGTTGAACTATTTAGCCAAGCATGGGAGCCTCTCAGTTTTAAAGCAGTTTGTAAAACCTGAAGTAGCTCATAGTGCCCCCCCTGACACGGATTACGGGGGTCCCCCTAGCTGTCACATCATGCACTGTTTTCATTAGACTGTTTCTTTTTTTCAATAATTTTTCTTTTCTTACATGGACCAGTATTAGCTACAACGTCAGTTCTTGCACTAGTTTTTGTCTTAGTGAGATTGTTATCATTACTGGCCGTCTTTCCCATACTTTCTGCTGTCCAAAATCTGGTTTGTGTTAACATGTTTTTTTCACTTAATTCATTCAATTTTATTTTCACAAGGCAATTGTCTCTGAAAGACTCTCCATGGTGCTCAGACCCATGTGCAGTAAAGTACAGAGCCCTGCACTGAACCTTAAAGATTGTGGTCAATTATCTATTCTGATCTGCTTTGGGATGAGAACCCTTTGGGAAGAAAAGTGTATATCCAATTTTATACCCTCTTTCAAACCACTGTTTCAACTACTGTGTAAAATTACTCTGTCTACACAACAAAATCTATAGCCAGGACTATTCATTTTATTAGCTGGGTTGGGAAAGATTATAACTGGAAATATTTGTACTTTCTGGACCAGAACTTTCCACCCCTGTGAACATCTCTGTTGATTCAGACACTGCCAATGCTGTCACCCTGACTTACAATTCTCAAAGTAGAACCGGTGAAAATCCAGGCCCTCCACAAGGTTTCCCAGGGCCTCGGGTTCAAAAGCCGTGACACTTGGGTCACACATCTTCCTGCGGGGAGCCAGGGAAAAAACAATTCAGGAACCCTAAGTGTCTGATTCAGGAACCCTAAGTGTCTGATTCAGAAATCCTAAGTGTCTGATTCAGGAACCATAAGTGTCTGATTCAGAAATCCTAAGTGTCTGATTCAGGAACCATAAGTGTGTAGTTCAGGAACCCTAAGTATCTGATTCAGGAACCCTAAGTGTGTAGTTCAGGAACCCTAAGTGTCTGATTCAGGAACCCTGTGTCTGAACCGTGACATGTTAACAGCTCCAGAATTTATAGTGACCTCACCCCCCTCCCCCAACATATGGAGCCATTTTCTCAAATATTTAAAGGCACGGGAACATGAACTGGAGCAGAAACAAAATTAACAACACAGAAGATCCTCCTACAGACTGTTTGTGTCTTTAGCATTTGATAAGACCTTAAATGCTTCCCATCTTGTCCCCATATTGTTGTATAATTTTGTGTTTCAATCAACATGGGTAAAAAAAAACATCTAACAGTAAAATCTCATTAAGCAGACAGAAAAAATGTTAAAGGGAATGTTAAGGAGCTAATTGCGTCACAACCAGAGAGTGCAGAACGGCAGTAAAACCTTAAACTTAAATTCCATTCAAATAACTTCTCAGTGACTCCTAACTTAAGTGCTGATTTCTTAATGTACTCAAGGTTTTCAAGTCAATAATTTAAAAAACCGACATTCTGAGATTTGGCAGACATTTTAATATCAAGGTGGGTGTATATAGAAAGCCAACAGAAAGTGACCTTGTCTCTTCTATGCAAGCAAACAGTTGCTTGACAGAAACAACCCATAAATTCTGACTTACGTGTAACTCTCGAAGTCTCCGTTGCTTATGGCTTCAATAAGCTGTTCCGTCACCTTAATGATCTCCTGTTTCCTCACTGCACAAGACAGACAACACAGACACATACCCCAGCAGAATCCCCAAACCTTCTTCAGTGACTTTCCAGAAAAACTACAAAGAATTTAACGACAGTCAGTGAATCGTTTGTTTGTGTCAAACGCATAACAATAGCGACGACAGTGTTTCATAAAAAGCACTGCGGGAATTTGCATAAAAGCTTCGTGATAGTCTGCAGCGTCGCTGTCTATGTACCTGAGCTGGTACTTGTGTAAGCTTGTGTATATTTATACAATACATAAAATATACATGCCACACATAGTCATGCAGTGACATGAAAATGCTTATGGAGGTGTGTCTGTCTACGATTTCAGAGACATAGGTGTATAAATTAATGCCATATTTGATTTTGTGGCAGAAACTGGCTGAAATTATTTATCCGAGTTTGAGTTAGTCTAGGAAATTGAGTGTTTTTATTTTTCGAGCTTTGCTGTTTGAAAATTGAGACTTCAATAAATCCCACAGCTTAGCTAAGGCAGAGGATTACTTGTAACGTAAGCCTTGATCTGCACACATATTGTCTATGTTTAGCCTGCTGTTAATTACTCTTTATATGAGGTTCAGCAAAAACAGACAAGTATTGGTCAGAAAAGCCCTTTATCAGACAGCTTCTTATGCCGACAGGTTAGTGATTGATTCAGTGTAACTGTGTCTGCCTCCTATGTTTACATGTAGGTGTTTTTTTGGATTGTTTTGATAAATAAATTTTTGGAATGTAATGTTGTACAATCTTGAAATGATGACAGCAGTCACACATAAAGGACTTTATGCCACCTCTGTCTGTGCTGAGGAGAGTGTCTGTATACGCTGTCATGCACCTTTGTGTGTACGTGTATGTCCGTCTGAAACATGCCTCTGTTAGCTTCAGCCCGGCATTACGCTGTGCATACATGGTGTGTGTAACCTCTGTATTTGGTAATTCAATGGTAATATTCAGTTCTGCGACCGTGAGCTCCCTTCCCTCGGAGCTCTTCTTCGTACAGCAGGCCCTGCCTTTAATCTGAATCTCAGCAGGAGGGGTGTCATCGACTGGGGAACGCAAGGGGCCAGGAAACTCGCATTTAGGCCCTCGCTGGTGCACAGTGTGCGTCTGTGTGCGCTTCTGCGTGTGTGACTGAATGCATGTAGGTGTAAGATATCGCTGGTGGCGGGAGGGGGGCAGCCTCAGACAGTATGCCCCCTATACTAACCCAGGGGGAGGGGGTCCCGACACGCCTACCGCCTTGTGAATTACAGTCTGTTACAGGCTTTCTGCTCCTTCACTACATCCCCCATATGAGCCTCAAACGTGGACATTACGGAAGCTAAACCCGCGACAGCGTCTCTGAATTTCACACCTGAGTGTGCTGCTCATAGGGTCATCTTATCATTTATATTACATAAAACCCTCATCAAACTGCATTTCTAATAATAATAACACTTGTCAGGAAATTCACTTTTCGCCGACCTCATCTTGCTCTCCGTGACACATGTAGGTGAGAGGAAGCTTGGCAGCGAATGGCAGCCACCTGCAGGGGTCAGGGGTGAGGGGTGAGGGGTCAGGGGGGCCCATGGGGCATAAACGCCTACAGACACAGCTATTCTGTTAAAGCTGGACTCAAACCAACAACCTTATGGTCACAAGCACTGAAGTGTAACCCACTGGACCACGCACTGCCCCCACTGGACCACGCACTGCCCCTACTGGACCACACTCTGCCCCCACTGGACCACGCTCTGTCCCCACTGGACCATGCACTGCCCCCACTGGACCACGCACTGCCCCCACTGGACCATGCACTGACCCCACTGGACCACGCTCTGCCCCCACTGGACCATGCACTGCCCCCACTGGACCACGCACTGCCCCCACATGGTGCTTTCCCTACAGTGTGGTAAACCTATCCCTGAATCTGACACGCACACAAAGCAGAGGTTTTCACAAACTCTGCCGTTTCTTAAGCAGTATCCTTTCCAGTCACAATAGGAGACGTTTGAGTGGCATCCTGACCTCTGGTGTCTTCATCCTCGATGGTCGTGTTGTTGCTTTCCGAAGACTCCTGCAGAGGAGCACACACAGGAGATGAGAGCCTGCTCGGAGTATATATGCACGCAGAGCGTCGCGGGACGTTTTGTCCTCCATGCTGGCACCCTGGGGGGGAAAAACAGCCTCGGGTGGAGCAAGGGATTGGATATGGAAATGAGAATGGCTGTCCCTGGAGCGATTGGCTGGCTGGCCAACGGCGTTCGAATTTATTGGAAAGACAATTCTTGCAATATCAAGAATGAAATGCAGCCACAGTGATGACAGAAGACAGCAGAAAGAAAGTCCAGCTCCGCTCTGAAGCTCAGGCTAGTTCCCTTGTGCCGGCAGTCATTTTCCCACTTGTCCAGCCTCCCACGGCCTGGCCAAGAGAGGGCGCTATAGCACACTCACCGTCAGCTGCACATTGGGACTGGACTTTCTGTTCTGGAAGAGAGATGAAAAGATGGATGAGATGGAGACCTGAACACAACACAGTGGGGGGGTTGCCAGTGAGCTTGGTCACTGTGAGTGTGCGTGTATCTCTGTGTGTCTGTGATATCACAACCGTGAGATCCCGTCATCGCTGCCACGTGGGGTCATCCAAGCTCCCTACAGAAAGGAATGAATTTAATAAGTGCAGATGTCTTCTCGTCCCCTCCCAGCCACTCATATGTTGGGTGTGTAATGGTCATAAGCAGGCCGCTGACAGAGACAGGAATATACCAGCATACATGAGCGTCAGCACTCACGCCATCTCTATGCATCATACCTCCGATGTAGGAAGGTGGTGTCTAGTGCTGAATCTTACACTTATAAGCAAGTCAGCGCGCATCACTCCGGCTCGACAGACAAAGCCAGTCTCAGGAGGCCACGTCCTTTCAGCCTCTTTCGTTCGATTTTGAATTGAGCGTCTCTGAATTAAGCGGCGCATAAAAATTAACAGAGAACCAAGAACACAGAGGTTTTTTTCTCAAAGGCTTTTCTGGGGGGTTCCCCAAGGCTCCCCTCAACATACAGTGTGGCAGAACGGGGGAACTTGCCATGTTCTGCTTTGGGTCTGTGTGAAACCAGCACCCTGGACACTGTTCCCCAGAACCTTTCGGAACCACAGGAAGTTTTCATACAACACAAACTCACCATAAACAGAGACTGCGATGGGTCACTCACTGTGAACTGAGGCCACAGAACAACCACTTGAGAGACAGACAATGTCTCTAAAAAATCAGACCATCTTGAAGTGTAACCCTTTAAAAATCAGAACAGTAAAAGGAAACGCTTTTACAGTATTGTGTTCTGCTTGCTACTAAGTGCTACTTAGCGAAGTTACTAAGTGCAAATTCTTTTAGTGCTAAAAAAGTTCACTCTTGATAAATTTTATCAGCAAGCCAGGGCAGCATCTACGTGGTCGCTCTCTCTGAAACGCCGCTGCTCTGAGCTGTTTCACAGTAAGTGACTCACAGTCACAAACGTAACCTTCTCCTCTCCCCTACCTTCACACCATCGGTCTTCTTATTGGCTACGGTCTTGGCTCCTGAGCAGAAAATAAAGCACAACAGAAAAGTGGCGATAAGAAAAGGAACGAAAGCCCAAAACAATAGTGCCAAAGGCATTTCAGAATGGCAGTCCAGACCCGCGGGGCGTCCAAAAACCCATCAACTGAAAGAGATTCCACCCGGCGCAGTGCTCCAGTGAACACGCCACCACCGGGTCGATGTTTTCCTGTAACCATAAAAGAGGCACACAACACAGTCTTCTTCCATCAGATAGCGCAAACAGTTGCAAGACAAAATGAATGTCTATTGAAAATTCAGAAACGTTGGAAGCCTGATGCAGCCTTGAGGGTCATTCCTGAGGAGTTCCACCAGAACTCCGCAGAATCCAGGCCTGAGCAGGTTCTATTGAAGTGATTCTGTAGCTTCTGATAGTAACTGCACTGACCGGTTTTAACAATTGTAGTTAAGAGTCAGTGTTTCTTTTTCTCACATTCCCTCCATCTCCCGTTTCTCTCTTTATTTGAAATCCCCCCTCAAAGAGACCAGCCTGGATGTTTTCTCTGTTATTTCAATTGACACTTATCTAACTATAGCCCCCACCTTGGGTGGGTCATGTGGATATCCCATCATACAGCAGCTGGGAGGGGTAGTCCAATGCCCAATGCCCCAAGCTGGCTTTGCAGCCCCTTCCTGTCTCTGTGTCAAATGCCATGTCAGGAGACAGAGGCAAATGGGGCATCCCACTTTGTCCCTGCCCCGGGGTCAGTCTGAGGGGCAAAGGAAGCGAGTGGCCCCAGCCAATCAGCAGTCAGTTTTCTGTCCAGAAACCGAAAGAGCAGGCTTTATGTTTTGCTAGCGACGTTGCAACAATGGATTGTTTGGCGTGAAAATGAAATGGCTGTTAGCGTTTGCATGCATTGAAAGGTTCCACGCTCCACGAAGTCTCAGAGGTAGCGACTGGCAGACTGTGCTCACATTCCCTGGCATATTGACGGAAGTCTATTCCTGATCGTCGGGAATTCCTGGCCGGCTCTGTCATGCCATAGTTCATGTTAACATCTGACTCGTCTAATCCAGCATTACAGCTCCAGGGCAGTTAGGGATCCCTGTTTCATCTGGGTGCGGCCACAATGCTTTCCGCTAGCGAATTATGAGTCATTTCATGCCCTGGTTTTCAGGCTGAGAGCAATTTATAATGTAATAAAGAGACAATCAAAAGCATTATCCAGCATAACTGGACACAAGACTAGATCAGCGGATGAGGATTTATGCTACATCCTCGAGTAACATAACAGCTCCTGTAAATATTCTACTGAACAGATGAAAAAAAGGCAAATTATATGCAAGTTGTGGTCTGCAAGTGACTGTAGGTGATTGTCATGTACTAAGAAATTTGCCTGTTTTACTTACGCAAAAATGTTCTGAGTGCGGAAGGAAAAATCCAAGCAAGTAGGGGAGGTGGGGCCAAGACCTCTGATTGGTTGGTCCAGCCTCCTCTATTTGCTTGGACCCACCTCCTCTATAATCTGATTGGTTATCTCGCTGAATCAATAATTTTTCCTTCTGCCCTCAGAACATTTTAACATGTTAAAACTCCCATGAGCAAGAAATTTGATAACAACAAATCAAATGCACAGAATATAAACAAGAGGATTGTATTGCAGACCTACATCAATCCGCATTTTTAACAGGTATCCGTCCTAGTATTCAGCACCTGAAGCTGGTTTGTTCATATCGAAGAATTCCCATTCCGCTGTGCAATGCAGCTGTATCCATCAAATGTAATCTGCAGGGCCTCTGAATGGGAGGGTGGCTAAACTATGCAAACTAACTCGGCGTCCTGTACAAGTATACAGTGCAATGCCTCAGCTTCTCTTGTATTTTATTTCCGTGTTTAAAGGCCCTTCTTGTGGGGCCGCAATGACGCGGCGCCCAAATACATAACGGAAGCACCACTGGCCTCGAGAAATATGACAAAAATAGGAACCCGGTATCACCTTTACGTTCCACGAACCTGCATTCCGGTTATGATACACTTCACTTACCCTGTTACGTGAAAAACTCACCATTCATCTTCCCCGTCCCTTTTATAAATCGACTTCTGTGTCACTTGCCTCAGAAGCGGTAGGCTAAGAGGTTTCGTTATAAGTGGCACACAGTTAAGCCAGGCTGGCTGTCACATCGGCCTGTTTCAGAGCCTCAGAGCACATAGTGCATGATTGTGCAGGTCAGCCACGCGTGAGACATTCAGCTCGAGATTCACAGCTGGGCTGAAGTTCAAACAGTGTGGCCCTGGAGAAAGTATCACTTCAATATTTACCTGTAAAGTTTCGTGTTGCCAACATAGTGGTAAGAATAGCACCCTAGAAGACAAGAGAAAATGGGTCAATCATATTGAGAAGAGTCTGCTGTTGTCACAAATGAACATCACAAACTTCCACAGCAAGGACATAGCTGACGGCACTTTCTGTGACGGTGACAACTGTGGACCTCTATACTTCTGCTTTGAAACAATTTTAAAAATTAGTAACAAGTGCCATGACAGACTGAAGATGGAGAATCGTATGAACAAAATGGTTTCTGGTATCTAATATTTATTTAGACTAAAAATGGTATGGGTGGCGTCTTTGTCTGTATGTGTGTTTTAATGCTTTGTGATGGGTTTATAGGTAAACTCATACAAACTCCCTCAGTCGTCCTTTCTGGACACAGGACCTTAAAAATAAAGTCTCTGACCCTTAGTGGTTAAATGTTACATATGTATCTTGTATCTTTGTGAAATATCCTTAAGGCATAAAATATATGCTTCTCTGTACCTTCAGCTTCCTGCGTGCATTGAACTTCTTCAGGCATTCCACCGTCTCCTGTCTGTGCATGCAGGAGGCCACCGTGGAACGGTGCTGGTGGGGAAGAAGAGACAGGGGGTGAGATCAGAGACAAAGAGGGCGTGGTTAGAGACAAGGGGGCGTGGTTAGATACAAGGAGGGCGTGGTCAGAGACAAGGAGGGAGTGGTCAGATACAAAGAGGGCATGGTTACAGACAAGGAGGGTGTGGTTAGATACAAGGGGGGGCGTGGACACATACAAGGAGGGCATGGTTACAGACAAGGAGGGTGTGGTCATATACAAAGAGGGAGTGGTCAGATACAAAGAGGGCATGGTTACAGACAAGGAGGGCGTGGTCAGAGACAA
>JAODUD010000002.1:9359672-9374735 GCA_026784285.1 Stomatorhinus walkeri
TACTATACAGAAACGAACCGCTGTATAACTTATGATTTGCGGTGTCGTTTGCTTATGGTTTGTCGGACAGAAGACACCTCCACAGTGTCCATCCTACAGTAATCTGAAGGCTGCGTAAGCCAGGCGTTCATTATCCCCCCAGGATTCAGATTTTTTTTGTCCTTCCCTTGTGAGACTGCATGCCCCCCTGCCCAAGGGGTCCCCCCATCACTCAAGATAAGGGCTGTTATCTCCAGTGTGAGTCACCATCCTTCACAGCTCACAGAGCACAGGAAAGTGCTGGAATGAAATGTGTTCAAGGGAAATAAAAAAAAACAAAAAAAAAAAGAAAGAATCCAAACAATACCAGAAAGGAATAGAAAAGACTATGAAGAATTACATATAGTATAAAATTTGTTTTTTGTTGTTTTACATTTATTTGTAAGTTGTAACTTTCGGTGTGCAAGAAATCAGCGTGCAAAGTCTATTCTTGATGTCTCTGTGCAGCACTGTGTTGAAAATAAATGAAACAGGCTGACTTTTTGCCAAATAAATCAATACCACTTGGGAAACACATTTTTCTATAAAAAAACACATACACACACACACAGAATTACACAAACTCTGCGCCTAGCAACCAAACGGCACAGCCGTGTGCAGCTGATAAGACTAAAGTCCTTTGTGGTGGCAGGATTCCCCCCAATAGATTTTACTACAAATCAACTAAAATATCTTAATTCTATTACTGTTTCTTGATTCTCTAAAAAGTTTTCTCTTCCTTTATTCCTTTAACACAAGTGTCGCTTCTTCAAAACGCCTCCTGGAGAAAAGCACACAGACTAGTCAGAAAGCCCATCCAAACAGGAGAAGCACTCAGCGGACCAGGGAAGCGGTGGAATAACCAGCCCTGTAGGGTGGATGTGTGTGTGATGGAGATGCAAAAGCATCCAAGCCGTGTCTTCTAAACATTCAGAGGAGCCGTCATCCCTCTGAAGCTGCATTTAAGCTTTTAACCAGTTTGACGAATCATTACCCTCATTTTGTTGGTGTTTCCAGTGTCAGAGTTTCATAATTCTGTAAAGCCAAATGACCTTGAGATGCTGTTTATCCTGCTTGGTCGTTTTGACTTCAGGGCTGTTTACAAACAAAAATCGTGAGGAATTTGGCTGAAGCTTCAAGCACAGTCGTAATGTTCCTGTCTCGCCTGCATGCCTTGATGTCAGTACAGTGCAAGTTAAGACAAAGAATGAATGGAAAACAGAGAGGTTACTAATGAGAAAGAACCAGGGACCATGCGAGGAGAACCTGGGCTTTAACAGTGCTGTTCACCAACTTTACCAGCAGAGAACAAACCTAGCATCCTCAGCTTGAGAACCACTATCTTCTAAAGCAGGGGTGTCAGTCTCCAGCCCTGGGGGGCCGGAGCCCTGTGTAGCTTATTTCTTTCCCTGTTCCACCATAGATGATTCAGCTCAAGAGCTGTGTGGTAATTAGCACAAGGAGTTGAATCAGGTGTGTTAAATGAGGGGAACCCCAAACATGTGCAGGGCTCTGGCCCCCCAGGACTGGAGTCTGACACCCCTGTCCTGAAGTGATGACTTCATAGCAAGTCATATCTCTACTAGTTGAGTTGTGGCTGGGTGGTGGGCGGGACACGCCCAGCAAAGAGGGCCAATAGCTCGCATTACACATCAAAATCCAAGTCTGGAGACAAAGGGGAATCATCTTCATGACATGCCAGACCGATCGCTCTGCAGATGAGATCTTTCCGTTGCAAGCCAGACCAGAGACTGAGCTTCACGTGGATGCCCCGTAATTATCTGCACTGACATGTCCTTTGCCATCCTGCTCCGCTGCCCCACGGAGATTCCCTCAGGCAGCACAGGCAGCAGGAACAGACCCTCCATCTGCTCTTGGTGATAGACTTCTGAGAAAGCTTTCCTGCTCATCGCAATCAGAGAGCAAACCAGGCTCTGAGGGAGGATGTAGTATACACGAAGACAGGGGCTTTGTAATTAGCCATGCAATTTACGAAATGGCCAATTGCAGGGCGGTGAAGGCAAGATAATTATTTTCTTGTTTTCTAATGTCCCATTTGTCTATTTCAGGTTATTATCAAAGATGCCACACTTATAAAATTCAGTTATTATTATAATGACTGACGATTGAACAGGCATTTTGGATTTTAATTTGCAGCCTGCTTCCCAAATGCTCAGTCACAGCAAAGTGGACAATCAGGAACGCAGAGCATCTGTGTTGCACCAGGCAGGATCATACACTGAAAAGAAGCATTTACCCCTGGTGGAGAGCTTCTTGGTGTTGATGATCTTGGCCGCGTACTCCTGCCCCGACAGCACTTTCACACACCTTCGCACGACTGAGAAGGCTCCCCTGTGAAGATAAAACAAAGGGAAATGTTGCACTTTGGGAATGTGAACCTGTCAGTGAAAGGAAAAGAAGAAGGCGTGCTGTGTAAAGCTGTCTCCATACCACGACTCTGGGTAACTTCTAATGAGCCTCTGTTGATATCAGGCTTTTCTTGATGGTATTGACCAGATGTAACTCTCAGTAGTATTTAAAGAATGAGAAAAGCAGATGATCATTTGAGTTCAAGAGAAGAAGCAGGGAGATTCTCCAAGATTCTGCAGGCACTTCTTCTTGAGGTCCAGTAGAACCTTCTAGAACCTACTGCGAGATTTTCAACCATCATTTTGTTCTGAAGCTCTTGCTTTGATCTTGAGTCATCTCACTACATCTCACTACAATTGGCTGTTTCCTTTTGGACAGCAACGTTTCTGCTGACATGAGGAATTTGAACGTGGGGCAAAGTTATGTCTGAGGAATGTCTGACAAGACACAGCACGTCTGTTAGGGGTTGCATGAGAGATAATCGTTAAGGAAAATGCAGGTTCAGGACCCTGGGTCAATACTTTTTTTCCACTTTGACAAAGTATGTGACTCTGGATACTTTGTCGTAAAAGTGTTCCTGGGTAAGATGGGTAATAAAATTTATATGCATTATACACAAAGAGAATTAACATGCAGGCTACCATCTCCCATGAGATGGAGTGGTTGCTCTGAAGATAGGGTTCTCATCCCTGAGGTGGTTTGTCATGTGCTGGGTGTGGCAACACACTGTAATCAGTGCATGTTCCTTAGACACTGTAATCAGTGCATGCTACTTAGACACTGTAATCAGTGCATGCTCCTTACGCACTGTAATCAGTGCATGCTCCTTACAGACTGTAATCAGTGCATGCTCCTTAGACACTGTAATCAGTGCATGCTCCTTACAGACTGTATCAGTATATGCTCCTTACACACTGTAATCAGTGCATGCTCCTTAGACACTGTAATCAGTGCATGCTCCTTACAGACTGTATCAGTGTATGCTCCTTACACACTGCAATCAGTGAATGCTCCTTACACACTGTAATCAGTGCATGCTCCTTACACACTGCAATCAGTGAATGCTCCTTACACACTGTATCAGTGCATGATCCTTAGACACTGTAGTCACTGCATGCTCCTTGCACACTGTATCAGTGCATGCTCCTTACACACTGCATCAGTGCATGCTCCTTACACACTGTAATCAGTGCATGCTCCTTACACACTGTAATCAGTGCATGCTCCTGGCACACTGTAATCAGTGCATGCTCCTTAGACACTGTAATCAGTGCATGCTCCTTACACACTGTAATCAGTGCATGTTCCTTAGACACTGTAATCAGTGCATGGTCTTCACACTCTATCAGTGCATGGTCCTTACACACTGCAATCAGTGAATGCACCTTACACACTGTATCAGTGCATGATCCTTACACACTGTAATCACTGCATGCTCCTTACACACTGTAATCAGTGCATGCTCCTTACACACTGCAGTCAGTGAATGCTCCTTACACACTGTAATCAGTGCATGATCCTTACACACTGTAATCAGTGCATGCTCCTTACACACTGCAATCAGTGAATGCTCCTTACACAGTATCAGTGCATGCTCCTTACACACTGCAATCAGTGCATGTTTCTTCCACACTGTAATCCGTGCATGCTCCTTACACACTGTAATCAGTGCATGCTCCTTACACACTGTAATCAGTGAATGGTCCTTACGCAAAGTTTTAAATTATCCGCGCACACTTTGAAATAATCTATTCCTTTGTTTTTATGTCTGTGTTTTTGAACAGTGGAATCGAGGTTTCTGGATACTCCGAGGTTCTTGATGGTGGTTTCATCTCAAATAGAGAATCCCTCCCCTATTCATACACTGACTTGTGCTCCACTGTATGTTGAACGTGCTACAACATACATCCGCAGGGCTGACTGTAAGGCTGATGTTGTATCAGAGGTGAGCTGAGAGGAAGCCAAACTCAAGAGTGCATAATGCAATAAGAAAAAGACCTTGTTTATTTTCTCTGTCGGACGCTTGGTATTCCCAGAATCATTAGTGCAGCTTTGCTTTAAGTAAGAGGAAAACAGCTGCCAAATTAAACTAATTTACATATTTAATTGCAGTCTGTTACCTGGAGTTTAATTTCAGTGGAGCATCTACAGAATGTTGGGATAGAGGTCTGATAACATAGATAATTTGCTGCCCTCGTTCCGTGACGCGTTAGTCTCATCGCCTAGCATGCTCAGGCAGTTTTCAGAAAGTATTTCATTTGCTAGGGGCTCCACGGAGGGGCTGCTGACGGGGTACAGTACCACTAGCAGCTCTTCAGCACGTCCTGGTACATACCTGGCAGGGCTGCAAGCACCACACTCCACTTGCTAATGAGAACGACATCGGCTGACCATATGTTTCCACTGGGGACCCGGGGTGACTTGATCTGATACGGTCTTGATGTGAATGGACAGCACTAGCTTAATTTCCCCCTAACCCACCCCCCCCCCCCCCCCCCCCAGCCTCAGGCAATGTAGAGGGTGTAGGAACGTTAAATGGAGTGCAGCCCACACCCACACCGCTCTCCCCCTCCTCAGTGGCTTCATACAAAACAAGGCTGATATACTTCCTGGATTTTTTTAACCGTAGTAGGTAGCCTTCTGAGCGTTAAAGCCCTTTAGAGTCTCTCAGCACACCGGAGAATATGATGCCTGGATGGCGGAGGCTGTGTCTCCCAGCTTTTCTCTCTTGGTCTGTCTCTCAATGATTCAGTCTCCTAACTGGCCTGTTTTTGTGAATTTTCCTCAGTCTGCAGTAACAAAAGCAAATTGTGGCTTTAGAGAATTAAATAAGCTCACTGGACAATGTGAAAATAACCTTGCCAGTTAATTAGAGAAAACACAACTCAAGGAAACAAAACTGGTTTTAAATGCATGGGCATCTACTTGGTAATCCTTTCTCCTGGAAAGCTGTTTGACTGATGTAAGGAATGTTGTAGGCAGTTAAATTACAGACTGTAATGAATCTGCAAATGGACAAGACATTTTATGGCTAATGCTGCCTTGTCACTCAACACAGAGAAGAACCAATAGAATGGCAAGAACCAATTGAATGATGTATAGGAACTGATAAAATGATGGGCAGAAACCAATAGGATTATGGACAAGAACCAATGGAATGACAGACAAGAACCCATGGAATGACTGACAAGAACCAGTGGAATGATGGTTAGGAATGATGGAATGATGGTCAAGAACCAATGGAATTATGAATAGGAACCAATAGAATGGTGGACAAAAACCAATAGAATGAGAAAGGGAAAGTGCCAAGCACAAAAGACGAGGATCTGGCCCACATGCCACAAGATGTCTTTCTTAGCCATCAGTTTCATTGCCATAATTCTTTTCAGTAATAGATGCCACATCGCTCAAATAATACATGTCACACTGCACTGTGAAAAACCAAATGACAAGAGAAGAAGTGCCCATAAGCTCCAGCTCACAGAAACTATGGATGCTGATGCAGAACAGAAGGAGCGAATGCAGCAGCGTCGATTTCTTCTATGAGACCGACATGTGACAGCTTGGAGGACGTTTGGTTATAAAATATTTCAGTTTAAGTGTATTAGATTGCCACCCCCAAATCAAATTACATAAGCATTTTTCCGTGCCTGGCGTGGGCCACAGGGGAGAGAGTGGGTGTAGCATGGAAGAGATGGAGCCAGCCAGGGCCTGACGCTGCTTAAGTCCCCCCCATGCTCTGCTCTATTCCAGCGGGAGGGGGGGGGGGGCAAACAGACTGGAATTAGAAGGAATTATTTCCTATTACTCACATATTACTGGGCTGAAGCCTGTGTGCTGTGTCAGAGACAAGCACTTTCGCACACACACACACACACACGCGCGCACTGGTTTGTAATTATATCTTTGTGGGGACTCTCCATTCATCCCTATGGGTAAAACCCTAATCACAACATGACGACCTTAACCCCCACCCAGCCATAACCTAGACCATAAGTAGTCAAACAAAATATGACACTTTTTTAGTTTTTCGATTATAGTCACAGATTTTTATGAAACCAAGTTTCCCCTGGTGGAGACTGAAAAAATGGTCCCCACAACGTCAAAATAACAGGTCTTTACCATATAGTGGGGACAATTGGTCATACAAACACACACACACACACACACTAGTTGACCAAACTGGAGAATACATATACACTGTATGCCCACAAACACGCTTCCTCTCACAATCTCCAAAACAAAAAGGGGTCAGTTATACACATATAGACACACCACACTTTATCACATCCAAAATCATCTACTCTTACTCTGTAGTTTCAATTTGTGTGACAGGGCAGGGAATTTCCCCAAACTGAATTAGGAATTGCGACAATCCGTACAATAACCAATAAAGTCACTCCGGTCTCACAGACGTAGCGATAGCATGCTGTGTATCACTGGCAGCTATAAGGATTCCTTTGCATGTTGTGGCTGCAAAGTTAACCACCGTTTCATTTCCATAAATCACATCTTATTTAATTGATGCACATCCTGTGCATTTAAAACATTCCCATCTTGTCTCCCTTACAAATATAAGAATGTGTCTCAAAATTAAGTTTATTTTGCTGGTATTTTCTGGCAGTTTTCAGTCGGCAGTCTCTGCTCTCATTCTGTTCTTGCTTTCAGTTTACAATCACCTCCGTCACAAACTTCTCAATTACGAAAACTCCTGTCCTTGTTATGAAAGCAGCATTCCGGGTTTAGCCATGAAATGTGGAATCTTCATTTTCAGGAAGAACCTTGCTAACTTCACCCTCATCTACCCCGCTTCCTTCTCCTACTTCACTTAGACAAGGCTTGCCAGTCAGCCTCTGACAATAAAGAGATCATCTCTACTAATTCACTGTGGCATCCAGGTTGGACACGGCACTCCTGATGCCATCTCACTTCTGCTTCAGATTCAATAACAAAACCATACATGTGCATGAAGGAGACTTACTTGCCCAATTCTTCAAACATCTGGTATTCATCGGTGAAGCGAGTACAGGTGATGGTGGCCATGCTGGGGTTTGGTGAAGAGGCTCTGCAGGACTTTGCTTTCCCAGAGATGGAGATATGTCTGAGCAGATAGAGCACTCTGAGCAGAGCTTCTAAATCACTTTTCCGATCTCCTGAGCGAAAATAGAGGTGGGGGGATGCTGGGTGATTGACAAGTCTGCTCAGTGTTGGGATCCACCCCTATGCTTGTGTCTCCTCCAATCCCGGCTGCCTTTCTCCAGAATACACAGCCCGTTGTCATGGAAACTGCATCCCCAGTCCCACACTTGTTCCACACAGTACGCCGCGCTGGCTCATATTCCCATCCATAAGTGAATATAGGAACATACACATGCACACACAAAGTCTCACACAGAAAATCTGAAGTAATCGTTATTTGTTTGATTTGTTATTTCTGCTGCGATATGCACAAGCCCACATTTAACTTTCTACTGAAGGCACATTGGTGTAATTACACAATAAATATCCATCCGTCCGCCTTTCCACTGCTTATCTAATACAGGGTCGCAGGGGTGGCCTGGAGTCGGTCCCAGGCAGCATATGGCACAAGGCAGGGGCGCACATGCCGTCCATTAGAGGGAACACACGCTCACACACTCTGGGCAGTTTAAAGACATGACATGAGGAGAACATTCAGTCTCTACACCAAGGTTCCCTCATTCCGGTCCTGGAGGGTCAGTCTGCAATACAATTTGCTGAATTCCCTGCTCAGACACACCTGCTAAACTTGGCTGAATAAGGTGTGTCTGAGCAGGTGAAATCTGCAAACTGTGGAGCAGACTCGCCCTCCAGGACCGGAATTGGGGAACCCAGCTCTGTACCAAGGATTCAAACTCCTATCCTAAGACAAGACAGCTACCCACAGGTACCCACAGGAGGTGCCCTGCTCTCCCATTTCGATATCTATCTTTCAGGTAACTACTCTCTGCATCTAATCTTCTTGGTTTTGGTCGAACGTTTCATATTTATAAATCACACCCCCCTCCCCCCCCAAAAAAAGCAGTGACTTAATCAATCACAGACACGAATAATCAGTTGGCCTCTATGCAGGGATGACCCAGCCGGGAGGGGATTCGCGATCATTCAGAAGCTGCTGATTTCTCTCCGCTTGAACGGGGAGTCCAGCTTGACTGAAGAAGCTGATTAAGCAGCGACTGCTTGATTTTGGTGGCCTTATCCTCTCGCGGGCGCCACGCTTGTGCTAATCGCTCACAGTAAGCTGATCTGACTCAGGGAAGCAGAACATAAGCCTGTGTTCTCATTAGACTTGGGAAAAGTCAACCAGACAAAAGATGGCTGACGAGTTTCAGTGCCACAGGAAATATCACGCACTGGCCAAGTGTGGAATCTTGTTAAGACTTCATAAGCTCCCACACCTCTCCATTCAGACCCCTGGAGCACATTGCTGTGCTGTTTTCCCCTTCAGCATCTTTGAAAAGCTAACCATCCACAGACCCTTTTGTTTGCATCCTTTCATAGGTCTGATTTTTTCAGCTATTTTTTTCGCCTGGTATGATAATCTAATCACGTGTTACAAAGAGACGTTGTTTTCCCTTTGGCCACAGCTGTTTTGAGGGTTTAAATAACAGTTGGATAAATTGCACTGACAGTGCTGGAAACCACAGACCCCATCTTCATTCCCTCCTGCAATCCCTGTTCCTCCGGCGCTTTCCGTCACCTGGGACCAGAGGTAGGTAGTTTAGGTTCAGAGAGTAAACGTCCAGACCAGGATTTTGTTTCAACCAACCAGTTGAGTATCTGTGACTCTTTATACCCAACTGATTGGTTGAAACAGAATCCTGGTGTGGACTTTTACTCTCTGGAATTAAATTGAATTTCCTGCCTTAATCTGGGACTCATTCCACCTATCCATGCCGTACAGGTAGCTGTGATTCATTCTTGCATGCTGATGTCACCAAGATCAGGCACAACAACCTACCAGGAATGGTTCCAAACAGTTCAGCTTCATTCTGAACTGGCATTTAGGTTCCGTGAAACACAAGAAAAAATGATCCGAGTCTTATTAGAGTAAATATAAACTGATGGATGAACATGTAGCATTTTGAACTTGAGACAAAACTGGAAGCTCATCACTGCTGCCCGGTGTCAGACGTTGGAATTGCAGCTCAGCAAGGACTCATTGTCCAAACATTTTTTCAGCTACTCCCAAGATAAATCTGTGTCAAAATTTAGGAACTTTAAAAGTCATCGGAATAATTGTAAATAAATTGCAGGACAGCCAAGTTTTCATGCTTTGGTGCTCTGTAGGAGGGTCTCAGTTTCCCATGTGCTAATTTAATTAAATTTTTTTATGATTAAATTTTTCTTTGTATTATGTATTACAGTTTGTAGACTCACACATAGTGCACAGAGCATATTGGTGTTTGTATTTTGTGTGTGTGTGCAGTATGGAACACTGGTTGAGTTACACACATGCCCATTTCTGCTTCACATGAAAGGATTTATTCATGAACATTCAGGCCGCTCGGCTGCGCCGTCATATGTGCCAAACTAAGCTGCTTTTGCTGAACGCCCAGAGCTTCCCATCAAAGTGCTCCCAGCTTCTGTGGGACCCTTGCGGTGTAAAAACATCACGCTGCTCCCTTTATAGATAAAGACTTTGCGATGTTCAGAAAGACCAGCCATCAAGCAAAGGCTGTAACAAGCCCTACAAACTCCTGGGAGGAGAAGAAGGAGAATAAGTGAGACCTGTGGATTAGACCTGGGCCCAGAGAGATGTGAACTGGGAGATAAACTCATTCTGAATTTCAATGTGTCAATCAGACATTAAGCATTTTAAAACCGAAATATCAGTTTCACTACAGGTTACCAAAGGATTCTACAGAGCTCCATGCAAAGCGTTGTTTACCCTCTATTTCCACCCCATTTGATGGTCACACACAAAAAAAACCTAGTTTGGTTTATTTCTCATAATGCCTCTTCCCTCTCCCATTCCTGAGCACAAACAGGGAACTGGAACTGCAGTGTCAACAGTGATTAGAGTTTCCAGAAGGATGGTCGTTCCCGAGAACAAATGCAGCACGCATGCCGCACGCACACACACACACACACGCACACTCGTGTAGGGTATACCTATCCTTATGGGGACCGCTCATTCACTTCTATGGGAAAAATGCTAATGCTAACTATAACAACCATAACCTCCACCCAGCCCTAACCATAACCATAAGTAACCAAGCAAAATACAAGAGTTTTTGCATTTTGAGGTTTTTCCAAAGCAGTCACATATTTTTATAAAATAGAGTTTTCTCTTTGGGGACCAGGAAACCAGTCCTCATAAGGGAAAAAAATGGATATTTATCACGTTATGGGGACATTGTGTCCCCATAAGGATAGATATACCAGCTCTCACACACACACACACACACACAAACACACACACACACACACACACACATGGTGCGACCCCTGCCAATGTTTACAGAAGAGAGAGCCAGTAATCATGTGCTCCATGTCATCAGCACTGAGCTCCTGATGTAAACCAGGAGAGTGACAGAGTGATAAGACACCCCACCCCACTGGCCAAATGCACGTGGCTGGTTTTTAAAAGAAAACATAGCAAGCAAATATAAACTTTTGATCATGAACACCAGCGTTTAAGCCTTATTCCTGAGACGGCTGCAGTGACGGCCATTTGCTTGTCCCCAAAAGAAACTGTCAGGATAGACGGGTGGGTGACATGGCGGACTTCTACTGCTGGTGCCTAGAGACTGTGGCCCAAACTCAAAGCAACAAGAAAAACAAGATGGCAGGATGCAAATCTAGAAAGAATATTAAATATGGCCGCCACGTCAGCGCCTTTACTGGACTATAATATAGCATAGTGACAGTTGGTGGTGAGACCGACTCTGCTTAGATCTTTCCAGGGACACTCAGATCTAAACATCGCTTCCATTTCAGGTTCTTATCTTCATGGAATCAGGACACTGCCCCCTCTTGGCCAGCGCCCACGTAACGCCCACTGTTACAATCACACAATCGGCAGGGAGCACAAGCTTTCTTCATGCTGCCAGTTGGAGGGAAAAAAAGTCAACAAAGAGCATGTGTGCTTTGGTCAAGTTTGCCATAATAAACGGTCTGTCAGCTGGCTGGCGGGGGATCCGGATTATTGGACCCTATGTGGTCTCTGCTGCAAAATTATGTGCTTTCAGATCTACTTTTCCCTCAGTGGGCTCTTATAAATCGCCCCAGTTCTGTTGCTTACATAACCAATAATTCCATGTAAGGCAATCAGGCGAGAGACCTGAGAGGGGGGTTCTGAATCAAATTAGCCGTGTTTCGCTTAAGCCGGAAAGAGACGTACTTCGCAACAAACACATTCTGCATTCTGGCCCAAATGCTGCAGGGAACATATTTCTGACCAAATCACAGTAAACACAAGTTCTTGTTTTGAGCTCCATTGTCTGAGAGCCGTCGTGTGGACAGCGGGAGAGCTTGTGGTCCTTGCATTCTTCAAGGGCAGAAGGGAAGCCACACGGAACACAGGTTTTCCAGATTTTTTATTGCAGGAGAAGGATCCGTCTGTTAATACCTACAAATCACAATCGTTTTGGATGTTCTGCAAAACACAAAATGCTGTGACTCTGATCAATATTCTCCAGCTGCTTTTTCGGTCCACCAAGTCGTCACTGAAATGATACCGTAAGTAGAATTTGAGCTCAAATTCAACCAAACATAAATCAGCAAAGAAAACAAATGTTTTTAATAGCCAAGTAAGCAGTGAAAGTTTACTATCTAAATAAACACTCCACTACCTAATTAATTCAGTGTGTACAACCAAACACCATCCTCTTCCTGTTTTCACATAAAACATCCACGTTATAATGCTTTAGATTAATGTAACATTTTTACAAATCACAAAACCTGCACAAGTTTATTGATCCACACTGATGAAAAATACATCTGAACTGGTTTAAGGGAAAGTGTTGTGGAGCCTCCAGTTTTCCAACTCGGAAAGAAATCTTTCAGAAAAAAAAGAACATAAAACGAGAGACAGCCCTGTTGTTTACGGTCCCCCAGAGGAGCCTCCCGGTACTGCGGGGTGACCATTTGATAGCCTAACAACCAATGGATGAGGGAGCAGGTTGGCAAGGAAATTTAGGGTTTTTTCCTCTTGTAAGCGAAGCAGGAAGTTCAAAATACAATACAGCAAACATTTCTTAATCTGGAATACATAAAAACAAATGGAATTTTAATGAGGCCAAGAGGAATAAATGCCCAATGATGATCAAATCCAAAACGCTGAAAATCATTGTGAACGGAGCAGAGAAGGAATTTGCCTTCGATACGGGTCACGTGATACAGCGACTGTGTTTCCCAACTTGTCATCTGTTTCCTTTCACTTTTGGCACAGTTCTTGTGCTCTGAGAAATTATGGCTCCAAGTGATTTAGAATCGTGCAGGGGGGATGGGGTCACCTTAACGCTATCAGGAATGTCCCAGCGCTGTTCCTACAGTGTTGGATGCAGCATACCTTCTTAGAGAGAAAATGGAAATTTGCTTGGAAGGAGCAATGAGCGTGATTTGGTGTCCTAATTCACGTCGCTGCGATTGTATTCAAGCTGCTCGCTCCCTTCCAGTTCGTATTTTTTCGCCCGTCTCTCTGCACATTTCTGCCCTCCCTGTGCCAGCCACGCTGCCAGTTTTCACCCCTGTTAGTTTCTCTTGGCCCAAACGTGCTGTGTCGTCAGGGTTTGGATGGTGGTATTGGCACAACTTCATCACCCTCTCCACGAGCCTGGCCGGCTTCCCATATCACTACAAGCCAATCAAAGCTCTCTCCAACCGTTCATCGCAGCCCATCTGACGGGGGGGAAGCCCGAAGTCCATATTTCATAAAATCACGACTGTTTGCAATTTACGCCTTAATTGTTATTCTGACTTCCCCGAGACGTCATGGAATAAACGTGTTTCAGCTGGCAAATGCCAACCTGATTTTATTTACGACGTGGTTTCCCTAAATACTTTCTCCAATTACATAAAGATCACTTTCAAATTGTATGTTTTAATTAGTAAAAGGTCAGTAAATATTAATTTTTTCGGGTTTACTGTGACTGTATTCTATTCCAAAAAAGCCATTAGTACTCAGCTATTAAGCATATTATAAGCATGCATATACACTAGTGATTCCACCAGACAAGTCAGTGTGAGATGAGATAAATGTGTTTCTACCTCTCACAGATCATTTGTGGTCACGAAAACAATCATACTGTCTGCAAGGTTAGGGTCAAACACCTGGTACATGGAGGTATATCACTGTGACCTCTGGAATGATTAGAAATCTCATCAAAGGAGTTATCCAGAGAAAGGCAAAGCTGATGTCCTTTATGTTTCTTTATGGCATAAATTCTTTCATTATCATTTGGTTGCTATCGAGGCCTCTCATCCAAAGTGCTCCCTGCCTTGCACCCTGGTTCTGGGAAAGTGATTAGTGGATGGATGGATGGATGGATCTAACATGTTCTGTGCTTTGCCTCTGAGTTTCAATGCATGGACTGCAATTAACACCGAATTTGCAGTCAATACTATACTATAGTCTGTAAAGAACGTCATACTATGCTCCCAGAGTTTCAGGAAGTCCATCCAGATGCCCTCAAAGAGGTGCTCAAGCTTTCATGCAGTTTCTCAGGTGCTTTTCAGAAGCCTGACTTGACAGACTTAAAGCGCGGAGGATCCAGGGAGGAGTCGAGAGAGATTCCCTCACTGGAGCCTGTGACTCGATCCCAGGATAAGGGAAGTGTTAGGAAAATCACACTGCCAGGTTTCCACTGGCAGTGCAGGCCACCTAACCGAAGCCAGCTGCAGTGCCGGTGTCTACACAGCACCGTGCCAGCCTCTGGTGCCACCTCAGAGTGATTTCTGTGGGGATTCACAGCAAACTGCCTCCCTCAGCACTGTTTGGTTAATATGTCCAGCACCGGGTCACCGCTCTTGCTTAGGATGACAGATTTTTTTTCCGATGATGGAAAGCAGGTGCTTTTACAGGATCATTCCTTTTGATATAAAAAACATTCGGGTATGTTCCAAAGGCAATCTGGCGAAATTATTACCATAGTTCATTCCAACTGCGGGCGCCGCCTCGAGGTGTTTCTCTTTCAGCGCCTGATGAAATTCAGCAGACGAACAACGTCTTCCCCTCACCGATCGTCGGGAAGAAACGGACGGAACACCCACCGCTGAGAATTACCCTTTGCGATGAGACCATTTGCGTGGGAAATGACGACTCAGGGAGTATTGCCCAACAAAGGTTTACTTAGAGGTTCACAAAATGTAAATCGTTGCATCTTTGTATTAGGAAATAAAACTGCGAGAATTTCTGATGGCGTACTCGAGTAAAGATTAACAGTTCCAACACATTTGTCTCTAATATGAAAAGTAGCTGCAGGCAGATCAGATGAGCTTAGTGTGCCTCTCTAGAAGATTTCATAACCTTAAAGCGATTAAGTGAGCTGCAGAGCTAGTGTGAACTCCCACATAACTGGGGTCTTCATGCAGAGCGGACTGGACTGCGAAAATGAGGGTTCTCGCATTCAGGTCATTTTTCTGAAATCCATTGTACAGAAAACCAGTGACTGAATGGTTCTGGTAATAAAAATCAGTGGGGGGGTGAGGGGG
>JAODUD010000002.1:9398458-9426707 GCA_026784285.1 Stomatorhinus walkeri
AGGTTCTTATTCATTTATTTAGGAGACGGGTGGCTTCAGGGAAGAAGTTGTGTAGGAGGCAACTGGTTCAGGAGGTGATGGACTGCTAAGGTCTCCCTGAAGGCACATTGATGAACAGATGGTTGCTTGGGTGTGTGGAGTCTGTTGCAGTCCTCGCTGTTCTCTGTTTTACTCTAGAAGTGAACAGTTCTTTTATGGCTGGAAGCCAGCAGCCAATGTGCTAGTCAGTTGAGCAGATGCCACACACATGGGCTGACCCTTAATCTCCAGGGGGGTGACTGTGTGCGACTGACGGCTGACGCCGATCCTCATCTCCAACAGTCTTGGCAGTGTTGAGCTCCAGGTTGTTGTGACCACACAAAACCACAAGACGGTCAATTTGTTCATGACAACTGGTCAAATTGTTGTTGGCGATGAGGCCCGCTACAGATGTGTCATAAATGAACTTCAGGAGCTGTCCTTGGGTGTGCAGTCATTTGGTTATAGGGGTGCCTGCGCTGATGGATATTGTATCAGAGAGGTGGCGGCCCAGGCTCACATACTGCTTCCTATTTGTGGTCAGGAAGTTGGTAATCCACTGACAGATACTGGAGGGTACAGTAAGCTGGGTTATTTTACTGTGGAGCAGCTCTGGCACAATGGTATTGAAGTCCGAGCTGAAATCCACAAACAGAATCCTGGCGTAAGTTCCAGGGGAGTCGAGATGACGAATGATATAATGGAGCCATAAGCTTCCTCCACTGATTGGCTTGGACTTGCTTCAACAAACCCGTTTCCTCACCATTTGAGGAATCTGTACTGACAGCGTCTTTGACTGTAGCTACGGGATTCTTTCTGCCGGTACGTGTTGGAGTGAAGAAGGGTTATAGGCAAATTGAAGAGGGTCAAGGAGCTAATAGGTCTGCGCAGTGCCTTAAGGTGGCAGGTGACACACCATCGGGGTCTGCTGCTTCCCTGGTTTTCTGTTTTGTGAAGAGTTTGTGAGCATTTTCTTATTTCTGATAAGGAGACCAAAAGACAGACACTGACAGTGATCAGATTTGAGGTATCTGGTTTTATTCTGGGCAGAGCAAGATTGTCACTTCAGTCAGAGTGGCCCAGGGATCATGGAGGCAGATAATGAAGAAGGAGACTGACGACCAATGGGTTGCAGTTCGGCAAAGGTAACGGAGGACCAAGACGAAGATCGCAGTCTGTAGTCTGGACTCTGCGTGAGGGTTGGGTGATCAGCATCAGTTCTAGTAAAGATGAGAATCGAGGTCGGCAGTCTGGGCATGGTTCAGGTGTCAGTAATTCATCTATGAAGCGAAGCAAAGATCGTTACACAGGGAGAATAACACTGGAAAGACTGCTTGAACTCTGGGCACACCATGAAGATCCCACATAGGGCAGTAAGCTGGGTTACCAGAAATAGACTTCAAATCAAGAAAGAACATGAAACAGCTGGGAGAGGTGTTGACCGCAACTGGAGAAATCAGTGAAATCAGAGAGCCGGGGAGATAGGGATTCCCCAAGGAGGTGAGCCCTTTCGGATAGAATCCTACGGGGAGCGTGGTTTGGATGATGATGAGGTTACCCCAGAGCGATCCATGACAGCTTCACGGTGAATGTAGGGCGAAGGATGGGTGGAGGGGAGTCTGTTGGAGGTATGAAGTGACTGGTTCCAGGGGATATGGTGACAATGGGACCATCCTCACAAGTGGATGGGGGGCAGGTTGGAACAAAATAGGAGCTGAGTGGTAGACTCAGGAGAGGTGAGAATGGGCAGATGTTGATTGTTTAAGCCAGGGGTCTCCAACTCCCGTCCATGAGAGCTACTAACCAGTAGGTTTTCTGTCCCACTTTGCTTTTTATTAGCCACGTCTGTTCCTGGTATTTACCTGAGAACAGGTGTGGCTCATCAGAGGCCAGGTAGGATAGAAAACCTAGTGGACGGTTACTCTCCAGGACTGGAGTTGGTGACCGGGCAGGCTGTGGGAGCTCTTCTCTTTGAAGTTTGTAAGTCTTTGCAGTGAGCTCCAGACACCGTTATTGATGGAGAAGCCTTTCACCCGCCATTCCTTGTAGGCAGCTTTCACAACCTACATTTTCAATGATTTTTACACACACATAAGGGAGATACTGAGAATTTTTTACCAGACTTGTTCGTGTCTTTGGTTTGATTGTAGTTTGCTTGCTTCTCGAAAAAGGAATATCGCTATGAATGTGCTAGTTCGTGTTTCTTGTTTGTTTGTCTCAGAAAAAAATAATCTCACCCCAAATCTGCTGAAATATAAAGCAACAACACACAGCAGCGTGTTCATGCAGGCAGCCATGTCTGTTCCGAGATGTGGTAGAGAACGGGAGATTTTCGGACGTGATGTCACTCAACTCAAAATTTTCGATTTCCGAGAGAAAAACGAACGCACCATAAGCCGGTAGAGTACACACAAACTAAAGTGGCGCCTACTGAATTTAGCAGAACTACATATCCCATCATGCACAGCAGACCAGATACGGAAAAATGTAATAGTTCAGAGGTCGAAGTGGGCACTGCATGGATTTTTGGGAGCAGTGATGAGAGTAACGTGTTTTTAACGTTTTTAAAGATCGACTTTTATTATAGGGAAAATGACCTCAAACGATGGTAATTCCACAAAACGCGATTTATTATTTTTGATTTATCAGCATTTGATGGCTAATGGCTATCCGAAAGCTGCAGGCGTGCTGAGAAGAGATGTTGCACAGGTAGCCACTTCCTGTACCTAAAGCGTAGCAGTTGTATTTTGTTTGCCTTGTAAATGTTCAGATTTTAAGCAGTTAATGATGTACCTTTGTTATTTTGAGTCGCACAATGCGAGTGTTCGTTTTATCAAAAACTAACGTTAAATGGCTGTCGGAAAGTATATTTACATACATAGTCTATCAAATACGGTTTATGTACACTTTTTTAATGGCATGCCTGTTACATAAAAAATATTATCTATATGGTTGTAGAGTTAGTGTAACCGGCTGAACAGGATGTGTTTAGTAAATTTCATTGCCCAGTGGTTCATGCAGTATTAATATTTGATGTACAGAAGGAATCGACAGCAGCAGAAACGTCGCTTGATGAGATTTACAGCAGATGGCTTAAGTACGTATCGGCAAAGGCTTTTCCGGCGCCCATCTGATCATTATAATCATTATACAGAATAATGTGTTGTATGAATGACGATATTTCACATGGAAAAATATATTGCTCATCAGAGATGCAAAGGAAACTAGTGCGAATCCTGTGAAGAAGCCCGGCCAGTCGGAAAGCTCTGGGGAAGAAGAGGAGACGCCCCCTCCCTCAGGTACGTGGGCTTAAGGAGTAATTCAGCTATTTTTTCTCAGTTCTTTTCATTTTATTTCCCTCACAATACTTAACTCCTCTGGATGTTTTGCCAGCCCCCCAGACTTCCTTGAATCGCAGTGCTGTGAATCCCTGGGTAACCCAGCCTGTGTTGAAGTCCCCCGTGGCTAAGAAACCAGGAGCTTCAGACACAGAAAGCACAGATGACTCGGACATCATAGAAAACACTCCTCAACCCCCGGTCAGTATCATAAATCTGACCTTACTCTGAGCATGAGTAGAATCCATGTTGACCTGTCAAGCTTGGGATGAGTTTATCCAGTGTAGTCACATGTATATATTCCCAGCATTTGTTCAGATCACCCATCTTATGTATTGTAAGTACAACTGGTGTCAATCTATTGCGTTATCGGTTATTTTCATAGCTGTGCACAAGTTGCAGAATAAGGACTCATATCAACTTATTTTGTCCTGATGCAAAGTGCATCAGATAGATTTATGTCTTGTATGTGTTGTATAGTCTGCATGTAGGCAAACTTTTGTAATTTCAACTATGTATAAACCCGTGAATTAAAGTCAACATCAACTGTTTATATTGTTAGCATTGAAATGAAGACATGCTAAAGATGGTTAACCATGACTTTTCCTCTCTACTTCCAAACGCAAGTATAGCAGCCTCCCAATTAAGAAAACAAATACACTTGTTCTATAAAATGTATACAGTTCTGTTCCATTCATTAAAAAAATCAGGTTTTAAAGTTCTCATTTATAGTGCGGTGCTTGCTGTAAAAGTACAATTGAGATTTTAACTGAAGTGCTGTTATATTTCACTGTACACAGAAAATTTTGTCAACGCCTAAAGTCAACTCTGTGTCAGCTACTGGCAAAGCAAGTAAAATGGTTCGCTCAGAACAGCCAAAAAAGAAAACAGCCCATGATGGTGACTCAGACAGTGAATGTGACATCCAGCCCTCGCAGGTGGGAATGTAATAATGTTCTTACTTAATCTACAAAAATGAGATGATGTACTGTGTTCCTGATGATGGTGGCATCGTATTCAGTGTTTGTTGCTCCCCGATAGGTGCCCTTCTTCACCCCAACACGTACCGCCAGAAAGAATTCTGTAGCTGCAGACCAAGATGCTGTCAGTGCCGATTCCTCAGATGGTGAGGAAACGGGTTTGTCAAAGCAAGTCCAAGCCAAGCGGTCACCAGGAAAGAGCATCTTAGCCAAGGGAACCACCGTTAAATCTAATCAGGCTCTGCACAGCAAGACCGCAGACACTAATCGGGTCACAGCTCCAGAGAGAACAGGTTCTAACACTGACAGTGACAGCACCAGTGACTCAGACAGCAGCAAGAAAGCTCCAGCAAAGAGCATCCCAGTAAAGACTGGTCTGTCCGTGTCTGCAAAGACCACACCTGCACCTAAGACTCCTGCTGCGGGAAAAAAGGCAGAGAGCTCCGATGATTCGGACAGTGAGGAGGAAGCGGTGGCGAACACTGTGTTATCAAAGGGAGCCCCCGTCAACCCTGCCAAGTCAAGCCTGATGAGCCCTACCAAAGCCACACCTACGCTGAAAACCCCTGCTGTAGGGAAGAAGGATGTTATGTCAGACAGTGGAAGCTCCATGGACTCAGACAGTGAAGAAGAGGCTCCAGTGAAGACTGTTTCGGCAAAGGGAACTCCATCTAAACCAAGCCAACCCAAACTTAACACAAGTGCTACACCGAAGGCTGCATCTACGGGAAAGAAAGCAGAGAGCTCAGACAGTGGAAGCTCTGATGATTCTGATAGTGAAGAAGAGGCTCCAGTGAAGACTGTTTCGGCAAAGGGAGCTCCATCTAAGGCAAGCCAACCCAAACTTAACACAAGTGCTACACCGAAGGCTGCATCTACAAGAAAGAAAGCAGAGAGCTCAGACTCTGAGAGCTCTGATGACTCAGGTAGTGATGAGGACGCTTTTGATAGCACAGTCATAGCAAAAGCACCCCCAACTAAGGTAAGTCACCCTGTACTTGGCAAACCCTTAGCGACACAGAAGGGTACAGTGATAGGAAAGAAGGCCGAGAGCTCAGACACCGAGAGCTCCGATTCGGACAGTGAGGAGGAAGCGGTGGCGAACACTGTGTTATCAAAGGGAGCCCCCGTCAACCCTGCCAAGTCAAGCCTGATGAGCCCTACCAAAGCCACACCTACGCTGAAAACCCCTGCTGTAGGGAAGAAGGATGTTATGTCAGACAGTGGAAGCTCCATGGACTCAGACAGTGAAGAAGAGGCTCCAGTGAAGACTGTTTCGGCAAAGGGAACTCCATCTAAACCAAGCCAACCCAAACTTAACACAAGTGCTACACCGAAGGCTGCATCTACGGGAAAGAAAGCAGAGAGCTCAGACAGTGGAAGCTCTGATGATTCTGATAGTGAAGAAGAGGCTCCAGTGAAGACTGCTTTGGCAAAGGGAACTCCATCTAAACCAAACATTGCCAAACCTAGCCAGGGTATCCCCACTAAGGCTGCAGTTACTACGAAGTCCTTATCTGCTACAAATAAAGATGCTAGCTCAGACGGTGAAAGCTCAGACGACTCGGAGAGTGGAGAAGAGGCTCCAGTGAAGACTGTTTCGGCAAAGGGAACATTGCCCAAACTGATTAATACAACCACTACACCTAAGGCTGCATCCACAGGGAAGAAGGCAGAGAGCTCCGACACTGAGAGCTCCGATGACTCCGGCGAGGAGGCTCCTGATAGCACTCTCTTAGCCAAAGGACCCCCAGCTCAGCCCAGCCACCCTCCACCCAGCAAACGACTGAAGGGGAACCTCGGAAACCCGACTAAGCCTTTCCAGGCCAGCCCCACCCCAGCTAAGTCTCCGGCAGCTAAGACCTTGGATAGGACAAAGAAGGCAGCATCTTCAGAGAGCAAGAGCGATACGACCCTACCAAAAGGAGTCCCAAACAAGACTAGCCAGCCTACACCCAACCGGAGCACAGCGGCACTCAAGGTACCTGCTGTAGCGACGGCACAAGACTGCTCTCCTAGCGAGAGCTCTGATGAAACCGACGGTGAAGAGAAGACTCCAACTAAGGTTCGTCCGCCCATCTCTCATTTGCTTTATTCTGCTGTGATACTTCAAACGTATTTCCCAGACAGTGAATTTAATCGAATAGATTGTGCTATATGTAAAAGGCAGACATGGTCGCAGCAGTGAACGCAAGGCTTGTAGCACCTCTCTCGCAGTGCCAGCAGAGGGCAGTAGCCACACGCATTCCTTGGACAGTGAGGGCAAAGCAATAACGCCACTTGTCTGCGTAGTTAATCACATAAATGGTATTTATGGTTTGAATCATGTTCCCGTTCTGTGTTCGGTGCTGCATTATGATTTACCTTCTCTCTCTCTCTCATTCTAATTTTGATTCTGTCTAACAGAAAGTTGTGACAGTTCAGCCAAAGGCTGTACAGGTCAAAGCGAAGGCTGCAGCCAAGGTGGCGGAGCCCGCAAAGGGGCAAGTCGCGAGCAACAGCTGTGCGGCAGGCCAGAAGGTGTCAGCTGCAGGTGCGATCTGATCGCCCGGCCGCCCATTTCAACATACCTGTGCCAGCTCGCGTTCAGCATTTCCGGTCGCGGCTTTCCAGCACACTGACTTATTGTGCGGCTTCATGGACCTTTGCCACAAATGACCTCATCGTATCCGCCATTACTGGGACTGAAAGTGACATCCAGTCCCCATGTCCCAAGCTCCTACTCTTCCAAAAACAGTTCTCATCACGTCAGCTCAGGACGATCTCTCTGGGCTTAAGTATCGCCATTACTGAACCATAAAATCTATAGGGAAATATTAAAAAAGGCTTAACATCAGCACTTCTTGAGTCTGGCTTTAAGACTGAGAGCAGTTATGGACTAAGCCTGAAGAAAGGGATTTTAGCTTTTTGGCAGCGTGGCAGTTATAGCATGGAGTGCGAATGTTTTGACCCAGATCATGTAAACCCGACTAGCAATACAAAGACCAGAAACCAGAACAGTTTGTCAGCTGCTCTTCACGGAGTGTTGATGTAGTTGCCCAGATTGACAGCAACCAACGGCACTCAGTCCAAATGAGTTTTTGCTGCCTTCAAACCTGTGTTGAATAGGTATGTCATGAGAATATGAGTAGTGAAGGGATTGGTTGCATTAATAACAAACTGTATGAAATTACCACTGATACAAATGGCACTGCAGTCAGTTTTAAAAGCCGGTGGCACCATGTCATTTGTACTGGGCAAACCGGGCCGATCCACATCTTCTTACTTACAGGTGAAGATCCACCTGTATGTCTTGCATGTAACACTCCTTTGGTTATTAAGCGCATTTTACTGTTTTGTCCTTTTTTGACATATTTATAATTTTCTTGACTTGAGGTTTTTAGTAAAAAAGAAGTTTTAACATTGAAAACTGTTACACTCTTATATGCTCCAGTCATCGTTGGCCAGCTTCCCGTATCGCTGAAAGCTGAATGCACTGTTTTGCTGTTTCAGCGGAGCACGTGGACGCAGACGACAGCAGCTCCAGCGACTCCAGCGAGGAGGAAGGAGAGTCCCAGGTGAGTCACCCTGGCATGGACTCTCAGTCCACGTGCACCTGGGAAGTGTTCAGACTGTCGACGGCAACATGAACATGAAAGAAAGTGAAGCCTCTGACATTTCAGGCATTTTTGGTTCCATAAAAAGAGGACAAATTCAGGAAAAGGGGACGTGTGACCAGCCTAGTCCTGCAGGCCATGTAGCAGCAGATTATTGTGGGTTTTTTATACTCCTGCTCTCCAGTCTCTTCTAGCTCCTAAACCTCCCCCTAAAAAGTCCTCCGCTGTGAATAAGACGACTCCAGCAGAAAAAGGGAAGAGGCAAAAGGACTCCGTTCCATCTGGAAGCAAGGACACCACAAACGTGACCCCTGCCACCCCACGGACGGTTACGAAAACGACCCCCTTCATTCCTCCCGCTGGCGAACTGGACTCTGATGTCACAGACATCGAGCGCGACCTCAGGGCGTCGGTATCCAAAGGTAGCGTCCTTCGCCACAGTGGAAAACTAAACGGACACTAGACACTTTATACGGGTCTTAGGTTAACTGCTTTGCCACACTGTCGTGGGTCTTCAGGATCATTTCCAGTGCTTTATATCTCCGTCTTTAGTTGTTGCTGCTACACCCAGAGGGATGAAGGGAGTTAAGAGCGGTGATCAGGCTGCAGACTCACCGGTAGGAAAGCCATGTCTGTATGCTGACTTACAGAAATGTATAAACAGATGATGTGTGTATGAGTTACTTAAAACTTTCCAGTGTTTTCATTGGCTGTTGACTTGCAGCTGGCTAAAGCGTCTCCCGCTAAGAAGACACCCCCAGCCGTTGGTTCCAGCAGTGAAGCCCCAACCCCACTGGCGAAGCCGAAGAGGGGCAAAGACAAAAGCCAACACGATGCTCCCAAACCCAAGAGGAGCAAAATAGGTTCTCCAGATCCCAGCAAAGCCGTGGTGCCGCCTCCCATCCCGGCAGCAGGGGGCGACTCTGAGTCCGATTCGGACAGCAGTCTGGATGTAGAGAAGTGGAAAAGGCTGGCCCTACATCTGACAGGTACAGTTAGTCTTACAACCAGTGACCTGTTTCTTTCTTCGTCTGTGATCCCTTAGCTCAGGGGTGTCAAACTTCTGCCCTGGGGGGCCGGAACCCTACACATTTTTGGGGTTCCCCTCATGTTGCACACCTGATTCAACTCCTTGTGCTAATTACCACACAGCTCTTGAGCTGAATCATTCATGGAACAAACTAAGAACTAAGCTACACAGGGCTCCGGCCCCCCAGGACTGGAGTTGGACACCCCTGCCTTAGCTGACCTCTTGTGTGTCCTGAATGCTCTTAGCTTTGCTCGTGCCTGTGGTTGAATTGCTGTCACATTAGGTTTTTCCTATGTTGATAATGTATAGCTTTTGCTCCTGTGCTAAATTTCACTAGCTGCACTTGTACCCAAGTTGGTCAAATGCAACTGCTAAATAAATCACTGAAAATGTAAACGTGGAAGGACATCGATGCAGTGTTATCATACCCGTATTGGCAGATTCTGACATTGCAAAGATGGATGCCATCGCGTCGGTGGACTTCGGCTCTCGCACCATCTCCGTGCCGGGGAAAACCACAAAGAAAGAGTCTAAAACAAAGGAAAAGGAGAAGAACGGGAAGACCAAAGCTGGCGGTAAGCAGAGCCACGGCACAGCCAGCGGGACTAAGAAAGCGCCCCCCCCCACATCGGCCCAGTTGGCACCATCCGTCACGGACGACCAATCGGCAGAGGCGAAGGCCGAGCCTGCAAAGAGGCCGCTCTTCACCGGCACTGGTGCTCAGTACGGCTACAAGACGCCCGAGAAGAAGCAGAAATTAGACAAAGATGGCACAAAACAGACGAGTGCGGAAAAGAGAAAAGATGTAAAGGAGAAGAAAAATAAGCACCAGAAGGAGGCGGCTAAAGGGAAGGAGAGAACAGCGGATGTGAATCTGCCCACAGCTGCGGCGAAGCTTCCGGAAGAAAAGGCTGCAAGTAGGGTTTCCACTTTTGGTGGTGCTACCTGTACAACACTGTTCAAGTGAAGGATTTTACTACATTTATTATGCTTTTTTTTCACAGAAAAAGATAAATTAAAGGTTGGAAAGGAGAAAAATCTCACCAGTACACCTTCGAAAACTCTCCAAAATGATTCTTGGGACACCGTCATTCAATCACCGCTTTCGGACTCCGGCCAAAGAAAGGTACCATCAGACGTGCCGTTATTGATTCTGAATTACAGAAGCTCCTGCGATGCTGTGCATTATAATCTGTCACTGTCATGCAGTTATTTCATTTCATTACCTGTCAGTGTTGACTGGGTCACAAAACATGTCACCAGTCAGAAAGAAATATCATTTTTTCACCTTTTCCTTCTTTCAGAAAAAAAAGACCCCTAAGAATAAATAAGTCAGGGCCATTTCGGTGAGTGAAATTGTCCATCCGTCATTTATTTTGAATAATTGCATGTGTGGTGAGTCTCAGAAATACTCTGGTGCTGCATTCAGGGTGTGAGGGTGTGATTATGCTCGCACTCCGTCACACGATCACGAATGACTTGCAGTTTATAGTCACTAATTCAGCTCTGGCACGTGTCATCGTGATGTAGTGCGTGTAACTCAAGCTGGCACACGGAGACTTTGCCAACACTTTATATGGATCAGCTGCAACACACAAACTTGGTGTGTGCATGTGTGAGCCAATAAAGGCCAATTCTGAGCAATCACATCATTCAAATGAAATTGTGTGTAACAGATTTCTATGTGGCGATTTGTGCCATATCAGCTAGATAGTGGCTGTCCAGGACAGACACTGAACCCTGTATGCTGGAGTTGGCATGATGATGATGATGATGATGATGATGACATTGATCTCCCTTTTTTTCCAAGGTGGTTCTAGTCACCACATGAAGATGCACACAACTGGCAGCCTATACAGAAGATGGCCTCATTCACATGGCCAGATTTTATTTTTATTTTTTTACTTTTTTTTTTGTACGTCTTACAGATTCTGTCTGTTGGATTTTAATCGTAATGTGGATACTTGGGCGTAAACCCAGCTTCAGTGTTTCATATGTCTTTGTCCTAGGAAATGAGAGGTAGAAAAGAATGGGAGGGAGAATGACCTCTAAGTGTGTTCACACGCTGCTTCTGCAGACTGTCTGTTGAAACTAAAAACGGTACATTTCATTCTGAATTTCTGCAGTGTTAGTTTTTTCCATTTCCTCCTGTACCTACCTGCATATCTTTATTGAAGTAAGAGTTTCTCTGCATCATGTATGAAAAGTGTTAAAAGACCGGTGAGGTTAAATGGATCGTATTAGTAAATAACTTAGCGATATATGCTTCCGAATTTTTCAGGTTCCAGGTTCACAAACTGATTTTAGCATAAACTTATATAAGTACATTCGGTATATGATTCCTGCTCTCTTCTTGACTGGAATATCAATTTTAATAAATATTTTTTCACATTTAAAACTGGCGTCTGTTCAGTGCCGTCGATTTCCTTTATTTCATGCTTTCTTAGGGTGAGATATCTGAATTCGTGTCCGGTAATGAGCTGAAGCGTAAAGCGCCGTGTGATATTAACACAGTGGCACCGTCGCTGCCAGGGAACGCTGTCGATAGTTGTACATCGGTTCGCATACGTCATCACACTGCGACACCGGCAGGATGCCTTAATGCGGTGCTGAATCTGTGTGCGAATAACTGAGAATTCTCTGGCTCATGGAGAAATTTCCAGTAAATCTGTAAGTAGTGTCAGTGTGTTTGATAGTTTTTTTTCACCCTAGTACTAGAACCTTACTGAATGAGTATTATAAATGATTTAAATAACAGTGAACACGATGGCATCTCGATCGATTGCGAGTGGCAGCATGTGGAGGCTGAACGCAGTCCGCCACAAGGCGCGTAGTTGGAACACCGCCGGGGAAGAGTTCAGGTTAAAGAGGCGAGAGCAAGAAAGAGGTGAATATCAAGTAATACTCCGGCAGTTGTCCATTTTCCCTCCAGTTCTCCTGGTTAGTTATCTGATTTCCCCTGAAATTTATAATGTAAATATAAATTTAAGTCAATGTGATTGCATATTATTCAAACATTTAAAATGAAAAGAGACGAAAACTGGTTATGTAAGATGGTTTTCCGGCTTTGTTGCCTTCCTTCAGTCTGTCGTGCTGCTTCCTCTGCCTTCAGAGTTCAGGCAGGCACGGAAGGACCAGCAGTTAGTGAGTAAAAGACTCATTGAAGAAGATGAAGATGAAGGAGCCATGGATACAGCAGACAGTAAGCTGTGGAAAGACCAGGTATCTCTCAATAAGACACGTGATGATTCCACGTTCAGTACAGTGTTAGTTTCCATGGATTCTATATCAAGAAATGAATATAAGTGCTGGCATAAGTTTCATATCAAAGTTGGCATTTATGGAGAGGATGTGTGATCCAATGGGCTGCTTAAACTGCACCCTGAATGATGGTAATCCCCAGGGGTTTGTGATCTGCTGCGATTCCATTGCTAGGAATTGGTGGAATTATTCCAAGGAGTGCAGCATGGTGGAGAAAAACGGGCCAGTAACCTGCGAACGCTGAGGAAAGTCCTGCGAAGCCCTGAGGCTCAGCTCCTCCTCATCGGGTATAGTTAAGTGCAACTCTTCCGCAGTAGCCCCCAGCTGAGTCACATAATCAAGCCTTTCTGGTCTCATTTTATACTTGCCTGTGGCAAACTAGTTAGAATGGCTGCTGCATAAAAATGACTTCGATTGAACTGTATTGATCTTAAAACTAAATGATACAAGTTATAAAAGCAGGACATGCCTGCATGTAGAGTCTGATGGATTTTGTTTTATTAGGTTTTGTAAGAATAACATTGTAATCCCATTCTGTGCTGGATGGCAGCAGGGGGAAATAATTTATGTATCAAGTGAAAAAACAGTAAGCAGGGAGTTAAGCCTAGTGCCTGTGTTTCAGGCTGGAGAACAGCATGCAGGTTTTGGTGGGGCTCCTCAGTGGCTCCAGTGCGCAGTGCCAACTAGAGGCTGCTCATTGCGTGCACCAGCTGTCCAGCTCGACCTGTGCCCGTGTGGGGGCTGCCTGCTTGCCAGCCACGCCCTACCTGATCACCTACCTGTCGGGACAGAATGCCAAGTTCACGGTAAGCGCTTTGATCCCTTCCTACTGAAGGTCCCACCATCATTCGTCAGCATACCTACTGTGTCTCTGTCATTGATGGGCGGTGGTTGATTACTCCTGTCACTGTGGCTAATTGCTGTGGCATGTGCTCCGTGTAGGAGCTGTGCTTGTACACGTTGGGTAACCTGTGTGCAGGAAACATGGCAGTGAGGGACAAAGTTCTGGCTCAGGGGATTATCCCGGCACTAGCCGTCTGTATCCAGGTGAGCTCACTTGAATTCCAGCCCTTTTGTCTGGCACTGTTTGCAGGTCAGGTTTGTCTGGCTTTCACAGGTGTGCATTCATAGTCTTTTGTGTGCTCATATTGCAGACTGCTCAGACCTCTCCCCCCGCCCGCCCTCTCTCTCTCTCTCTCTCTCTCTCTCTCTTTTTCTCACTTTATCTCCAAATCTTGGCACCCAGAGACCAAACCTAGCGGTTGTGGAAGCTGTGGGATTCGTTGTAGCTCAGCTGCTCCAGGCAAAAGATGCTTCAGAGAAGATCATTCCGTGAGTCTCAATGTCTGCTTTGCGTATCTTTGACTTAACAGCCCTTGAGCCAGCATTTATGCTGTATTCATCAGTTTTTTTTAATCGTTATGCTCCATGTAGTGTCGGACAAAATGACTCTTCATGAACCATTTGCTATTTCTTTTTACTCCACTAGATGGTGCTCTTGATTGCTTTGGGGCATGCTTTGTGTCCTTTTTGAACAGGGAGCACCATCTAGTGGGGTCAAAAATATCCTCCTGAGACCCAAGGAAAAAAAGTGTCCTTCAATTGTAGGTTATTTGTCCTTTGGAGGAAATAAGACATCTTACAATTTAGATTTTTTCAATTTTATTTTTAATTTCACAGCACTTTAGTGTACAACAGGAATAAATATCTTTCCTAACATCAGTGAAAAGATGCAAAAATAAAATGTCCACAACAAAGGACATAAATGAATGGGTGGGGTCTCAGGGGGATATAGTAAATGTTTAGTAAAGTGTCATTTTGTCCATCACTAGGTCCATGTATTATAAATTTCTCTTCAAGGAGTTGTTGGAGTCTGTAAACATGCTTGTCAGGGGGTCGTCTGTGGTTTGAGTTCTGGAGGATCAGTGTGGATGTATGATTGTGGCTTTGCTCCATAGACTGGTCATGAGCTCTGGGCTGACTCTTCACCTCCTGGTGGCCTTGGAGCCTCATCCCGAGTACGGAATGGGAGCAGCCATTGAATATGCCTGGTGTCTGCATTACCTGGCGTGCTGGTGAGTGTGTCTTTTGCGTCACCAGGTTAATCAGAAGAGGCCAGTTTACACTCTACACTACCGCTCTCTTCACACACAGCGACAAGGCCTTTGAAGCGCTTATAGGCCAAGGAGCTGTATCGCAGTGCAGTTCCCTGCTGATAACACTAGGTGGTGCTGTGGCCACAGGTAACGCCGAGGAAGGCATAGAGCTGGTAAGAGCCGTGTAAACATTAAATACATCACATCAGTTTCAAAACTATTTCCTAATAAAACTACCAATAAAATCTGTATAGATTAACTGCTGCAGTAAAAGATAAAGTAAGGAATAAATGCATTCTTGTATAAAGGTACCGCCCTGCCCCCACCCCCCCACACAGCTAATCTGGCCATTGCTACGCTGTGTTGGCAACCTGCTGGCAGGCGGTGCGCTGGAATGCTGCGCCTCGCAGCTGACGGACAGCCGACTGCTGGCTGCGCTCTGCATACTGGCGCAGGCCTTTCTGCAGCCGCACCCTGGCCTGGCTAGAGAGTGCCTCTGGGTCCTAAACAACCTAACAGGTAGAGAATAAAGGGCAGTTCATACTTCATACTTCCTTTTCCCACGTGCGCTTTGAGGCTGCAGATGGTCATCTGCCCGGTAGCTTGTGTTCATACTAAATTTGGCTGCAAATGTGGAGGTTGCGGTTGGTGTGTGCATGCAACAGCGATATTCCACCAGACCAGCAGAGGGCAGTGTAGTAAAACGGATACATTTTTAAAGTTTTAAAGTCATTAGTCTAGGCTTGGGTGGCGCTATAATTGATTAGGCATGCATAGTAGAATTCCTGGATAGACATAAAAATCTGGGCTATTTGCGCATCATGGGCAGCCAACCCCAGTTGACGAAATTTCCATCATGTCCCCTCGTCCGCAACCGAAAGCGCACGCGTGAATCGGCCTTAAGATGGTGAGTGAGTTTTGATTGCTGGGCGAAGATAAATAAAAACTCTTTGTGTCCATCAAGCACATTCTTTTAGTGTAAAATATTTCAGTAATAAAACTACAAAACAACATGTATTTCAGTGATTTTTACGACACCGTAGTAGTAACCAGCATGGGTTAAGCAGTGTAGTTACCCTGACTGATTCTGGTTTCATTCCCTTTGCGTTCTGGTTGAATCCTGTTCTCTCTTCAGCGGATTCCAGTGTTTTCAGCTCTGCCGTGCTCTGCCTGTCTTTGGTCCCGAGCTTGATCCAGCTGCTGCCGTTTTCCAAGGGGATCAATACCATGGTTAGCAACCTCTGAGGAGATGACCAAATTATTTTTCTAGCTTTTTTTTAAAAAAAAAAAAAAAGTAATTTCATCCAAAATTACTTGCAGTTCTGACCATTGCAACTTTGCTGCATATTGGCTTGTGGGAACAGCATCAGGTGTATCCTGAATCTTGAAGCAGATCAATGATATATTCCTAACCTTTAGGCTATCTGCTTTTTTTGGTATATTGTATTTGGCACCTCTTTTTAAGAGGTGGAGATTTCAGGTCCAGGAAGTACAAATCCAGGCCAAGATTTTGTTTCAACCAACCAAGTCCTCTGTGACTGTGACTCTTTATGCTTAATTGGCTGGTTGAAACAAAATCTTGGTCTGGATTTGTACTCCCTGGACCTGAAATCTCCACCTCGGCTGTTTTGTGAGACTTTTTCTTATATTTATTAAACAGAGGCCCTGTGTTGACATTTCTGGTTACACCTAGCAAATGTCACCTGTGTGTAGGTGCTGCAGGTCCTGGCTAATGTTGCCTATCAGGGGACAGAGTACCGCGTCCGGCTTACCCACAGTGGGCTGCTGCCCGCTTTGTGTGCCACTCTCAAGATGGCCGACCCAGCTGTGGTGACGCTTAGTCTGGAAGTGCTCTGCATGCTGCTGGCCAGCAGCTCTCAGGTAGTCTTGTAATCTCCCAGCTCTCTTGCAGCTAAAGCTATACAGCAACAATGAATGCTTTACCCCTCCTGTAGCGATGGCCAAATGAAGCTTCGTGAACCAGAGCGCCATCTAGTGGGGTAAAAAAATACAGCAAATGGTTCATGAAGCATCATTTTGTCCATCAATAATTGTCGCACTATGTCAGGCTTCTGTTGGATTTTCTTCCGCAGGCCGCAGACGAGTTTGTGAAGCTGGGAGGCTCTGCAGCTCTGGAAGCCATGCGATATAACAGCCAAGACGAGCTGCGCCTCCGAGCCTCTTACCTTCTGGAGCATCACCTGCCTGCCTATAGCCAAGTGAGCTGCACTTCAGGAATCGGCGCAAAGCATGCTGTTGTGTCCACTCTGATTTCAAAACATTATATTGTGTACTTACTGCATACCGTGCTAAAGTGCACTTGCTACGATCAGCAGTTAACCATGCGGACTCCTGTTCCCTTTCAGTCATAGAGGTAAAAACCCCAACATTGTGACAGCTGAGCATCGGGATGGTCTCTGGTGTCATGGGAGGATGAAAGATGACCGTTATGCTGCCAGATGTGCAATTTTCTGAAAAGTTTTAAATACTGGTTTTGATAGATCGTTCCTGTATCTTACAGTGTGAATAAATAAAATATATATGCATTTGTAATAAATGTGTTTTATTCGGTTGGTCCTTCATATCCCTGGGTTCCACATCAAGATCAAGAATTTTTAAAAATCCATTCCAAAAAGTAAAACTTGAATTTGTCAAATGCCGAACACTACCTTGAATCCATGTGAATCTACCAAACGCCACTCATTATAATCATTATACAAGGGCAGTATTAACGTGTGTGCATTTATGTGTGTGTGAGTGAGAGAGAGAGAGAATTGATATTTTCTATATTTACTGTGAAGGGTGCATCTGCTGAACATAATACAATACAACACAACACAATACAGTACAATCCTGTTATAGTAGACTTGCTTATAACGGAATATCGTTTATAACAGACGAGGTCTGCTTGTCCCGGCCATGCGCCTTTAAGAACATGCAGATAAAGCATCGGATATAGCGGACTGGCATATAACGGAATTTCGCTTATAACGGACCAAAGATTTGGGCCCCAGGGCAGCTCTTAGCTGTAGTGTGGTTCAGCTATAACAGACGTGCAAGCTCCCCCTTCAAGGCGTGTGGCGTGCTGGTGATATCCAGCACAGATACGGAGTCGGGATTATTAATAGTCACGCATCTGGTCAGGTAAAGTTGGGTTATTACATGTACAATATAATAATCTATAGCACAAGTGTGTCTGCTGGGGTGTGGCATGAGTTAATGGTGTCCTGTAGTTCTGGGCTTACACCAACTCTGGATATAACGGACTGTTTTGCCAGGTCCCTTGAAGTCCGTTATAACGGAATTGTACTGTATAAAGACTATTTATGTAGCATCTATACTGTACCTACTTTGGCCCCTCCTATCTATGATATTTAGGAAGTTTATTACAAGAAAATGTCTCCTGTTAATCTTAACCAGAGCCAATATTAAGAATAATAATAATAAATTATATATATGTTGTTTACTTCGGGCTCCCTTAATGAAGGACTTTACCTCAGTATCTTGTTCATAGCTGATGGTAAAAAGAAAGGTGAGATTGACAGATTGGTTTGGTCACTGCAATTTTATTGGTACTAAGGTGGTCTGTGGTGGAAGAGAGACCCTAAACCTATATTCTCCTATGGTTATTTACTGTGGGTAATGAACAAAAACACAAGGGTGTGAATACAAGGGGCTGAAGTGAGAATTCTTTTGGCAACATTGCTGGACCCACTCTCTCTGATGCGGTGAGGAATTCGGAGATCCAGCGGGACCTCAAAATTGAGCTGTCGCTCCTTCAGCCCATGACCTGCAGTCTTTGGACATGGGAAAATCTGGTCTGACCTGCAATGGATTATGTCGCTGTGACCATAGTCATGAAAACCTGTGGGATAATTATTGATTTTGCTTCAGCATGAAGACATGTACGACGGTACCAGACAGACAGTCCTGTGGACCAGTGGGTGACGCAATAATGCCTAATGCACCAAGTAATGCCTTTCCTTGAGGACCGTTCAGACGTGCGCTACAGCAACACAAGGGAAATCCCAATGCCCAAGCCCTTGATAGACCGTTATGGAGTTCATTTTGTGCCAAAAGTATTAATCAAAATTTTGAAAACTGCAAGCAAATCGTTATTTCATTTGAATTATAATCAAGTATCAGAATGAAAATATGTTTTACAAATATAAAAAAAGTCAAATAAAATCCTTCTTCCTGCTTCTTCTTCTCTAATTTCTTTTTCTTCTGGAATGTTTGTGTTTGCTTTCGATTTTTTTTTTTGCTTTTGGAATGTTTTTTTGCTTCTGAATTTTGGCACAGTTTTAACGGGTGGGCGGGCCTTAGCAGCTTACACGTCTATTGGTCAGCTGGAATTTGGAGTGAACACGCCTTTAACCATCTGAGCACGCCCACTCCATGACGCTGCAGAACATCGCAACATGGCGGGAAGCTCCGGAGCCAGTTTACAGCATGGAATAGCATTTTTGTAGTTCTATAATACTGTATTTTTTATTAGGAGTTTGCCTTGATCAGGGGAACCTGGAGGACAATGCAGTTATTAATTAGTACGCTGTATCCATATTACATGCCATTGGGGCAACATACTACAGCTTAATGCTAATGTATTAAATGTGACGAAACACGTAATCAAGCAAGTTGCTTGCGGTTTTCAAAATTTTGATGAATACGTTTGGCAGAATATTAACATGATAAGACACAGACTGTGAACTGGCATTTTTAACTAATCGCAAGTGTTATTCTGAGTCTTATTTCGCTGGGCAACCAGCTGCCTTGACAGCCTTTTATATACATTGTTTAAGCTTTCGCAAAAAACACTAAAGGTTGCGAAAACAACCGTATTTTATATTATAGAAAATACAGCTTTTAATCTTTTAGGAAGAGCACAAATTATAGACTTAAGTTATTTGTTTATATATGTCCTAAATGATCTACTCCCAGGAATTCTGAGTTGTCCTCCACCATTTTAATCTGTCAAAATAATCTAGGCACTTTAGCTATAAACCTGAAAATATTCGCTTTCAAAATATTTTCCCCCATCATTTCTTTGATCGTATCTAGTGCTGCTAATTTCATAGTAGGCTTAAATGTGTTTTTGTAAATATTTATTGGATTTCACGTGGGTTTTTTGCATTGCCATAACATTGTTTTGAATAAAGCATTTTTACATAACGGTAATGAACCAACCAATCGCATTTCCTCCTTTTACTACGATTTGAGGTATGTCACCCAATCAGTGCTAAGAATTTCCATTTTTCCGGAAAAAATCACAACCAATGAAATCCACCGTTTTCCAAAATTGCCGATCATTCATCCGGCAATCGGTGCTGAGAATCTCCAGTTTTTTTCTCAAATGCCCTTAACAGCTTAGGACAGAAGTCGGTCATCCCTGGTCCAAGTCAGATCAGTTTGCAGTATTTCAGTCTGTATTTAGACACAAACTGCTCAAGACGTAAAGGTATGCAAATTGTACGCGTTGTCGTGCACTTTTTAAAATACTGGTGATTTGCGCTCAAGTAACGCATTTTATATACAGAAACCTATAATAACATGCTATATATTTGTCGTTATTTAATTTTTATTTTCTTTCATTTAATTAGTTTTGCATTTATTCCATAGTTCGTCTTTTGGCTTCTTATAGTCTAATTTAGTCTTTAACCTTAGCTTACTAATGAATCTTTAGTTCTCTTTATTACATTTTCAGGATTTGGTCAGGCTTACACATTACTGCATGTTGAACTTGAATAACTCTACATAATTAAAATCTAGCAGAATCTTAGATACAGGAAAGAAGATAAGTCTTCTCATTCTTCCACTGAGCAATAACCGACTTTCATTTCATTTTTCACCATCAATTTTAATTTCTGCTTTAAGTTTTGTTTTTATTTCGTACTTATATATTTTCTTTTAATCCATGCTTTCTTTTTAACCATTTTTGTAAAGCATTTTGAACGGCCTTGTGTATGAAAACGTGCTGTATAAATAAACTTGCCTTGCTTAATTTATTTTGTATGCATGTCTTCTTCACATTTAATAATGACAGAACAAAATCAGCCTTGGCTTTCTCGTACGTGGCAGCCTTTGCAGTAATATTGTTACTTTTTTCAAAGATAAATGTTTATTTCATGTCTACTATCTCGTTTAATTTACCCAAAGCTATACTGTAAACGTATAACATGTAAAACTTTGCTCATTATTATTATTTTTACAACCGGTCATGCAGCACATTAAATTAATGAAAATGCAAAAATAAGTAAGTAAACATTATTATATTCAAGAGAATCGCTGTATTTAAATTACATTTAAAACAGAGTTCATGTGTTAAAATGATTTATGCATTACACTATAAAAATGAAGTTAAATGAATCTATATAAACAAAGTTTCAGGCTGAGTTAAAATGTTCCAGATGGGGCTTGAATTTGCTGCCCTTGGATCCATGCTTTCTGGGTCAAAATCAGGCCAAGTGTCATTTAATAATGTTCCACAAAAAATTGAATTTGATCACATGTAATGCGCAGCTGAACCAACAACGCCTCTTTTCTATCACTTTTCTGTCCTCCCCCTCTTTATTTTTTCTCTTTCCCTTGTTTTCCCCTTCTTTCTGCCCCCCCATGGCCAAAAAATGGATTCTCAACCCTGATTGGCTGGAATGGGAAATTTTGGACAATGTTGTAGCTCAGTGGATATAATATTGTTGGAGAAATGGAGAGGCATCTGGCTGCAGGAGGAACCTGAAAGCGGGTCTTCGCTGTCAGCACCCAGGCCACTTTAAGGTTTAAAGAATCACTAAAGCACAGTAGCGAAAGGTAAACAACGGATCCTGTCACAATGTTGTTGCATTTTCGAGAATGAAGTATTGGGACCTGAGAGTGGAGCACACGCTCTCAGGACCCTCCGGCGCTCTCAGGCCCTTCCTGCAGCCAGGTGCTCATGGAGAGATGGGGATTCTCAGCACCGATTGGCAGGTGAAAGATGGGCTATTTTGGACAACAGTTGAGCTCATTGGCCGTGAATGCTGGAAAGCGGTGGAGGCAGACGGCTGAAGATGTATAGGGGATCGATCACGGTTTTGATAACAGCAGATAACTTTTTTAAATCTAGACTTTTTAATTCTACTCTAAAGTTATTTCATGTCTCTGTTACTGCTTGAAATACATTTTTTTAAATTCTGTCTATCTGCCTGTCTAGTAATCACATTTGTAAAAATAAAAGTCATAAAACACGAAAGGCAATGTCTTTACTGTTGAAATTTAGCAAAGCTAATGGTTGTTACGTGTTTACTTAAAACATGTTTACGTGTTTACTTAAAACATGTTTACGTGTTTACTTAAAACATGTTTACGTGTTTAAAGCCCACCCAGTTTGGAGATGCTTTCAGCTGTTTGAACGAACAGTACTTTTCCTAAATTTGCTTGCAATGAAAAAGAACCTTAAAATGCTAACAAGCATTTTGATGATAGATGACAAAAACAGTCAATAGTGAAGATGGTCTTTGGTCTGCTGTTTTTTAACCATATAATCAACAGCAATAAATAATCTTCAGTCCTACAATATAATGTATATTTAGGGTAGCTGCTCAATTCTTCTACTCTATAATCAAGAGTAACAGCAAGCACTTTGTCTCACTATATAATCAATATTAACAGCAGGTTCTTTATCCTGCTGCTATGTAATTAATACTAACAGTAGCTATTCAGTCCGTCAACCCTGTAATCAAATCATATTATCCCCCAATTCACTCTACCATCCCATCAACAGCAGCTACCCCTTGTTTCTGAAGTATTTGTGCTCCTATATGAAGGTATGCCCTATACATTTATTTCAAAAGCTGACAGCTGTAATGCTACTGTTCTAAATGTGTTAAAAATGGAGCAAAGTTTTAAATAATCTGGGTTTTCTGCACTCGTGTATACTTGGCCCTTTAGATGTGAGGCGTTATTCTGGTTTTTTTAGAAGCAATTAGGGTAGTTTTTTGCGAAAACCTGAAGCATGTAGGTACAGCTGTTTGTCAGAACCATCTGGTTGAGCTGAAAGCCTCCTCAGACTTCAGACAGAGCAGAATCCAGAGGACACAGCCAGTCTCTCTGTCCGACCACAGGTGAGCATAATGACGGGGGCTGATCCTGACAGGCTCACTTCTGATGACCAAACACAGGGCCTTTTCAGAACCTGGCAGTGTTGGACTGAGGAGCGAGTACTGTAGGCTGGGTTGTGTTATTGGACGATGTTTTGATGTGAAAGAGACAACCTTTTTTTTGTCTCTATGTATGTTATATGAAGCAATACTACAGTTCAAAAAGTTGTCTCTTCAAATAGTATTGAAACAAAATACAGAGTATGCAGTTTCTGGGCTTCACTTTGGCTTGTGTTCTTCTATCTTCCCCTTTCATGCAGGCACTTTTCTGCATTGACATTCAGCAATACATGCTTCTTGAAGCTGAAAGCTTGCACCTCGGTCCCTAGAGCATCACTTTAAGTAAGACGCATGCTGGTCCATAGACAAAGCAGACCAGCGGCCTGGTCCCACCTTCATTATTCCACAGAGGTGCTAATATTCCCGTTTGATGATTTTCAACAAAAAATGTTTGATTTTATGCTCAGCCTCTGTTTTTTTAAATGTGCTCTGTAAATAAATTTAGATTTGATTTGAAACCTGAACAATGCATTAAAAGCTGTTCCATAATCTGGTTTCTTTGAAAGCAGAACCTACACCCAGGTTTACAATATGTGTTGCAGACTCTTACAGTTAGATGTATATTGCAGTAGTATATCTATGCAGTCATGGTCAGGACGCCTAGTTAGGTTCTTACTGTTTTACCTGACTATGCACCTGTTGCTCTGTCTTTCTGTGGTCGGCCAAGGTTCCGTAGTGGCAGGATAATATATAACCACTGGTGTTCAAATGGTTTTTGCATTTTTGTATCTTAGGGGCAGTTTTTCTTTGTGGAACTCAGGAGGAATCCATTAAATGGATGGCTGGCTGTGGGTACTATTCTGTAACTGAGGGTGGGGTACTATCCTGTAACTGAGAGTGGGGTACTGTTCTGTATCTGAGATTGGGTACTATCCAGTAACTGAGAGTGGGGTACTATCCTGTAATTGAGGGTGGGGTACTGTTCTGTAACTGAGAGTAGATACTATCCTGTAACTGAGAGTGGGGTATTGTTCTGTAACTGAGATTGGTTACTATCCTGTAACTGTGGGTGTGGTACTGTTCTGTAACTGAGAGTGGGATACTGTTCTGTGACTCAGAGTGGGGTACTGTTCTGTAAATGAGAGTGGAATACTATCCTGTAACTGAGAGTGGGATACTATTCTGTGACTCAGAGTGGGGTACTACCCAGTAACTGAGAGTGGGTATATAAAGATTTGCAATTACAAAACATTGATTTTGAAGTATGTCCTTATACTGTCTTTACCATATTAAACTCACATTACCCAGTAAGATTGTCTCAACCCATACATATTCATGGGTGGAGCTTATAAAAATGAATGACATATATATTTAGACATAAGTATATTGTTCTGTAATATTGATACAATGCAGTCAGTCAGGGGAAAACATCTCTGACCTTTAATATAAACGCACAGGGACTTAGTGAATGGAAGGAGTGTCTTCTTTGTAAAAAGACTGTGTGAAGATGATGTTGAATTTTTGCTTGGTTGGGTTGTTTTTTGTGTTAGGGTCATGATGTTTCTGCTGAGCCCAAAGGAAATGGGCCAGGTAATCAGCCAATCAGCTCAGAAACAGCTATGCCAGGAGTACCATGCTGTCATTGGCCAGAGATACTATTTGTCAGGTGCTAAACTGAACAGGGAAGAAGAATTAGAAGGATCAACTGTTTGTCTGGTGATCATCATCAGAACTGTGTGTGGGTGCAAGGTTACAGGGAAATCTAGGCAGCTTGTTATTTGTAGCACTTTACTTGAATGAGCACAAGTAATTTAATATTATGGTATTACTTGTGTGTTAATTAATCAGAAACTAAGTTTTAATTATAGACTGATCTCATGTTTGTCCATTGTTAATGAGCATCTGTCATGTTTTATCTCAAGTAATTACTATTTGTTACTATATCTGTTAATTCTCCATATCTTAGTGAACTACTGAAGTAACTACTGAAGGAATTTCTAAGGAACTACTGAGGGAACAAGTAATTTAATAAGTGAAGTACTGATGTAATGTTTGTTCATCGTTAATAAATCATGATGTATCATTTACATTAAGTATGGACTATACTGGTTCATGATTTGTGCTGTAGTAGTAACCAAGTTACTAATATTTGTGCCCCTCAAGTAAAGCATTACCATTGTTACTACTATCAGATCATATTTTTATGAAGGTCATGAACTGACACATTACACGTTTCAGTGGACATAGAAGCAGATTAGTTATTTGCAAAACAATTGTCCACCTAAAATATTATTGCACATGGAATCCACATAACTATCACTCTTTAGAATTTTTACTAATGCAGTGTTGCTCGGCTACCATGGCAACCAGACAAAATTAAGGGTGGGGTCTAGCAAGAGGGGCAGCAGCAGTCAAGAGTGGCTGACATGACAGACCTGGGCGGTGCTTGAATTCCACAAGCACTCTGTCACCTTTGAGCAATAGTAACTGGAAATGTATGATTTCTAGAAGCTACCTTTGAAGCAGAGGGTTGGCATTTTCTCCACGAAAAAGACATTCTGTGATGTAATGTTCTTTACAAAGGCAGCAAATCAGAGTTACAAAATCCTTCAGCTGACACCAGCAGGGGCGTGTGTGACGTAAACCTTCCCCCTCTTCTGTTTCTAATCAACTGGGCTGTGTCAACCCTGTTCTTTCACAGAACCCCCACACTGGTACAATTCATGCGTAAATAGGTCTCAGATGGTTTCAACATTGGCACACTCACTCTGTCCACTATTCAGAATAATGAGTAATAGCTTTTTCAATTTTTAATTGGATTTTTTTTGTACTTGTGTCACACAGGAGGTGACAGCATGTGGATTAACTCTTTGCAAGGTCTCAGCGTATATATCAGAGTATATCTCAGTGGATGGACAGTCTAGACTCACATAGAAGAATCAGCAGATTCAGTATAAAAATGATTAAACTTTTAGAACACATTACAGAGTGAATTATACAGATTTATTAAATTAATAACACATTACAAAGGATGATACTTTTTATAGTTTGACTTGTTTTTAATGGTAAAGGTATTGGGGGGAATTAAGGCCCAATACAAGACATGAAGTGTGACAAACGGGGAGCTGTTATTACATTTAACAGATGCTTTTATCTGAAGTGACATACAGTTGATGAGGCAGGGACAGCCAGGTCCCAGAGCAATGGGGGTTAGAGACCTTGCTCAGGGTTCCAACCTGGAAATTATTTTGCTGCCCACAGGATTTGAACCACAAACCATCTGATCACAATGACCTATCTGATTAAGTCACTCCTAAAACCTAAATAGGTGGCTGCGAGCAGGGGTCAGATCTGCAGAGAGAAACCCAACCAGATGGTTCTGACAAACAGCTGTACCTACATGCTTCCAGCGACTTAACCACTCAGCATTTCAGCTACACTGTGGCAGTAGCTCTAGGTGTGACAGGGTTAAGGTTTCAAAAGTGAGTAGAGCACAAAGGAAAATTCAATTTCAATTAAACTATTTTGTATGGTGCATTTTCCAGAACATGATCTATACTGTCGCAAAGTGCTTCACATTATCTCTGCCCAGAGCCCCCCATGAGCAAACCAGTGAGGACAGTGGCAAGGAATAACTAGTAGGACAAAAACCTTCAGAGAACCAGATTCAAAGGGGGAGCCCATCCCTTAAATCCTGAAAACAAATCTACATATTAACTATGTATTATGTTTAGCAAGTTTCAAATAGTACAACTGCACACACATAAAGACAAGAAACACTGGATGAATGTTGTACTTCTGGTACAATATCATCATCTGCAACGGACAGGACACTGGCAGCAGAAATTTTAGGTCCAGCGTCAGTGTTTCACACTGTTGTAGAAGTAGTTCAAGATATTTGGTAAACTTTTTTGTAGAGTTTTGTCCGAGGAACTTAAGTAAAAGGAAATGGTTGTCGACGGCGGAAGTTTCTCAAAACAGAACAGGAGAATTATAAAAACTATTAGAGCTAATCTGACGTTTGATCATTATAACGCTCTGAACTTTGTGTGATGCGACTTCACAGTTAGACTCCAGGACGCTGCTGGTGAGGAAATGATGTCAAAGAACGTGCGATGCCCCCCCGCTGGTGCGAGTCAAGGAAAAAGTCCGAGCTGCGGAGAGCTGCTCCACATCCCTGGGAAACGCCGACCTTACAGCGCTGTCTTAGGTATATTGCGCGTTATTGAGATTAACCCTTTAGAGGTTGTAGCTGCATAATTTCATTGCTTCGATCGCATTAATTAACCCCGCCTTTGAGTTTAGAAGAACCTCAGAGATTTTCTCAGGCTACAGCAGACTCAGTCATTGGTAAGCCGCCGGGGATTTGCTCTATCCGCTTCGCCAAAGTTAACTGCGGCATGTCGACTTCTACTCTGCATATAGTTGTCTGCTTCAGTGCCTCCGGAGCACTTTCTGCCATTGTCGCTAAATACTACCGAGTCCTGCAACTTTCCCGTCCTGCCGGACGCTTTAACTCGCCGGTAAACGCCGCAGTACGCTGGTTCGTTTTGTGATTATTTTACCAGCCGGTTCAGTTGATCGGCACGGTGCGGGGCGCCAGCGTAATGACACCGCTTGGCCGGTTACCTCTGGGACACTATAGCCGGATCAGCCCGGTCCCCCGATGAGGTCTAAGCGTCACCGCGCGGCGGAGAGCCGCTAAGCGGGGCTTTAGCTGTTTAACGCTAATGAACGAGCCCGACTCGGCTCGCGCCGGAACGTGATTGGCTGCCCCGGGTTCGCTCGCGGTGATCGGCTATATTAACGGGGGAAAGTGGGACCGCAGCTTGATAATCTGGTTTGCCGGCTAACGAGACACAGCTGGGGTGGGCGTGCGGCGTGGAGACGGAGCCGAAATATCGCTGCTTATCTTCACGGCCAGCTAGGTGTGAACAGCAGGCAGACAAACGTTAAGTTTTAGTTACCTGGCTAACGGCAGCTTTACGCAGCCGTAACAAGCCACAGTATAAAAGTCATTTATTTAACCGCTAATTAATCTTTCCTTCGACTATATTGTAGGTCGTGCGCTAATAGCTAGTTTGACCAGCGTTTATTTCTCATAATTGTAACTGAATGTTGAACCTTATTCATTGCTTATCAACAGGCAAGCAGACTCGATTAGTTGGGCGACCTACGGCTTCGCATGTTACGTACTTTTTCTAGTACATGTAATGAAAAATATCACAGATGTGAACTCAAAGCTGTGTTAAAATAAGTTTTATTTAATACAACATAGAAGGGAATGTACTACAAACGGAGTTAATTTAAATTACTCACTAATGTTTACCTCGGGCTGTTACTGCAAACAAGTCCAAACCTGACCGTTGTCAAATATCTTTAGAAATCAGATGTTCCTGGAGGAAAAAAGTGGATGATATGCATAAAATATATTGGGTAGTACTGTAACGTTTGATGTAAATGTTCACACGTGGCTTTTATATTAATATAGATTAATTGTTTGTTAAATATGGTATCCTAAAATGGTCAGTTTCCTATCAGCTAGTCTGTATTAAAATGTTTGATATGCCATTTTTTTTTTGTCACTGGGTCACGTAAAACAGTTGAGTTCATGGCTTTATGAGAACTTGCCGTATTCCCCTGGAGACTAAAAGTATGGGACTTCCAGACTGAAAAGTTTCAGGATAAGTTTTCGTATTAATGTGAGAGGTCAGAATAACGAGTCGTTTGTACATGCAGGATGGATTTGGAGAGAAAGCGGGGCAGCAGAGCCGTGAAGGGAACGACTGTGTTGG
>JAODUD010000002.1:9445352-9464205 GCA_026784285.1 Stomatorhinus walkeri
CTGTGAGACACACATACACAACAATCGGGGGTTAAGGGCCTTGTTGAGGGGTTGACCATCTTGGGGTTAGAGGGGCAGATCCAAAGAAATTTTGCATGGGGTGGCAAAGAGAGAGTATGCTTATTCGATCCCCGTAGCCATGGAGATTCTTTCCTTCAGACGCGTAAGCATGAGGTACAACCCGTGTAGCGCCATGCAGCTTCTTTTCAACAGTCAAAGCTGTTTTGGGTGTAGATTCCCATATAACTGGTACAGATCTGCCAAATTAATCCTGTCAAGCGGACCAGACATGTCTGGGCTTTTACGTGATTGGTGACGTAGAAGCAGACACCTATTCACGCCTTGCTGCAACCGTGTTTGCAGGTTATTATTCAGCTGTGTGGCAGCAGCGCTTTGTCTTCTGTGTTTTCTCTTTTTCTCACTCAATAATTCAAAATGTCACTCAGTAATTCAGAATAGACGTTAGACCATATTTTCAGCCCAGTATGACCAATGATTCTTTCCTTCAGTTTTTTTTGTCCCCAATATCTTTTGTCTGGCCACACCACATGTCATTAGTTTCATCAGCGTCATTAAACTGAAAATGTCCGCTAGCGAGACAGCTGTCAGAAATGTCCTTCATATTTCTGAATTTAAATTATTACTTATAAAAGCAACACAACACAGGATTTGCTTACACTGATGCACAGTTTGGCAAGTCACACCTGTGAATCTTTTGTGAGTATTTCAAAAGTCCCCAGAATGTCCTGTGAAAGTCCTTAGCCCTCATTCCCCAAGACTTCAGTAAATAAGTTCTACCTGGAAAATCACTCATTAAGACCAATGACTCTACAGTCATGGTTCTGTTAGGAACCACATTGCATCTTCATCCACCTGTCTCTGTAAGCATGGTCAGATATTTTCATGATAGCCATACCAATGACTTTCAGAGGTACCTCCACAGTCAGGTATGTGTCTGACTTACCCAGCAAACCCTTGCTCAGGGACACTCAGGAAGTCCATGTCAACTTGTGCCTGGCTCTGGGCCTTGCCTGGATGTGGCCCACGGCGCTTGGGTAGACTGGGCTGATCCATGTTGCTCTGCTGGCACAGCAGGGATCTCCTGGCCAAAGACTTGGGGCCTTGCTGAGGTACCGACCGACCCCTTCCGCCATTCCTGGGGGCTCCTTTGGAATAAGAGGAGTCAGAAGAAAGAGAATGGTGGAATAAAAACCTGAAATGCTGAACATTTTTCATATCTATGTAATGTAATTAATCATGACTATCCATTCTATTTATTTTAAAAAGTTGTTTCGCTAAAAAAAATTAAAACATACTATATTCTCCTGAGGTACAGGGAAAACAAATGTATTTTAATTTTAAATTTTAGCATAAATTGTTGGGATGGTACAAAGCACAACCCCGCACATGTGATGTCATCCGAAAGCTCTAACTGTCCTCTTCAAGGAACAACAGGACTTAATATGGAGGCATGTGCAGTGTGAGAGATATGAGCAAAAACAGAACGTCCACTACAGAGGAGAAGAATGACTCGCCAGATCTCAGGAAGACATGACCTGTATTATAATCCATATTCCTCATACTTTTACAAGACATAAAAGGCATGCGGTCCTTATACTGACAATTTTCTAGCCCAGCCCTATTTGAAGGCAAACCTTCAGTTCGCTTTCAGTGTTCTCGCCTGCCAATATGGACGAGCGTAAACATGTCACATCACCCGCTGACCTTGTGACAGGCAGCCCATGCCTGGTGACTGGATTCCCAAATGGAGGCTCTTCCTGTTGTCCAGGCGGGTGGGTCCTGTGAGTGACGAAAGGATTCAGAAAGTTTAGGCCGGGCCCGGGGGGCCAAATCTGAGCTTCATCATGTCAACAAGAGCCATTTTTAATAACTATTTTCTTGTCCCGCGAACGCTAAAGTGGCTCTCTTTGGAGAGGCTCATTTCAGTCTGCCACCTATGGAATGGCAGTTTGTTATATTTCAAAGACTTAAATAACAATCTTTACTGTTTTTTCATTTTAATGACAGTGTAAGCCAGTAAGATGAGCTCCTTGGGCTGGCTGTCACTGAGTTCTGGGTAAAGACCTTTCCTTGTACATTTTATTCTGCATTTTACTCAATTGTGATGAAAATATAATGTTGCTGTTAGAGCCCATGAGCTGATGGCACATCTACGTCACGCAATGCTCTCTACTCACTGGAGTTCTTGGGAAGTCCTGGTCCAATGGTGACAGTGAGGAGCTTGCTGTTTGTCTTCAGGACAGCTTGGTCCCCCTGACCCACCTTGAACTGGATCTGCCTTATACCGATCCCCCCAAACGGACCCCAGCCAGATTTTTTCACTTTAAATTCAAGCCTTTGGGATAAAGGGAGAGACATAATATTCAGAAAGGTGTCCTTTCATGAAGGCTATACAGCTCTGGAAAAAGTTAAGAGACCACTCAATATTCTTAAACAAATATTCTGTATTTTAAAGACTGGTTTAATCCTGGTTCTGGCAAAAGGCTACGCTGAGCAGCAGGTTGCTTCCAGGTTCAAAATTTCTAAGGCATCAGTATACAAGAACAAGGTGAAGCAGGAGACACTGGGAAGGACCAGAAACCAGCCAAGTAAAGGGCAGAAGTGATGCCAGAGATGATCGTTACCTTACCCTACAGTTTCTCATGAATTAGAGGAGGACATGGAGTAACCTTCAAAAGGAATGGGAAACATTAAGTGCAGGTGTGAAGTGCACTAGCTAGGACAGTATCAGGCTCCTAGAAGCAGATCTGAAGTCCCATAAAGCAAGGAAGATGTCTTTCATTAATGGGAAACAGAGAAGAGCCAGGTTCGAGTTTATGAAAAATAAATATATTTTTCACGGAAGCATACCCATAAAAAATGTAAACTAAAAATTTTGCTGTGGTCTCGTAATTTTTCCTGAGCTGAATGCATGAGTTTGTACAACCAATGCCTAAGTTTACAAAACACAAGTCAACAAAATCTGAAATGTGGTTCCTGGCTAAAGCTAAACTAACATAGAAGAAGATAGTAGCTGAGATGCCCACAACTCATGATGGCTACATTCCAAGATAATCTTATAGTATCAGTGACCCAGAGTAGACGGCTGAGACTAATGCTATGCAGTATGAAACGCGTGTGACACCAGACAGGTAGAGGCCACATGAACGGGAGTCAGGAATGCACTGGACGACTTGAAGGCCTCGCTCACTGGTTGTGGAACATCAGTGGCAGCTTCCTGTGGGTCTTCTCCTCGTAGTGCTTACACAAGAGACCCAAGAACTCCGTCTTGAAGACGCACTGCAGCATGCTGTCGTATTCGTCCTCGTGCAAGATGAAGAAGTCATCCTGGAGAGTGCTGATATGGAAGACGAGCAAAATGAAGGAAAACTAAAGAGAAACTGATGATATCCCAGAAACAGTGTGTGAGTACACACAACTTCTGACACATAGAAACTATCTGACAGTCACGTCGCATGAGTCTGGAGTATCTAACCAGTTCCTTTACTTAGAAAGAATTACTAAGAACTTCCAGAGCAGGAAAACAAATTAAAGGATATTTATGTGGTTCAATAAATTCATGGTCAATAAAAACATGTTTGTCGTAATCAGACCGTGGTACCTGAAGGCAATGGACTGGACCTTCTCCACTTTTATCTTCCGCTTCAGAACCTCCCGGATCTGGCCCTTCTCTGGACCCTGCTTTAGCTTCTCTCGTCCAATCAGGTAAAGGAATCTTTGGGTCAAGATGAGGTCGCGCTTCACTGACTGTACAATGAAGGAAAGACAGGTTAGCAGGTAAAAGTCTCAGCCATTTTTTCAGTGTGTTACTATTCCTCCGTTCCAGATACAATTGCAATTTCCATCCCTAGATCAAGTTTTTTTTTCCTGGATTCAACCTGTTTCAGATCCCTCACCCTGAACCTTCGGTCGTACTTGACCACCACGTCAGCGAAATCGATCCTCTCACTGCGTCCCACAAATTGCCGGATCTCAGGCCGGCTGTCGGTGCCAATGTAGTCGCCGGCAAAGTTGCGGTTGATGCTGTTCCGTCGCCTCTCTTTCTTGTTCAGCAGGATGTCCGAGGCTGCGGCGAACCAAGGCCAAGATATAGGTTAACGTGAAAATTGCAAGTCAACTCAGTATGAAGCTCTGAGCACCATATGGACCCCTGAGCACCATATGGACCCCTGAGCACAGGCTAAGACTCTCACCTTCGTTCCTCAGACGGACACATTTGCGGACACCGTTGTGCTTGCGCCAAGCTTTCTGGATGACCCGAGCATAGCCATCGTATCTCCTTTCTCTCATCTCCTCCAGCAAGAACAGCTGGTCAGATGGATTCATTAGGTTAAAAATCCATAATGTGCTGGATTTATATATCATGATACAAGGCTAGTGGCCATAAGGCCATTGAACGAAGTCTTGAGATGGCCTTGCATCCATTGCGGCACCAGTGTGGGGATGTTGTGTGGGTCACTGGGTGAGGCTGTGGTGTCTGTGATTGGAAGGGGTGCTGGCTCAGTTCACAGAGTTGGCAGAGTTATTTCACAGTTTCAGGACCATAGCCCTCTATCTACTGTGTGTTGCTTTGGATATCAACATCTGCTAAATAAAAAAATCTGTTATTTGGCTTCACTAGGTAGGTTGTATGAACCTTCAACCCTTCTTCAAACTTTGGAAATCATCTCTATCAGAAGGACACTGACCCTTCTGTGCCTCATATTGTAGTTTCTTGCTGCAAGGAAGCTGGGATGTTCAAAATCATGAATCCATCCATCCATCGCTTACGTGGCCAGCATCATAGAGGCCCATTGCCGCATAGGGCAGAAGGCTGGGAAACATTCAAAGTGGGATGCCAGTCCATTGCAGGGCGCATATGCACGCACTGTGCACACACACACAGACACACACACTCATATACTGTGGGCTATTCAGAGAGGCTTTACACTTTTTTACTGCCCAACAGGTATGATAATTAGAGGCAGGCAATGAGTAAAAGGAGAGGAATCTAGTTAGCTCACTGATTCAGGCGCTTTGATGAACACTTTGCTCTGGCCCAGTTGGTACTGGCCCGGCTCCATGTTGACGGAGCGCAGTATGTGTAGAACCCCCGTCCTTTGTTCCTCATGCCATTTTGGCCAGGTTTCCTTCGTCAGAATAGCGTACCTGGGGGGGGGTCATAATAGGCGATCTAATAGCAACTCCATGTTCCAGTTTAATGGGAGGTTTTGTGTAGTGGCCGTGAATACAAAAATCTGATGAGCTTATTTGACAAGCTTGTTGGTAGAGTGGATGCTGGCGCAGGGGAAGCTGAAATGAAGACTGTCAGAAGTCGGAGATAAGATCACTGAGCCCAGCCAGTTCTAATTTACCGGCATCTTTAATGTCACATATATTGGAACGCCCTTTGAATATAATGTGACACTTCAATTCAGTTGTAATTGTATAGCGCATTTTCACAGCCTTACATTATCTCAAAGCACTTTACATTATTTTTGCCCCAAAGCCCCCAGTGAGTAAGCCAGAGTAGTGAGGAAAATCTGCCTAGAATGAATGCAGGGACTTGTAGGGGGCTGTTTTTACTCAACTGCTGTTTTGAGCGAATGCTATAGGTGCTTTGTTTTATTTTCAGTAAAATGATCAACTTCTCAAAATTGTAATTATCAAAACATACAGATTCCAGCTATGACATTGACCAGGGTTACCAAAGAGGCTGACGCTAAGATTATAGCCTGCATTTGTGAATTATCTACCTGAATGCGATGGACAATGATGTAAACGCTTTGATATTTCATTATACACACAAAATGTAGCCTAAATGAAACTGCTCATGGACGTTATAAGATCAATCTCAGGCCGATGCCTGGTTGGCAGCAGAACTGTCTCCAGCTTTTAACCAATGGTCTCTCGATACAGGTGGATCGCTAGCATTGCAGGAATCATCGCTGTATTTTAAGACCGGTCTACATGAACGGTGCTCTTATCAGTAACCTCTGACTTTATTGCTTCATGCCGCCATTCAAAAAAATACATCCTATTTCTATACATCAGCCAGCTAATATACTAGCCCCTGCCATGCGGCTGAGGGTCCCCGAGGACTGGGTTGAGAAGTACTGTATTAGTCGAGCACTGATAATTATTTTTCTTTAGCAGGCATTATCAGCAGTTGGTTATACACGTCACCCACTGGCTTGGCTCCCAACGATTATGTCTGCAGACTCTTTTAGCCTTTAGGCAGCGTAACATCTGGCCTACAGCTGAGGAATTGTTTTCATTGGTTCATAGGATTTTGACATCGCAGGGCAATACGATGCCATGATTCCTGACGCCGAGTGTTTGAAGATCATCTATGAGATCCTGAGTGACCTGCAGCTGGGAGATTTCTGCATTAAGGTTAGACCATAAAATAGCTCTCTTCCACATTTATCTAATAGAAGCGTGGTCATCTCTCCAACTGCTGTTCCTCGATGGTTGGGGGCTTGGGAGCTGGGCTTGAATGTGTGGAGCTGGTGCTTGATGTTAGCATTGATCTAGCATTCTTTTGCAGGTCAATGACAGGCGTATTCTTGACGGGATGTTTGCAGTCTGCGGTGTACCGGACGAGAAATTCCGGACTATCTGCTCAACAGTGGACAAACTGGACAAGGTGATCTGAGCGTGCACAGTAGGTGATCTGAGCGTGCACAGTAGGTGATCTGAGCGTGCACAGTAGGTGATCTGAGCGTGCACAGTAGGTTGTATCTGGTTTTACTGTTTCATCATACTGGTGTGTCAGGTGTGCTTTGCCTTTTTGATTGTGCTCTTTGGAAGCATGCCTGTTGCATTCTGGGTAAAATGGGAAGCATGTTGACCAAGCTGCCTTGTCTTAGGTTGCATCCTGGTTCTTTCCATTAGATGCCTTGGGAGGATGTCAAGAACGAGATGGTGAACGAGAAAGGTTTGGCCCCAGAGGTAGCAGACCAAATTGGGGAGTACGTCAGTAAGCGAGGTGAGTCTTACTTGAACCAAGGCTGTTTTTTTAAGCCATCTCTCTGTTTGGTAATAAACTGAATGAGCGTGTTAGATCAGAAGGTTGGAATCTTGCTTTTCGTTGGACGCTTGATGTATGAATGAGGCTTGCATGATACAATGTAATTCCTGCAACTTGTAAGTGTATCATGGAAATAGATGTCAGTTTAGATGTGATGTCAGTTAAAGATTAGTTATAACAGACCAGAATTGCATAGTTCATGGCCAGAAATGAAAAATCCAGACCAAGATTTTGTTTCAACCTTCCAGTTGTGGACTTTTATACACAACCGGTTGGTTGAAACAAAACCTTGGTCTGGATTTTTACTTTCTGGACCTGAGCTATCCACCTTTGTAAGAGACCCACTCAGCACTGTGTCTTTCGTCTATGGCCCTCTTATATTTTAACACTGTTACAATGGTGCTGTACTGGATTTAATGTGGGTTTAAAGTAGGTAGGATGTATTGAGTATGACCCTCATGCTACCAGCACATCTGCTCTCATTATACAGGCAGTCCCTTGGTTAAGAACGTCCTAACAGCCAACTCATACTTACGAACAGATTGCCGTAAAGCAAACTTACATTACATTACATTACATTAGAAATTCAAGTTGAATACAATGGTTCGTAATAACAAACATACGCACTACAGTGTGATTCTCCTGGACATATTGTGCGGCCTCATTGGCTCAAGGCACCGCTACCGTACTGTTACTTTTATTATTGCTGTATAATAATAATAATAATAATAATAATAATAATAATAATAATAATAATCATTATTATCATAAACAACCACATAACCATTACTCAAGTACGCATTCGCTGTATAAAGTGATATGCGCGACAGTTTCTCGTAGTAGCACAACTGCATATTTATTATGTGCATTTGCGTTGTTCTGACAAAAAAAAAATCATACGCATTTGTGCTGCTACGACGAGAAATTGCCACGTCTTGCTTTATACGTCCGCGCATACCAGTTATGCGCTTCCCTGATAATAATAATTGATCGATTAATGATAATAATTATTATTATTTTTCAGACTTGCCTACGAATTCTACTTAAAGACTTAGGGACCGGATCTCGTTTGTAACCAGTGAACCGTCTGTAACTGTGACTCTGGCTTCATGGGTCAGGCTGTCAGCCCCTGCAGACCTTCTCTACACAGTCGGTGCCCATTTTCAGGCAGCGAATCTTCCTCTCTCTGTTTCAGGCGGAATGGAGCTGGTGGACGAGCTGTTACAGGACCCTAAGATGTCCCAGAGCAAGCAAGCCTGCGCTGGGCTGGCAGACATGAAGCAGCTGTTTTGTTATCTGGAGCTCTTCAAGGTGACGAAGGTGGGTCACGCGACATGGCGGGTGTCCAGAATGGAGGCGGTGACGCCCGGGGTGCGGGCACGTCGCGGGCACAGCGGGGCTTTCACCAAGTGTCAGAGAAACCTGCCTTTTGTCTGGCTTCTGAAATCCAGCACCGGAGGAATTGGGAACAATGAGCACATGCCTTTCAGAAATGGTCTGTTCGGGGTTACAGAACACATCAGGTATGTGTTACCTTATATGAGCAAGACGAGCGAAGTGAAATGGCCTAAATAAACGGCTACGTGACTCTGTAGGACACGCCTTCTCACTTAGCTTTGAAAGGTGCTTTGTTGTCATAGTTTTGGCCCAGTTTGACGTGCGTCTTATACTAAAGGACTTCAGTTATTTGCAATTTGACTCCCACATAATAAGGTAGGTGTGAGGTTGATGTGATGAAAGTCCCACTAACCTTGGGTTCCAAATGCTTTTGGTTTCTGTATATTTACTTTTTTCCTGTTTCTCGTTATTCTGTTTCTTCATATTTTAATTTCCTGTAATCTGTGAACTGCTGCTTCAAACAGTGATGTAAAGCTTCCCAGTAAGCTGCCGTAGACCTTTCACTCTAAAGGCGGGTTCACACTTCGCACAAGCGCAGTACTCGCGTATCCACTCTGCGTGTGCGTACATGGAAACGTTCTTAGTCCTCTGATCAAGCCACGTACATTGTGTTGTGTTTATCGTTTTAATAAAATATTAATATAAATCATTCTGATATTCCCTGCGCATGTACCATAGCAGTGATGTTTATGTCCATTTTCCACATTCAGAGAGCCAGATCACAGGGTTTTCAACTTTGGTCAGCTGACTGGCATGATGGCATTTTCAATTCAAGACAAATCTGCACATGCATTTACTTGTGTGTAAGGATTTAATTACCTTCTGAATAGTCTGCAGGGTTTGCAAACTACCCCAACGCCCTTCAAAAGCATCCATGTTGGTATTTTATAGTGGACACCAGCGGATCGATCATGTCCAGAGCTGCACAGACACAAATTTGGAGTAGAGCAGGCGTTCGGCGGCAGACGCACACAGCGACGTAAAATGCGTCGTGAACATTTGAGGGGGACACGTCCGCTAGCACACGTGCGAAGAATGAACCAGCCGTAAGAACATCCCATGGACTGCAGACTCAAACGTGTATGACTGTAGACCCTTCTGACCTTGATAGATAAATGGTTCTTTATCACAGGTCGTAAATCTGACCAGGGGCCCCCTGATGCCAATGTGGTAATTGTCGGTGGCAAACACAGTGAATTACCACGCTTGGCTCCAAGCCGTCTGACGAAAGCACAGGCAGGGACAGCGGACTGATTACAAGCCTGACATGATGCTCTAGTCTTGAATTTCTGTGCCGATGTTTATAATCCTCCTTGCTGTGATTTATTAGGCGACTTGCCATCGTTTGTTAGTTTGGTAGATTCTCTCACACTAAGAGGAAGTTCAGCTGCTGGCATGTGAGCAGGTGGGGGACATGGGGGCGACTGAGGAATGGCGACTGTGCAGGGTGGAGTGTGTGGCTGTAATCAGAAGGTCGCCGGTTCAAATCCCTGGGTCGCTGTTGGGCCCCTGAAGCGAGGCCCTTAGCCCTCAGTTGCCCCAGAGACTGTGTGACTGTGCTTTCAGTTCTATGTCACTTTGGATACAAGCATGTGCTAAGTAGAGAAATTGGAATTGCGACAAACTGAAACATCAACGTTGCAGGGATGCGCAGCCGGTGTCCAGGAATTGCAGTCAGATCGCCCTCGTACTCCATAAATTTTTTTAAAAGCTGTCCTCCTCAATCCTCTTCGTGTCCGTAGGTTCTGTTCGACCTCAGCCTGGCCCGCGGTCTTGACTACTACACGGGCGTGATCTACGAGGCTTCACTGGCTTCGGCCGTCCCAGCACAGCAACAGAACGACGGCGCCGGCGAAGAGGGCATGAGCGTGGGCAGCGTGGCTGGGGGCGGACGCTACGACGGCCTGGTGGGCATGTTCGACCCCAAAGGCCGCAAGGTGCCGTGTGTCGGGGTTAGCGTCGGCATCGAGCGCATCTTCTCCATCATGGAGCCGAAGGCAGTGGTAGGACTCCCCCCCCCCCCCTCTCATGAAGAGGGACGTGTGCTCCTGTAGTGCAGTGATACACCTTCAGCAAGTTAGGGATGTCAAGTTACTGCACTTGGGGAATTCAATGAGATTCTTTTGACAGTTGTGGGAGGGTGCATGGGTGGGTGTGGGGGGAGACCGTAGTGCAATGCCGGACATGATGTCGCGATATAGGAAGAAACAAAAAATAATATTAATAGAGTGGGGAACGGATGGTTACGGGTGTGACGGTACAAATGAAGTGACGGTTTGGTACGTTATGGGTACAGCGGGGGGGTGAAAGAAACTACGCAAACTGCTTTTTTTTCTTAAACATTTTATTTATTTGTTTTATTAAATAATTATTTTATTAAACTATTTTTTTCTTTATTAAACAAAGTACTTAGGTCTGTCAATGCTGCTGCAACCTACTAAAAAAAACTAAAATTAACTTAAAAGGAAATCAAAATAAATATTCTCAAGTAAGTAAAATATCCATTAAGGTGCATATTTAGAAAATTAACTGTACCTGATCTGTACTGTATTCACAATAGCAGCTTTCAGCTTCGTATTACAACTGTGCAACACAAATATTGTCTGGAAAAAATACAAAGCGTAACAGAATAAACATCCATTACGGTGCAGCATTTAAAGAAATACCTGCACTGCACTTGTATTCATATTAACAGCTTCCAGCTTCAAATCATAAGGTACACAGGTTCAGACGCGTAGCGGCGCGGCTTGATCCACTCCTTTCCGAATGTCGCATGGAGAAAAATGCAAGCGCACAAAGGTTCTGCTGGATTCGTTTGGTACTTGAGCATCCAGAACCAAAAGACCCTTTTCCAAAAGTTTCCGGTATGAAAACACGTGCCGTTAGACTCCTACAGCTATCTATGTGGGATGTGCAAGTTGACAGTAATTGTTTTTTCAGGATTCTGTATGCGTACTGTGTACTTTTTAGCTTGCAGAACACTGACTTGTTTTGTACACTGTCTGCACCGTACGTACTTGCTGCTGTAGGCATAAGAATTTCCCCCTGGAATCAAATGTTCATCTAATATAGAATTATTGAAAAGGTGGCACGTTAACTGTGTAGTTCATTGGTTATGGGACAGACAGATGCAGGTTATTTCATGACCGGAGTTGGGTGGTAAGGATGGAGATGCAGATTTCCCAGGGAGCGTCATGACATTTGTTAGAAATTTGGTTTATCTCTGGAGAAATGTGTGTTGTCTGGGGTTCAGAATGGGGAGTCTTGCAGCACAGGACTGAAGGGTGGTCTCTCTCTCTCTCTTCCCCCAACCCCCAGGCTGAGAAGGTACGGACCACGGAGACGCAAGTGCTGGTCGCGTCGGCACAGAAGAACCTGCTGGAGGAGCGGCTGAAGCTGACGGCGGAGCTCTGGGAAGCCGGAGTGAAGGTATCGCGTGGCGGGACGGCGTCCTCGGTGTGGCGGCACCCGAGGTTCGCCGGCTCAGCGTCCCGTGTCCCGTGTCGCAGGCAGAAGTGATGTACAAGAAGAATCCCAAACTGCTGAACCAGCTGCAGTACTGTGAGGAGACGGGTATCCCCCTAGTGGCCATCGTCGGCGAGCAGGAGCTGAAGGACGGGGTGGTTAAGCTGCGGACGGTGACCAGCCGCGAAGAGGTACCCCGCTGGCATGCCCTGACCCCTCTGTTTAAGTGACGTATGAACATGCTAACATTGTTCCTACATTGTACTGATACCCAATCGTAAAAACTACTGAAGCAACCAAAGTGCTCATAATGATAACATCGATATGCTCGTTTACGATCACAGCCTAATATTGACATCACCTCATTTCTAGGTGGACGTGTCACGGACAGAGCTGGTGGGGGAAATAAAGAAGCGATCTGGCTGATCATAGATTCCATGGGACCTGAAGTGATGCCCAGTCTTTGCAACTGATATCCCAGTAACAGCTGTCTGCTAACGGCTAGGCTGACCTTCCTGTTAGTCTGTGTACCTTAAAGGAACCAAAACCAGATGTTCCATTCCATCTGAAATAATGTCACAGCTCACCTTACATCCATACTTGTTTACTTAAAATCAGTCCTATGAATAAAATGATGTCCTATTTAAAATCTCTTGGTTCGTTTTCTGTGACCCGACCGACGCAGAGCCGTCTTCAGAATGAGTAGTGAGTAAAATGGGAACCTTCACTGTGAAACATTTAGGAATCACATCCATGCAGATTCAACACTTTGAAGTGTTTTCTCTCAACTGGAAAAAGGAATTAAAAAATAAACATTCTATAATGCAGCCTGTTGTGCAAAGTCATTTACAGTGTAATCTAATTTACAACCCTGGTCATAACTATAAACTCACAATTTTTATGGTTTAATTTTCCACTAAACCATTCTCCAGGGTTGGGTGGTTTTTTTAAACCATTAAAATGTGTGGGGCTCATGGTTTTGAACCCTGGTTCTGGCAGATATCCTGTTTTAGTTCAGCACTCTGAGCCAGTTACCGGTGATTGATTTGACGAGCCAGGCTGGGGGGGCAGTTTAGATCTGTGCTCCCCGACTGACTGTCCAACAGCACAACCAGACATCTTTTAGTTTCTCATTTTAATATAAGAATGAGTCAAACAAAAGCCAGCCATGAATTAGTGCACGTCAGAACATTCTGCAAAAGTGCAAAACCAAAAGAATTTTTTTTTAAAGTGCAAAACCACAAGTGAAATAAAAACTTTCACACACACACACACAAAAAAAAACAGTGATGAGCATGCAGCTGAAAAGAGGAGCAGACGTGACCCCCCCAAAATCAAACACATGACCTGTAATAACCAAGGAGAGATCACACCCACATTTTTCATATATATGGTTCTCAGTACATTTTCTCAAAAGTAAAACTACTATTAATTATTATTTTTTTCCACAATTCAAAAGATGCAAATATTGCTGCAAAATAAAATTTCTAAAAATAAAATAAAAACAAACCAACCTCCAGGTTGTGCAATAAAAGGGGGGGGCGTCTCAAGCCTTGTACAGAGACCTCAGGACGTGCTCGGCCGCTGCCTGGTGCACTTCCGCCCTCTGGGCGCCCCCACTGCAGCCTGGCAGCACGCGGGTCATGCCCGTGTATGGCAGCGGCACGCCTGGGATCAGCACCCTGAAGGCGAAGCAGAGGAGGCCCTCCGGGCTGGAGCAGAGGTACTGCGTGCTGTAGAGGGGGGGGCCCAAATCCAGCATGTCACACACCTTCCTCAGCAAGGCCACGGCGTCCCCGACCAGGAGCGCCTCTCTGCCCGGGCGGGCCGGCTGGTGGGGCAGGGAGGGATACTGTCCGAGGGCTGGGCGACAGCCACCATCCAGGAGGGAGGGAGGAATGAGGGAAGACCTGAGGGTCGCCTGGGGAAAGCCTGGCGGGGGGGAGGCTGAGAGCGTCGCCTGATCCACGTCCTGCCGGGGCTTCCCTGAAAAGGCCTGCCACTTCACCGTGATGATGATGTCAAACCTCTTCTTGAACGCTGACATAAAATAAATGAAAATGACATTTATGCAAGGCATATACAAGCGAGAAACAAAGAACGTTTTGGATTAAAGGCCTCGCTGAATGACCCCCCAGCTACAGACCGTCCATTTCCGTTCTGTTGCCCCCGGTACGCCATCCTACCTCCCCGGTACACCATCCTACCTTCACACAGCACCTTCTTTGCCATGGAGGCGGTGTAGTGCGAGGTGTACTGCACCACAGCGGTGACTCCGCCTCTCTTGCCAGGCCGCAGCGCCAGGCTCTCCACACCGTCGGCGATGCCACGCAGCACCTGCAGCAGCTGCTGGTGCTGCACCCCTGCTGGCATCTCGCCCAGGCTCAGCTGCCTCTTCTCTGTGCTGCGGCGCACGACCAGCCGCGCGCCCTCCTGCAGCTCGTGCCGGTGCAGGGTGCGTACGGCAACGCCGGCGTGCAGCGGGTCCCCGTACTTGGCGTAGGCGAAGCCACGGTTCTGCCCGCTGAAGTTCATCATGAGCCGGAACTCGTAGAGCGGCGCCACGTGCTGGAAGAGTGGGATCAGCCGGTCCTCGTAGATGTCCCGCGGGATCTGGCTGATGAACACCTCACATCCAGGCCCTGGCACTGGTCCAGTCCAGTCTGGCCAGTCGGTGATGTCATCATTACATCCAAACAGCATTCACACAAGGCTCATTTAAAATCATAACTCTTTATATAACTATCCATAACGTGTACAGCAATACTTCATCATACGTCGAATCTGACTTTCCGTCAGTTTTTTGTTAAAAATACAGCATGTGGAAAAAATACAAATCATCTTAAGTCGGTTTACTTAACCTTGTCGGTCAGGCAATATTAAAAATATGCTAAATGATATATTGTAGTGCATAAATTCAAACAGAAGCTTACAAATGAAAAAATACTGCGCGCCACTTTACAATAAGGTTACTCATATAAAGTGTTTATAAATGGTTTGTAATCTGGTTATTAATTAGGTCGTAACACTATTATTATTAAGACAATTTTTAATTATAATAGTTTTCTTTTTATTAATGAGTTACTACCATTTACAAGTGGCACCAAATATTGTCATATTTACCTGGTGTCTGGTGCTGGTTTTTAGGGGGTTTTGTGTTAAGTAGTTTTTCGACTTATGTTGTACCTTTTGGAACCCATTAGTGACGTAGGGTGAGGCATTACTGTATATTCACTTCCCGAACCATGGTATTCTAACACACTACAATGTTTTTATTATTTTTTTAATTCTAAAATCAGGCTGCCCTGTTTACAGTGACATCACGCTTGGGAGAAACTGCGCAACTACAAATGTCAGCTCAACTACGTGATATCATTATGAGTGAAATAATTCAAGGCCAGCTATCCATTTGGGCTGCTGAAACACTTCATAAAAGATTTATAAAAGTCCGAGATTGGCACTCACTGGGTGGCGGACCCCCATACTTCCGCTGTCCATTTATCTGGACCAACTTTACCGCCGTCTTCTGGACCCAGGACTCTAATGAAGAAATACTTGCTGGGTTTAACACCTTCAAAGACAAAAAAAAAAAAAAACAGCATATATCTGCATCACTTTCGGGCACTTCTTGAAAATATTGAGCATATTTATAATGCCATTTAGGTAAAATAAGTATACCCAACACATACTGCAAGTTATCAATATGAATTTGCAAAATTCTCTATTCATAGCTCAAACTAATAAACATTTTAAACCGACGTGTAGCTTAGCACTGTATAAGTGGTAATTACAAGAGGAAAAAGTTACTTTGGAAATGTGTTATCCGCTGATTCGGTCTATCTTGCTAACCCGCAAATGCGTGGGTTTTCAATTATAATCGTGCCTGTAGCACACCAGCAGTGGCACGAAGACATTTTAATATCTCAACTTAGATTACGATGTTCTTAACGTTTGCAGCTAAATATAAAATTTGCAACAACCCCCCCACCCTCCCCCATACACAGAGAATCTCCATAAGCCTAGAATTTATCATCTACATAAGTTATGTTCATTATTTTCTTAATGTAGCAATATTCAATTATTGACCTGTCCATGGGCGTCAAATACAGGGGGCTGTAAACCCCCCCCCAAATAATCACCCAAAGTTACGCCCTCGGACCTGTCAAAGAAATGTAGGCATATAGTACCAATTACTCCGCCTTAGAGCTAATTAGTCGTGACCTCCTACAGTTTAAATGTTTTAGGCAGTTTCTACCGCGCTTTATTTCATAAAGTATTCACATTCTACTGCGGCTGCATCTATCCACGTAACAGACAATAGACGCATAAAACTAAAGCCCAAGGAACAGTCCGCGTGTCGGTAATGAGGAAAACACGTGTCCATGTCGGGCAGCAGACTGGAGGCGCTGGGGCGGGTTCCTGTGTGAGGCATAAAAAAGATCTTTCATCAATAACTCCTAATGGCCTCGAAGGTGAATGAAACTTAGAATCATCGACTGTTTGCTGTAAACTATTTAGTTCAGAGTATATGAACTACACGGGAGCTTCACTAAGTTAGGTATATAGAAGTTTACATTATTTAGTTGTGTGTGTGTGTGTGTGTGTGTGTAAAAACTCATACTGCCTACTATTGCAAACTGAGAATTAAGATGGACGGACACTGAAGCTGTACGCGTCTGGGAAACTCAAAGGAAAACAATCCCAACTGCAAGGGGGGATTCACAAAGCCTGAAGCAAAACAGGGAGTCGGCGAGGATATTAGTGCTGCAGAATCAAAGCGTTTAGACAAAAAAGACAGATATTTAGACTAAATATAATTATACTAGTCTACTGAAGTTTATTGTAGGCCTAAAACCTTATTACACATAACTTAAGCTATCAAAATGAGTATAAAAGTTAGACAAATGCAAAATGGAAGGCCCACATACGCAATCTAATTTCGCGTGTGCGCAATTAACTCACTGTAATGTTATTTTACACAAATCAGACGTTTAAATGCACGCTGCAATGCGCACATCGGTTATATTCCATAAACGAAACGGTTCTTCTACATTTTTGAAGTTTATGGAAAAAGCACAGAAGGTGAATAATGGCTCGGGGGGGGGGGATCTGCTTCTGACGGGGCAGGTCCATCTTAAAGCCGAGCGCTTCACGCACCTGTGTCCGCCCGTCCTCCATCATGCCTGGGGGAATGATCGCTTCAACAACTCTTCCCCAAATGACGTTAGTGCAATAGTCAGAAAAGCCAAACTTTTGCTCCAGACCAGCTTTTATTGATTATTTGCATGTGTCCAATGAACGATATGGAGGGCGAGGGCTATAAGCCTCAATCCCCACCCTAAATGTCATGCCCCCCGCCTCTCTTGAATTAGGGGTGTGAGGCGAAGCGCTATGTCTGCTGTCCGATGCTGTAAAACGCAGCCCCTTTTTTATTTCAGACCGGGTGGCAAATGGGCTTCTACGGTCCGGTTAATACTCTTCGCGTCAACAATTATATCATCATTAACCGCTGGGGCTAATCAACGGAGCTGCTGTTTATCATGAAATAAAATGAAACGCAGCCACTTCTTTGCTTTCGCTCTCTTTTCTATTATGTGCTTCATTTCATGGGTTTCTGAATTTGCCTGCATCGTAATAATGCAGTAAATGCATGCATAAAACACATATATTCACGACCATATACGTGGACAATGTGAAGAATTTAATAAAAGTGGAGCTGTATGCGTGTCTTGCGAAAATATTAGGGCCGCATGTATGCCGTCCAGTTCGGCCGGATTCCTGAAGCTGAGAATCGCTTATGCAACCTTTTAATTGTAGCCTATCCTATGACTAAGTCGGTAAGTAAACGGCTTTGTGCTTTTAAGTTTTTTTTCTGCGCATCTCAGCTGTTGCTTTTTGTAGCGTTTGCACCGGCCTCGGACTAGCATCCCACCCCCGATTTTCTCCTCGCCGGGCGCTCGGTTTGCGGGGTCGGTCTCATCTAAGCATTTCCTTGATAAGAGACTTCAAATGCGTTTGGAAAATGCATTTCGCGGGAACCGCAAACCAAAGCAGAAAGCAAAAAACTACGCTGGAGTGCCTTAAAAATCAGAAAGTGGGACACTCTAGGACTCGCTTGACAGAGATACATACCAAAGCACTTATGGCTGCAATTGCTTTCAGTCCTATACTGAGCACAAGCAACCTGTGTACTTTATACCGTAAATATAAGTAATATATAGTAATGTATGTCTTTTTTTCATATCCCCTATTCAATCGAGGGAGCATGGTGCTTATGCTAGTGAATGCTGGTCATGAGACATGATAAACCCTGACAGGGATGCCTGGCTGACGCAGGGCTTTTGGGAGGAAAGCAGACTATCTGAAGGTGCAAGGCTGCCCCCCGACATTCTACAGCACCAGTATAACGATATTCATTAATGTTACACCTTGCACCTGTAAAAATGTTCTTCAAAAATCCATGACGAAGAACCTTTTGTGAGGCAACTTAAATCGCTATGACCATTCAGTAGTTCATCCTAAGAACAAAAATCTGTGCCTGGTCTTGTGCACTATTGAGTGGGTCTGCAATAAGCCTGATTAAAAGAGACCTTCATCAGATAGGCATTAGAATCAGAATGATCTTGCATGGGGGGGGTATTTTGTGTTGTTTCTTCAGTGCAGTGTCCAAACAACATACAGTGTGGACACAGTGCCGGTGCCTACAGTAAGAGCGAGAAGGAAGCAGTTTACACAGAGTATACAAAAAGTTTACACAAAGTGGGGATGGGGGCCATGTGGAGGGATTGGGGTGGTAGGCAGCGTGGTCAGAGTGGGGGTAGTAAACTTAGCAAAAAAAGAAACGTCCTCTGACTTTCTGGAATGTAACGCTCATTCCTTCGACGATAAACACGAATCCGTCCATCACCCCTGGTGAGACAAAACCGTGACTCATCAGTGAAGAGCACTTTTTGCCAC
>JAODUD010000002.1:9468775-9483762 GCA_026784285.1 Stomatorhinus walkeri
CTCAGCGAGTACGGCACCGTCTCCCATTCAGTCACTCAGCGAGAACGGCACCGTCTCTCATGCAGTCACTCAGCGAGTACGGCACCGTCTCCCATTCAGTCACTCAGCGAGTACGGCACCGTCTCTCATGCAGTTACTCAGCGAGTACGGCACCGTCTCTCATGCAGTCACTCAGCGAGTACGGCACCGTCTCCCATTCAGTCACTCAGCGAGAACGGCACCGTCTCTCATGCAGTCACTCAGCGAGAACGGCACCGTCTCTCATTAATCTGTGACGCTTCTTCATCAGGTTGTGACTTACCACCTAAAGTGCAGCAAGTGAAAATCAGGCAGCTTTTTAAATAAATTGGTCATAAAGTAAATGAAGAAAAAAGCAGAGATCAGGAGACCGGCTTAAACAAGACTCGAGAGTTTCTTTATTGTCAACACATCCGTGAATAAGTACACAGTACATTGAAATACTTTTTCCCTTGGGCTCCCTCTGGAGTAGCACATAAATATAAATAATGACATATTTAAATAAACCTATGAACACTCCACTCGAATAAGGGGACCATCCAGACGCCACAGAGCCCTACATCAGGCAGGGTGATGTGCAAGACGTGGCAGTGCGGGTGTCAGTAGGGCAGCAGCACTGAGCTGCACCCGTCGCATTCACAGGCCTCCCTGCAGGAAAACGTGTAAAAAAATACCTGCCACACTTTCTGGTATATTTGGAATATTTTGTCTGAAGCTGGTTTTTCCCATTTGGAGCTCCCTAGTTTAAGAGTGGTTAGAAACCCACTGTTGTTGATTATCTGTATGTGTGAAAAACAGTGAAAACTCACCTCAATCCAGTGCACGATCGTAGCAGAGACCCATTAGTAGAGGCTGGCGAATATGCAGGTATACATTTTCATACTACTAATATATCTTCCTGTAGTTTTTTTTCCTGACATTTAGTAGGTTTGAAATTAAATGAGACGCCTCCAGAAAGTTGCCAGTTGATGCACTGGGTGCATCTGCGCCATTGTTAGTCAGGGCTGTGGAGATATGTCACTGTCGCATTGAATGATGGGATAGCACTTAGTGGATAAGACGCAGTAGCTTGTAACGGGGGGGGGGGGCTGGGTTGCAGCTGGGTGGAGTGCTTCCCAGCCGTGTTATACTGTCATGGGACTTGATTCCACACCGTTCTGTCCAACATGGCCGCCCTTAGGGGCACACTCTGCCTTGCGTTTTCCTGTGATGTGATTGGATATGTGATTGTGAGGTGAGTGGCGAGTGGGGGTGGGGTGGGGTGGGGGGGGGAGCAGTTTCTGTGTGTCCATGTTCTGTATTTGCCCTGGTCATCCTGTCAGCGCTGCAGGTGTGCAAAGTGCACGCAGCTGCATCCACTCAAAACTAACAACACCCCCCCCCCCCCCTGCTGCCAGTCCCGGCCGAGCAAGTGACACATCAGTGAGAGAGAAGACAGGCCTGGTGTCACTGCATGGAGATGAGCAGGTGAAAACAGACACCTACCAGAAGTATATTTCAACAACGCAATGAGCCACAAGCAAATCTTTACGCTATTCCTACTTTTAAAGCTGGAAATTTATTAGAAGAAACATGGCGAGAGAGAGAGAGAGAGAGAGAGAGAGAGAGAGAGAGAGAGGAATAGGAATTCATAAAACGGCCAGTTGGGGTTAAAGTGAATTGACAGGAATAGTTTTTATGTACCAGAAGTTGGACTGCTGTGTGTTATGTATAAAGGACAGATGTTAGAGATGCTAAGAAATTGTTTTGTGCCAAGTACAACTAACTTCCTTATTCCACTTAGCAATAACATGTGTTTTACCTTGTATTTAACTAAAAGAAACTAAATAATATCATGAGACTGCTTGTGTAACATTTCTATGTGGAAATAAAGGCCGCTGCAGGGGAAGTACCCTTTCGAAGTCGGCTGAGTCAAACCCAGGGATCTGTCCCTGTAACCTGACCGGGCTTCCCTCGCACTAGTGTCTCTGAGTTCTATTATGTGTGGGGATAGGCTGGAATCAGCGAGAGGGTTTTTTGCAAAATAGGAGAAACCCAACAACAGATGTTTAGTGAGTTAATATTTTTTTATTGTTATTACTTGGGGGGAAAAAGTCCCATAGACTGCAATGAGTCCCAAAGTTGTTGAAGAGCTTTGTTTTGGACGGCAGGCCAGAGGCACCGTCCTGCCGCGTCACAATTATTATGGTGAGGAAGGGGGGCTGGGGCAGGCTCAGAGATCTGGAATAGAAACATAAAGTGCGGCAAAACTCGGAGGAAGCGGGAACGTTAACGACCCCCCCCGATTCTCTCTAACGTGGGTTTAGATGGGCAATAACAATGCAGATTGTCTTCTGCCTGTTTATGTTGTCAATGGGCAGGTGTTTACTGCCCCATAGGGGGAAACTGGCAGGAGAGAGAGTGGCAAAGTGGAAGGGTCTGGGGGGGGGGGGGGGGGGTTAACCTTAATAAACAGTCATGGTTAAAGCTGATTATTAGATATGTCTGACCCCTGCAGAATTTTAGCTCCACATGTTTGTTGTGTCATTAGGATTCCAGGTAATACAAAACAATTCGACCGTGCTCTTATTGACTTCACATTAATTAGACAGGCCAACTGTAACAAACGCATCACTGCGAATGTTTTTGAAGAGAATCTAGGTGTACTTACAACATGACTCACAAAGTAAGACATTTTCAGTGATGAAACCCCACATTAGCAGGCCAGTGGTGGGGGGGGGGGGGATATTTGGAACAGCCTTGTGGAGCAGCTGTGTGGAATATACCGCCACTTCGCTCCGCATTCCCGCTGAGGAACCCAGAGGCCCCGTGCACTGCCTGACGCTTCTCTGCACTGGAAGCAGTTGGCAGCTTATTTCTTCCTGCGCCAGGCTTGGGTGAGCGAGGCTTTTTGTTCACTGGGGCTGTAATTATTGTAATGTCTGTCTGAACACCAGGTCATGCGTCAGTGCTGCTGAAAGAGGCCAGAGAGCTGTCAGCCCAGAATGAAACGCCAGCACACTAATTTGTGTATTAAACAAATCTATTGTTGTAATTTAGTGAGTTTAAGGAGCGTCGATGTTCCTCTCTGGCTTTCACTTACTTTTATTGTCCTTTTGTGTGAGGGCAGAGATGCAGCATGAGTTGAGGTTCCCAGCCCCCCCAGCCATGCATCATTGGGGTGGAGTCGCCACGCGTCCCGAAGTCAATATCAACGGAATCGGCTCATATCGATAAATAAATTGTCATGTCCTGAAAAAATATGCGATTTGGGAACCCACCCCAATCGATAGACAGACTGTATCGCCAGGGAACCCCCCCCCCCCCCATCCATTTTACCGCTCTGTGAAGTTTCTCTTAAACAAAAACTATGGACATCAAACAATTGGGAAGCCCTACTCCAGAGGGACGCTGGTTCGTTGGACCCTCGTACACCTCCTATAGGTAGTGTCTCCGCAAAAATGAAACCTCAGCGGGCCATACCAGAGGGCCCAGCACAGATGTGTGCCGGCGCCCACCCCCCCACCCCCAGCCCCGCAGAGGTACACGCGCCTTGCTCCGGTGCCCTCCAGTGGAATGGGAAGTTTCCATCTGTTCACTGTCATTTCATATACCTTCCTCCGGCAAACTTAGAAGGAGTTGGGGAAGTCAGTAGCTTGCGTGTGTATTCACCGTGTATGTCGTGTACGTTTTTAGCCGTGCCGTGGTGTAGTATCAGCATAAGTAGTGAAATCAAACTACAGTTTTTAATATGTTATGTATCTATTATTAAGTCATTTTCTAATCATGACATAACATTAACTAACCCTACTAATAAACTAGACTAATATATGTTATTGCAAATACATGCAACTATAGCAGCAAATAGTTATGAGTATGACAGTCAAAGCAAGAAACTGATATTTATTATTATTATTATTATTATTATTACAAATTATGTAAACACCCCATGACCCTGTCCAGTATGATGGATCATACTGATGAATCATTTACACAGAAAAGAACATTTATTTCAGAAAATACATGTCTGCATCGTGGAAAATCTTTATCATATAAAAATTGCAAGTGTGCTACATTGGGGGGGGGAATAATTTTGTTAATTTGAAAAAAAAAACTTAAAGTTCCAGTTTTGATGTTGAACTTTAAAAAAATACAATATATTCAAGGTAAAAATAAAAGGTTCCGTTTAAGTATAATTTTGATTGAATTCTGGATTTCATTTGATACCATACCCCTTCACCAAATCAGTGCCAAAAGTCTGAAACTGAAAAAAAGATCTTGATGTGAAGAAAATCTGAAAAAAATAAGGACTTGAAAATAAGATTTGACGCTGCAAAAAATAAGATCTGCAACTGAAACAAAATATATATATATGAAAGGGGAAAATGAAAATGGAAGATTTATTTTAAAAAATCAAGAACTGAATCAAAATTATGTTTAAACTGAAAAAAATCATATACTTAGTTCGATTACATTGTTATGTACTGTTTTTTAAGGTGCAACATCAAAACTTGAACTTTCAGTTTATTTTTATTTTTTTTAATTAACAAAACTATTGGCCCTGATTTCACACCATAGCTTCCTCTTTAGTAAATCCTGAATTTATGATTTTGTTTATCGGGCACTCTCCAGCCGAAATCGGGGCCAGATGTTTCTTAATCAGTCATGTATCTTTTCGGATCTTCTTGTGTACAGGTGTTGAATGCGCTCTGATACGACTCGCAGCCACACCACACCAAATGACCCCGTGCCTATTGCATGCCGTGCAGCAGTGGAAGCGTGTGTGCATGTGTGTGCGTGTGCATGTTTTCCTAGAAAGAGGTTCCTCCTCCCAGGACCTTCAGGTTATGAACACTAGCAATCAAAGAACAGGCAGACCTAATTCAGGCAGGTGATAAAATGTGTCGTTGACTCTTTGTGCCGGCGTCATTACTGTGGCTAATTCGTACGCCTGTGTTTATCGGAGCGTGGTGGTAAATATTAGCTCTGGAGTCTCCTGCTCCGAGGGATTGTGTTTGCTCAGTCACCGGCCAAACGCTCTCCTCTTTGTTTGTGCCAGTGGCGGTGAAGCACCTTGTGTGTACCGCAGCCATAACCTGGCCAAAGAAGTATGGAAGAATGGTGCAGATCGGGCCGCGCTGCCGATGTCTGTGGCTGAGCAGTGCAGTGCGTATCAGTGTGGAAAGAGTCTGTATTTCTACTGTGTGTGGAGGGTCACCACAGATAAGCACGCATCGTACGCAGACTTATCTACCTGCAGATTAGGGACTTTCTTGTTCGGAGGTTCAGAAGAAGCGGAATTACTATTCAGGACCTGCTTTCTCTGAATGCCCTTGCTCTCTGCCTTAAACCCTAAAAACTTCAGATTTGATCTTACTCAGACTTTTAGGAATCTGCACTCACTCTATCGTGACAAAAATGTCAATAAAAGAGATATATAAGGACTGTAATATAAGGATTATACATTTTTTTTCTGTTTGAATAATTGTTATTGTGATTTGCATGTGAATCTCGGTTTTGTGAACTAAGCTGAAGCGCTTTCGGAGATAGCGAGATGCACGCGGGTTCTTGTTTGTGTGTGCGCCCGCTGTGTGGTTAACAATTAAGCCCTTTGTTTTAGCCCACCAGAGCGCATGGCACTGACTCCTGCGGATGTGCCATCGCGCCAGTCTTTGTGCGAGCTTTCTGTTTCCGTGGTAAATTTAACCACTCTCGCATGCATGCATGTGTGTGTGTGTAAGAGACAGAGATAGAGATAGAGAGAGAGAGAGAGATGTGCGGATGTTTTGCTGGCCATTTCCCCCCTAATATTCGTGCTTGAGAGCAAACATATTCCTCTGACATATGGTGATACAGCCTAGAGATCTGGCCTTGAGGTCTTAGTCCTCTGCCAGACTTTTTCCATTCAATTAATTTATTATTTACAATTATTTTATTCATTAACTGGTTTAACAGTTTGCAGTGTCTGATTAATTTGGTCTAAATTCCATGGATTACTGCTGCCCAAAGCAGGGGTCTCATCAACACTGATAACAGTCTCATATTCTGATAAGAAAGGACAAGTAATCACACTCATCTCTCCGGTTAGCAACAAAATCAGCAACCAGACAGGGAGAGGAGTGTTTGTATGTGTTTCTCCACGCATACGCGCTTTTAGCCAAGCTGTGTGAATTGTGCTAATTGCGTTTCAGCGTTCTATGGACCGCAATGCTACTTCTCTGATTTACTGGACTCTTTCTCATTTGGGTGATGCTAGTCTTTCCAGTGAAACTTACAGACAGGCCAGAAACCGAGCTGAAGAAAGGAGGAGTGTGTGTGTGTCATTGTCAGGAAGCCACAGCCATTCTTCCTCCTCCAAATAAATCAATTTCTCTCTCTCTCTCGGTCTCTCTCTCTCTCAGTGCCCAAAACAATAATGATAATAATGCTGCGTGAAGTAAACAGGTCTTTCGAGGAGCGGTTTCTTTACAGAGCGACACAGCCAGTCACTGTGCCTTCGGGAATATGATGCACAGCAGGTACGTTGGGGTAGGAGGGAGAGGTGGACATTTCTGATTTTATAGTGTCACATGGCGTGAGAGATCGGTTTGTTTGGGGGGTGAAATGTGGCCCCGAATCATGCAGAGAGTAGAGCAGTTAAAGTCATTAGTTGAGTGCAGCTGAAAAGCCACCGAAATTAAGTGTGTTGTAAAAGTGTGAGTGAGTGTGGAGGGGGGAGTCACCAAGAGTCAGTCACCTGTCCATGCAGACTGTGACCTTGTCTTCATTTTCCAGGAAGTCCTCTTTCAACAAGATTCCCAGGACAATACTTGGCAAAGGACACATGTATAGTCAAAAGAGAGATGTGTTACACATGAAACCAGGCACACAGGAGGGGCGAGAGGAGGCGGGGCCATTGGCTGGATGGCGCCGATTATCACGTGACTGACCCAGATGGCAAAAACAGCCAACAGGTTAGACATCAAGTGTGAAATGACTTTGACTTGCACTTCACTGATTAGCCTCGACGACAACGACAATGAGTAGCGGCATTAAATGTAGGTTTTTGGTGATGTATAGGTTCAATAAGGCCGGTTTAGGGTCTTTGACCTTATGGACATACCCCCATTGCTGTGGAGAAGCTGTACTACATCAGAGGAGCAAATTTGAACCAACACTCACCCCCCCCCCCCCCACCCATTACCCAGATGAATTTTTGATCCATGTTTAACTCTTTTAAATGCCTCTGTGAAATGATTGACTTGTAGTTTAAATAACAGGTCATTCTTTTCCAATAATAGTGCATCATCGATTTTAATTACAGTATACTATGCTATAAGATGCATCTGCAATGCACAGCGAAGTGCTTAGTGTGCTCTTAAGTATGGACTTTACTCGTGATCGCGAGATTGCCAGTCAAGCATTTCAGCAGTTTTTCATAAGGTGTCCCTGCGTCCAGCAGTAATTTTAAAAACTGCACAGCTGCATTAACAATCATACAATGTTATCATATAATGAGGTATTCAGCAAAAACAATTTGCTGGCTGATCTTTGTAAACACGTCAAAATTGGTATTTGAAAAGCACTGTTAAACAACCGAGAATGCTTTAACCAGAAAATTTTGTGCTTACATTTGCCCATTCTTACCTTCCTAGCTTTTATTAATTAAGTATCATCATTTCACCAAATATGAACTGATTAAACATTCATGACGCCTTGGTGGCAGACTGAAAAGCGTACCAATCGTTCGTCCACTTAGTATTGTTTCCGTTTGCATTTTTGCGTTTGACGTATATGAATGAACGAATGTGTTCAATTTGAGGTTCTTTATCCGATTTTGCGGAATATAGGATTTTGGCCTCATGGTGTTCAACTTTGCACTTATGCCATCTAGTTCGTACGCACAGATATTTCATAGGCCTGCCGGTCATTGCTAAAACATTAGGCGGAAATCACATAAATCACATATTGCAGTCGCGCACATATAGGCCTATTGATTAAGTAGATACAGGCACTGCAAAGCATCCACGGACAGGGATAAAAATAACCTTTAATGTGCTTTATATACCTGGATAACCAGTGTATTTCCAACAGACACTCTCTTATTTAAGAGTGGACTTGGGATCGAGGCCCACATGCAATAAAAATTTCCGTTCAAGTTTCCCATAATTAGCCAAGTCACCCTTGTCAGATCGTAGACATACCCCGCTGCGATAAAATACTGCCACCCCCTCGCCTTAAATCTCCGGCCGCCGGCGCTGCCGTCCGCTTGTTCTACGCGACGCCGCGAGCCAATCGGCGCGCAGCGCTCTGCACGTGAAATGCGCCGCGCGCTCCGAGCGCAGCCAGTCTGTCACCGACGAGCGCGCAGTGACGCCCGGGCCGCCCGCTCTCACTGTCGGAAGGGAGCGTCTGCAATGACCCGCGGTGCGAGAAGCCGAGCCGTGGATGATCGCCGTGATTCGCGCTGAGCGGCCAGAAATAGGGATGGCTTTGCGCTATCGCGCCACCCCAAAGCTGTGAATTAAAAGTTGGGAAGAACCAGCTTCGTTTTAACGCTGCCTGACTGCATACAACGGGAAATAAATGTTTACAATGTGAAATGCATCATCTTCGGATGCTTCGGGATTTCTGATATTTTTCACTGCCTCACTCTCACATGTATGTTGACGTCTGCCTCCCTGAACGACGCGGAGCGCGTTAAAACTTTGCGCGGTTGTTTGTTTTTTGTGCATCTTTATTTTGGGGACTCACTTTAAATTCCCACCTACTTGCAAGTATCCAACCTCTCCCCCCGTGGCTCCGAGATCGAGCTCGGTGGCTGCTGGATATTTGTGGCTGGAAGCAGCCCTGTCTTCGAGAGCCGGAGGGGTAAAGCGCGTAGCCGAAGTTGCGAACTCCGCTAAGGCAGAGTATGGCTTTATTTCAGTCCTCTGTGGCAGACAACATGATTTTCCTCGGGGTGCTGCTGAACGTCTTCATTCGTGGTAAGCTCCAGCCGAAAATGCTTCCATTGTTTTCGGAACTCTCCTTATTTATTTGCCTTTCCTTCCGACCTTTTTTCGTAGATTTTATTAGTCATTATTATTTCGGGGACCCTTTATTGTTCTTGCATTTTGAAATATCATTGTACTGTCTTCTTGGGTGTGCAAATTGCATTTAAATGTAAGAGGTTTTTAATGCAAACATCATCCTCAGTTGTACATTTCTCCTACAGTATTGAAAATGCTTGGAATTACTAATGTGGAGAGTGATACGTTTGTTTAACTACATTTTCAAAAAGTGACATTTCCACGTGTCCACGAACCATGATAGGATAAAGAGAAGAGCTTGTGAAATTAATAGTAGTAATATCCACTTAAATGTTATACATTATTATGTGTTCATCGATATCTAGTGTAAAAAATCTAAGCTCCTTTAGAATCATATTTGGTAAATCTACAAATTCATTGATATTTTAATTGAATGGAAAAGTTCTTCCCCATAAAATAATTTCCGTTTTTCATGCTTTTTATTGCGCTACGTGTGGACTTTATTTATTACCCTTATATGCAACTTTTGGCATTAGCTTTTTGCCAAACCAGAATTGCATTTAATAAAATAATAGATATTAAGTAAAATACTGCTTAAGCTGTATCTTACCGAGCCAAAATTAACGCCTTTTAAGGGAATTAGGCTTTGTCTAACATGGTGAAACCTTGATTCCATAAATGAGGAGTGGACTTTGTTAAACAGTAAATAGACTTTGTTGCAAAACGTTTTTAAACGAAGTAACACAAATAGAAAAATATTTGTTTACGATACAAAGCAATTAAGGTTCGTCTGTGCCGTCATCTGCCTTGTCAAGACTTTTGTCTGTAAACGAAGCTCCTTAGTCAACGTCACTCAAGACAGGGGTGATATTATGTTGCTATAGATATACTTATGACTCCAGAGATCCAGGATGACATCATTTCTCAAGGTCCCCGACACATACCACAATCTACATATTTTTGTGAAATTATTCACGGAGCGGATTTCAGAATAATGTTTCAAAAACACTCGCAGACGCACTCGTAGCCATATGGTCATATTCTACATCTCCCATGCTGTGTTTTGGTATATTCAAACTTCGCCATATCCTTCTTGGCTCGGCATGTGATTCGGTCCGCTGTCTGCACGCTTCCCAACGTGCCCCGCAAACACATCGTGGGTAATGGAGCGGGAAAATTCTATGTGGGATATTTCTCATATTTATAGCTACGCGAGAGGTGATCGCGTTCACAGCAATTATTTTAATTTCTCTTTTTGATTACATTCCAAGTGCGTTGGTGAAATTGCAACAGAGGTATTACCCTGCAATCAACATACTAACTATAAAACACAACGAAACCCAGTCGGGTCGGTTCAGCGTCGTGATTGCGGGGGGGTGCAGGGGTTTCTCATCGGCGATGGCAAGACAATAGAAACGGTGATTTTCTGCGTTTCGCCCGCCGTTTTAGTGCAGGGTTCCTTAATTATCTTACTCCCTTTTCTCCTTACATCACTGAGAGCCATCCTTCGGATACTGGCTGAGTGCCCCACCTCTTCCCACCCTCCCAGTTAACGGAGCCTGCCTTACACGGTGTAATGCCAATCCTTCCTGACAGGTGATATTTATTAGCTGTGGTAATGATTGCAGATCTGACGCGTTTGCGTGTGTAAAGCTGTCCCGCGGGTCTTCTCACGCGTATGAAGGAAAATACTAGTACGTCTACCTCGATAACCTTCTTCTCTGAGAACGGTCTTCTAGAAATGCAAAGTAAAGTCACACAATACTTTAAAAATTATATTGAGAGCTGTAGGCGTTTTTTTTATTGCGTCTCTTTAAGAAGGCTCACGCAGATAGTTATAAGACCAGCTCATTTTCATATATTGAATAGAAAAATTCTAATTGCTTGTCACGAGACATTAAAATAGACATGATAGAATAGATAATGACTTGTGTATTATTTTGTACACTTGCGTCTACATCAACTTTTGTTTTTAATTACTGATAAAACCACACCAATATGTATTTTCCTTAACTATATAAATGTGTAACTGGACACCTTCATTAGGAAATATTCACGTTTATTACTATGTTGCCGTTTTTATTTTGCATTTCCGTCCACAATACAATTCACTCTGCACTGTCAGTTGATATCTACATGTTACACTAGTTGTAGTGGCAAATATAAGCCAGTTGCAGAGTGTGTTTCCTACTGTACTCCTCTAGGGGGAGTAGTAACACACGGTATTTGTGTCAAACCTCGATCCGGCGCCGGGCCGCACGTTTGCGTGCCAAATGTCGAATGAGATGCCGAATTGAGATTCACCTTAAAGGACCCGGTCCCCCTGGGGGCCCCGGTGCCGGTGAGCAGTCAGGTAATCCGGGCGGCATGGCGGTGCGCTGTACCAGCTGTGCGGCGGATCTTGCGGACTAATCTGTTAGCCTTCAGCGGTACAGTTTAACTCGCTGCCCGAGGTGTCTGCTATGTTCACGACTTGCTGCTAAAGAAATGGCAGTATTTTAGAACTGGAATCGAATTTTCTCCAGTAATAACGATTAAATGATAATCGGAATTTTGGTTTGCATTAGAATCTTGTTTTAAAAGTAAATCTTGGGGAAAATTTAACCTTATAAAAATTTCATAAAATTGTAAAAGCACTGAATAATGGATCTAATGTTGGGTGACCTCTATTGGGATGAGTGACAAAGTAAGGATATGAAATCATGCCAATGTGTTACAACAAATCAGAAATGAAATTGATTTTTTTACCTAAAGAGTGAAAGAAAAATGTGAGTAAGGAAGTTTGTTATAATCAAAAGAAAGTCTCTCTCTCTCTCTCTCTCTCTCTCTCTCTCTGTATGTGTGTGTGTGTGTGTTTTCTTGATAAGCATGTTCAGAGCACACACAGCAGCAGATGGCACCAAGCTTAGGCTGCTGCAACTAGGAAAGTTTCCCAGCAATGTGTGTGTGTGTGTGTGTCAGAGAGAGAGAGAGAAGGTAAAGTTCTAAGCGTCAACTAAATTCTAGCATTCATGTGTGCAAAATTCAAGAATGGTGTGTCCTTCGGTGTGTCCTCCGGAGTGTCACTCTGCCCGTCTGTCTGTCACTCCATGTCACTCCTTTGCTTGTCACTAACCCTCACCACTGTAATTTCGGATCCTCGTAACGTTGGTTCCTGCATGACGTGCACTCTCCCGCCCATGTGGGTGTGTGATACGCTCTCCCGTGCGCCGATGCTGCTCAGCCTGGGCCTCGTAAACACGAACGCCGTGAATCCCACACTCCGCCCGTTTCCGCAGTGACCCACTTTTCTATTGACATCATGGGACCTACGCAGACGTAGTTCCTGTGGCCGCTTGCGTTTCACGCCGCCGCCGCTCCTCTCTTCCTCACGGAAATCCCCGATATGCTCCGCACCCTCCCTGCCCTCCACGCCGCGGCGCTTTTCCCGCTCTTCCAATCGCACCGCTCCCTCCGTCTGTCTTGGTCCCCGCACGCCTTCCAGCCAGCCTCACACGAGACTAATGGCTCCGTTTGGATACGGAGGCTGGTTTCTCGGCCTGGAAAATAAGCTCCCGAGGTCTGATTCTGATAGCGGCTGGCGGCCCGTCTCTCCCTCTTAGCTGGCCTCTATCGGTACTGGCCTCTCCTTGTAACACTATCGGTGACTGACCTTGTACCACCCAAGCTTCGGAGACCTTCTCGCCCCCTGTCCCGACTCGTCTGTCGACAGGTCCCAGCCTGAAAAGCCTGACCCGGCTTTGAGAAAGAAGAACCCCCCCCCCCTCTGCCCGATGCCATAAAAAAGGGACAAGCTTCCATACATTGCTGGCTATTGGATACTCGGGACAGGGATAAACAGTAGCTATCATCCAGGGCGAAAGTGTCTGCGTGAGCACTATGCCTTAGACAGGCCTGGTTTTCATTTCCATGTTTGCTCTGGTGACTCTCCATCAATATCCACCGTCTCTGGCCCGAGTCCCGCAGCCCTGCACAGACATGCCGTCTGCGCTGCCTTAACTCGGGCAGCCAAGGCGCGTATCCACAGACCGCGGGGATAAACGGCACGGGTGCGAGTCCGGCAGCCCTGCGCAGACAGGCCATCTGAGTTGCCTTAACTCCGGCAGCCCTGCGCAGACAGGCTGTCTGCGCTGCCTTATCTCTGGCAGCCAAGGCGCGTATCCACAGACTGCGGGGATAAACGGCACGCCATGGAGGTTTGGAGTAATTGTCGGTGCTGTATGAGGCCCCCCGGTGGACAGTTGTGGCGCATGCCGCTGGCAGAACCAGTGTGCCAGCGTTTGAGGGGCCAGTCACACAGCGTGACCCTGAACTGAGAGCTTTAGAATCGGCAGCTGGACCTCCCACCCCCACCTCTACCCACATCGGGGGGGGGAGGACAACAGTCACTGATTTGCATATAGCGTTTCTCCATTCCGTTCCCCTCTTCCACATGCTTGGCAAACATTTCTAACTGTTTGCAGTGTCAATATGCAATAATGAATATTTTTATGATGGAAATCTGTTGTCTGTTTTTGCTGCGGTGCCTGACCGTCAAATACAAAACAACACAATGCTAAGTACATACATATAAAATCAATGAAAATGGGAAAATCAGACAGATGCTTATGCAATTATGGCCACATAGTACTTTTAAACCTAAAATAAGTAAATAATTCCTGCTGAAACGAGTTGGATCCTTGATGTTATTAAATAGGCATTTGGCAATTTTGGTTGTTCTGACATTTGTCTACGATATTTGTTGTCTGACGCCATCTTGCACCCTGACAGACAGTGGGACGGCCGTCCTTACTCTCCCATCCGTGCTTTTCAGCACGATTCCGCAGGCTTTTCATTTGCCCCTGCGATTAGACGCTTTAAATCCCTTCATTTAAAACTTAGCCATGTGTAAGCAATGGAGAGCGTTTTCCCCAGGAGGGAGGAGAGGCGGCGCCCCGGCTGCAGGTTCAAGCCCTGGGGGGTTGGGGGGGTGGGTTTGCTGTTTGCTGTCGCCGATTACCTTGGCAAACATCTGTCTGGAGTGAAAAAAAGAGCATGAAGCAAGAGCCAAGCAGATCAGTGAGGTGGTGCACGTACCCCCCCCGCCTTGGAGGTTAGACATTAAAATAGAGCAACATGTGCTGTATCTGTCTTACTGTCAGATCTGCAGCCATGCGGATACGTGTTATACCGCGTCATACTGCGTTATACCACGTTATACCGTGTCATACTGCGTTATACCTTGTTATACCGTGTCATGCCGTGTTATACCACGTTATACCGTGTCATACCGCGTTATACCATGTTATACCGTGTTATTCCGTGTTATACCGCGTTATACCATGTTATACCGTGTCATACTGCGTTATACCTTGTTATACCGTGTCATACTGCGTTATACCTTGTTATATACCGTGTCATGCCGTGTTATACCACGTTATACCATGTAATACCGCGTTATACCATGTTAGACCGCATTATGCCGTGTTATGCTGTGTTATACCGCATTATGCCACGTTATACCGTGTCATACTGCGTTATACCATGTTATACAGTGTTATACCGCATTATACCGTGTTATACCATGTTATACCGCGTTATACCGCGTTATACCGTGTTATACCGCATTATACTGTGTTATACCGCTGTAAAAGTCACGGCGGTGATGCGCCACTTCCCTTTCAGTGGCGCCCCCCCTGGTGTCCCCCTCCATCGTCCCAGTGTCGACCCCCCCGGTGTGAACCCCCCCCCTGAATTATACACGCAGGCCCCGGTGTGAGCCCCCCCCCCTGAATTATACACGCAGGCCCCGGTGCGCTGAAGCTGTGCTCTCAGTGCCGTAATCGTAGCTTGCGGCTGCAGAAGTCCAATCACTCACGCTCCTTCCGCGCAGTTCATGTCCCACTGCTTTTCCAGCCTCCTGCACTTATAAGATATTCGCCGTGACTCTGCACTCCAGTAAATGGCTTCATTAAGATGTATGTGTGAGTTTAAACCCCC
>JAODUD010000002.1:9549152-9559890 GCA_026784285.1 Stomatorhinus walkeri
CTAACCCCACCCGAGCAAGCCTGCCAGTCTGTGGGCACAGTGCCCCCTCTGTCCATCCACCCAGCCCTAACCCCACCTGAGCAGGCCTGCCAGTCTGTGGACACACTGCATCCTCTGTCCATACACCCAGCCCTAACCCCACCCGAGCAGGCCTGCCGGTCTGTGGGCACAGTGCATCCTCTGTCCATCAACCCAAGCCTAACCCCACCCAATCAGGCCTGCCAGTCTGTGGAAACAGTGCATCCTCTATCCATCCACCCAGGCCTAACCCCACTTGAGCAGGCCTGCCAGTCAGTGGGCACAGTGCCTCCTCTGTCCATCCACTCAATGTCCTCTCGACCCTGTCAGCTGTGCAAACCAGCGGGTCCCAGGTCACTGCATGGATGTCTGTGACAACTTGTTCCGATTAATTTGCACAGGGGAGTGCTGTGTTTATTATGGGCATCCTGTCCGTTATGATTTGTTGCGGCAGTAGGAAGCATGTTGAATCTCACAGGGGGTGGGTTACCTGGTCCTCTCCCCGGGCTTTCTCCCCCTCGGCGAGCGGGCGAATACGCAGGTACACCTTGACCTTCTCTGAGCTTCTGTCACCTTCCCCGATCTCTTGTCGGCCGGCTCCCACCTTCACCTGCTCCACCAGAAGCACACGAGGGACACGGGACTTAAGGACGCCACTTTCTGACACTTTTAAAGAGGTTGGCAGGGAGAGCAACGTCGGACATGAAATTGGATCATGGACAAAGTTATCCTGAAGAAATCAAAATATTTAAGATGTTGGTTTTTTTGTATGAAACGGTTTGTGAAAAATGAGAGCATAAGTCGACGTGTGAAATAAAGGGATTTATTGTGAGGCCAGCGCTGCTGGCGGTGTGATGAATTAGAAGAGGTTTACGCAAATAAACCCCAGGACTGCCTCAAGCTCCAAAAGACAGGGAGGAAAGTCAGAATCGGGCCACTCAATTCGACAAATTGGTTTTGTGATGCCTTTTCAGATTATAAATACCGCTAAAGTGGAAGGTCGAAGCCGAATACAGTCAGCAGCCAGGCACAGTAACATGGAGCCTGGGAGAGAGCTGTAATAGGCTATTTCCCACCGAAACACCCAGATCTCCCGTCTAGCTTGGAGGATCCCTGGGTTTCTACCTCAGCTTCCGTTCTGCGAGTTTCTGGACCAGAGAAGATGAGCGAAACCTCGGGCAAAGCAGCAGCACAGCGCCCCGGGAAGCCTCCGACGTCCGCGGCCGTGGACTCGAACACTGCGGCACCGCCCTCCTCCTCATCCGAAAGCAGACCACGGAGAGATGCCAAGTGTGCTGCCATGGCAACCGCCTAAAGTCAACAGTCGGGGACATGGAAGACATCAGGAACATGTTCCCAGCTGTATTGCCCTTCTAAATGAATTGCAAACAAAACTCGAGTAAAATGACATCCTCTGAACACTCTCCAAGCAAAGGGGAAGGAGAGGGAGATCAACGTGCAGTCACACATTAATGATCAACTATACCTTTAATTCAAAAGGCAATTATCACCAACTGCACATCCACATTTAGAATTGTAATCAAGCATGCATTTGATTTTAAATTAATTACAGATGAACTGGCGCTCTTGGGGAAATAAAAACAAGCAACACTTCACTGACTTAAACTTTATGAGTGTGGAAAGTGTCTGCAGATAAACAGCCATTGCCCCCACGCCAACTTAAACATTTTAGGAGGAATATCGGCTGATAGCCAGTCGCCATGTTTCACTTTAATCTAGGACAAAATAACCAACGTCAGAAAGGACAGTGTGCAGATTGATCAGTCTTCTATAACCAAGCACGTGTCATAAACGTTAATAGGAAACATTGGGATGGGTCTTTCAATCAAGGAAACAAACCAGCCAAAGCACAAGAACCTATTCAGACAAGGACAGGAGCCTTTTAAAGTAGTTTGTAAAACCTGAAGTGTCTATTCCGACTGTCTTGTCACCAGACCATAATTGAAATCGATTCCGCCTGATTAAACTATCCGGTAGTTAAGTACGATAATGATATGATAATGATAGCGAAGCCTGGGTCAGTATGCAGCGTGAGCCATTTTTTCCTGTATCAGTTTTTGTTCCTTGACACACACAGTCAGTAGGTCGGCCACAGAGAGCCATACACCGCAGTACTAAGAAAACACTTGGACGCGCGTTTATGGCCAGTGCATCCGTATGAAACGTAGGCGACAGGAGTTTGAAATGCACCTTGATTAGGCTAAGAACACTCCCTCATACCCAGCGAAAAGGCGTCAACGTAACTACCGATACAACTGATCGCCACCATAGCAAAACCTGATTTGCAAGAACTTAGAACACGTTTGTTGGGCTAGTCGAGGTAAACTATCAACGAGTTTAAAAAAGAAAACGCACATCAGCAGAATGTCAGCGACAAAACTTATTTGTATACTGTCGTTGGTTATTGGCATCCCCAAACAAAAACACATTAAAACATTTCTAGCCAGACAGTTACAACTAATCACATCAAATATTTACCGTCCTTTAAATAATAAAACAATACTGCAACAACATAAAGTAACTTTGGCTCTATGAAGCAGTCGATACTCACTTTCTCTGTTGAATTTAATATAATCTCACCAAGTGATGTACAGTTAAAATCTCTCCTCGGGGCATTCACCACTTATTGGAGTGGTTTTATTCAATAAAAGAAAATGAAACAAAACAAAAACACAACAAAATGTTATTATGTATATCCCCCGCTACATCTATTTTTCACACAGTCTTACTCTCAGTACAAACATGCAGCAAATCCTGCAAAATGAAGTGCGCGACCTTAGCGGGCTCCCTATTGGCCTTCGGACACCCAACCAATTCAAACATCGCGCGCCGGCGGCGAGACCAATCACCGTGTAAGGTGAGCACCATTGTCCAATGGCGAGGCTTGAAGCGGAAGTGAGTCACTTAAATACTTTGTTGAACTGAGCCGTTTCACGTTCATAGGCTTATATTGGCGCGTACACGATGAGCGTTGTGGGTAGAAGACCGCGGTTGCTGCTCTGCAAAACATTTACCTGGCGTGCTCTTTGTTTAATTAGAGTGCTTACTATGTCGTTACAATAGTAACAAAAGGTCCCGAGTTAATAGGAGCGTGTTTTCATAAATTTAATTGTAAGCATGCGGCACAGTCCGTATTCCTAAGGCGTATTCTATTTTTTAAACAGCTCCCTTTTCTCTCGTATATACTGTATATACTGTTTTTTTGCCATTTGAAAACCTAGGTTTTACCTAATTAAAAAGGATAACTTTTTAATTGCTTAAATCTAGTCGTACCTTTAAATATCATTAAAGTATATATTATTGTAATGAATGACATTGTCAAAACAATAAAATAATAAAATAACAATAAAATGCACATTCTGATACCCTACGTGCAATTTTAATGTGATCGATTTCTATTTATTTATTGAAAAAATGTTGAAATCGTTTAGATTTTTTTTTATTTGAATGCCTAACTAATACTCAACTCCATGCGCATTGAATGTTGTGAAGTCAGCAGTCCTGTCATAACACATTGGACTTCATAGTTGAATAGTGGACACTATCAAGTCTGTTTCAGTAATGTTTTATAAGCCTTCATTCGTACCCACAGTAATACAGGGCCAATTGGTCCGTTATTGGCTGCAGTTTAGAAAGCAAAACAAGACATGTGTCGTGTAACTTCGTTAAACCCAGTTGCTATGTCCCTTTAGAAATCTCCCAAAGGACACTAGGGGAGACATTTTTGCGGTTTACCTTGAACATGTTCTGCAGGGTTGAACTGCGGATTTAGAAGAAATCGCTAGATTTTATATAGATTTTGAGTCCCCAAATACGATTTTATTAATTGCCCGTTTAACACTTGAACCATATTTTTGTGGTAAGTATTATGATAAACTCCCGTTTACCGCAGCCCTGCATTAGTGCAGAAATCTACAAAAGATTCTCCTCTATTAGACCTTTTTATGGTCAGATTGTGAAGGACCGCACGACTGTTACTGTCTCTGTGTGGAGTGGTTCTATTTCTCAGGCACACGGCGGCTCTCCTATACGCTATAATTGTCCTCTCAATGAAGCAGCGGGTTTTCCTGTGGCTTTTGTTAAACCGTAACTGAAGGTGGAAAGAGATTATCTTTCTTTTTTTTTTCATTTTAATGCCGATGAATGGAATGTATGGAAAACGACCAGACACCAATTTACATTAAGGAATTGTAATGGTATGTCACCCACTCTATACCGGTACCGCAGATTTCACAATACATGGCACTGTGTTTGATTGCTCAAAGCAGGGTTTAGGGATTTACGTGTGGGGTGTAGAGAATTTGTTTGTGATGCTCATGAAAAGCGCATTATTATGTGGCTAATAGTGAAAGTAGACTCGCATATTTCCTAGTACCCAGTTCATTTTGCTTGCGACCTATATTCGAGTCTCTTTAAATTTACATAGTACTATAGATTTTTTTCTATAGTACACTGCGTATGTATAGTATTATGTGAATTTAATAAATTTATAGATATAGTAGTTTGTAATGTGTTTTAATGTTTCTTGCATAAATGAATATATACTAATTAATCAAACAGTAATTGATGTGTGAAATGTGTTCCATATTCTATATTTCAGAAAGGTGCACGACATACAAATATATCAACAGTTTAAAGTAAATAAAGAAAATAAACTTTGGAGGATGCGGGCATCGACCCCGGGGAACATTCGGTTGATTTTAAATATCAATAATCAGTAATAATAGGACAGCCAAATCAGATAAATTAAAGATCATTATCCAGATAATCACATCGAAACAGTAAGTCATCTAGAAAGTTTCCTGGCACGGTGAGAAACGGAAGACGGACTGTGAGCTGATCGGTAGGTGATGGAAGCAAAAACTATTTCATTGACTTTCGCAGTAAGAAAAACATTAGCATTCTGCACGAAAATTATCTGTGGAGGATGCGGGCATCGATCCCGCTACCTCTCGCATGCTAAGCGAGCGCTCTACCATTTGAGCTAATCCCCCGTCTTGCACGATCCTTCTCTCTAGAGCTATCTAGCTTTCAGAACGATACTGGGTCCCGGAAGTACATAAGCAGGTTACCGGAAGTTAGTTCATTCAAAACAAAATGGCGAGCGGAGTGGGAAGTGAGTAACGTCCTAATTCGGCTAAATTACATTCATACATTCATTTTATTTTAAATATAAAGACAACCAAATACGAATTAAATTAATAGTATATCATATTCACCATGCTAATCGCTTGCTGTTTAGTCACGCAATCCATTTTATAGCTAATAAAAACAAAGGTAGAAGCATAGACAATACTTGTAGTGGATGGCTAACTAGCTAGCTTGTTAGCTCTATTGTACTGTTAATACACTAGAACAATTTAATTATTAGCGTGCTACTGTTGGTTAAAAATACAACATTTGCATATCTAGCTGCATCGACATAGTCGTTTCTTAAGTTCAGGTGCCACTATTTTTACCCACAAATTTTTCGAATTATATAAATTTCTTGAGCATATTTTAAATAATTTTCAGGTTATTTGCTGTATGTTCTTACCTAAAACATCTTCGTTACCTACTGCTCGTTGCTCTCTTTATTGCCTTCCCTCCCTAGTTTTCAACATCTTTATAGCGTGTTTGGTTTTATTTCTGCAGAGCACAAATTGTTAGCAGTGGGTCCGACAGAGCCATGGTCTGTGCGAGAGAAGCTGTGCTTGGCATCCTCTGTCATGAGGAGCGGAGACCAGAACTGGTAAATGACACGGCAGCATTCTGTATTCATATCATACAGAACCACAGTTCACTTTTTTTTTTTTGTACTTGTTCAGCATCCCAACTGTATTTGTCTGAATATTTCTGTCCTTTGCTATTCGATTGGCTACTGTTGTCTCTGGGTGTTTGATTTAGACTGTTGTTGAAGTGCAGTCTTCCCTGTTTTTTCCCCATAGGGTGTCTGTCAGCAGAGCCATCAAGCCTTTTTCAGAACCAGGAAGACCACCTGACTGGTTCTCCCAGAAGGTACACACTCAGAAGCCACTGGCATAACATTCTTCTGCACAGGAGTGTTTTATATTTGAGTGCTGTGACATATGTCATGACTGTACAATGACTAACCCTTCTCTGACTCCCTTAGCACTGTGCCTCCCAGTATTCTGAGCTGCTGGAGACGACAGAGGCACCAAAGTGAGTAGAGGTGGTTCTTTTTCTTGGAACTGGAGTGTGTGGTTTGCTTTTCCTGTGAGCAAGAAGGTGAATACATGCCTGGGGAGCTGTGTTTGTCACATTGTGTCCAGACCTCCTCGTCTGTGATGGGAAGTAGTGAGTAGGTTTTGGCTCAGGTTTTGATCAGGAGCCAGCAGTGATGCTCTTTCTGTGGTGGTTGACGTTAGGCGGAAACGCGGGGAGAAGGGAGAGGTGGTGGAGACGGTGGAAGACGTGATCGTGCGTCGGCTGACAGCGGAGAGGATCGAGGAGCTGAAAAGACTCCTGAAGGACACGCAGGAGAGATACCGGTACGGAGCTAGTGATTTGGCTCCTCCCCCTCTGTGGGGGTGGGCACCTAAAGCCACACAAATTTAAGCATCTCTGCAACATCAGCAGGACATTCTCTTGGTACTTCCAAATGTTTTTAAAAATGTTTTCTGTTGAGAACTGGAATGAAGGACATCGGAGGATGAGTAGTTATCCGTATATTTAAGTGAGAAAAGATTGAGATCTGCCAGCTGTGGCCAGAATACTATGTGTAGCATTTTAATGGCTTCCGTTAGATGACGGACTGTACTGGCCTGGGGCTTTTCAAGTGCTTCTTGGTGGAGTCGATGTGGAGAATAAAGACAGCCACGTGGCTTTATCACTAATCAACTGTGAGAGCATAGATCATGTTACCCCACATGTACAGGAAGCTGAAGAAAGAAGCAGAGATAATCCAGGCCGGACATCTGGACGCCAAGCTTGAGGAGCTCTGGGGCGAGATTGTGCAGTAAGATGCATTTAATCATCTGCTTGTTTCAGTCTGTGTGGCATCAACTGGTGTTGTGCTTCCTTGAGTTATGTGTGTGTGTGTGTGTGTGTGTGTGGTGGAAGTTTATTGTCTTTGATTTCTTTGGCAGGAAGAGGAAGCAGGATGAGGAAGAGGCTGAGCTGAAGAGGAAGGCCACAGATGCTGCTTATCAGGGTAAGTGCATATTTTCTCCCTTTATCACCCCTTTTAAAGGGAAGTTACGAGGCTTTGGGTTCTCTTATAACACGATCTTCGCCACCCCCACCTTCACTTTCCCAGTCCGGCAGGCAGTGAAGAACACCCCTAAGCGAGCCCCCACTTTAACAGTACGCTCCCCGGGTGTAGAGTGTCCACCAGCGGACCCGGTGCAGCCCATCCCAGAGGAAGCCAGCAGCGCACCCAGTGTGAGTCTCTGCCGCACATCGCGCCCCCCCCCTCCCCCATCATCCCTGCTTATTTATTCACTATTAAGTGCATTTTCTGTACAGCATGACAGATAACTGGTATGTGCCGTCCAGGCTTCCATGCTTGTGTTTAAAATCAGTCCAAGCAGATGTGAATACTTCCATTTTAAAAGTATTAGAAATAAAACCATGTTTGAACTAGTGGTGGTTTGAATTTGTAAATGTATGTCACATCACTTATTTATTGAGAATTATTTACAAAATAGTGGAATGCTGACATATTTAAATTAAATCTGCCATTTCCATTCTCCACTCAGCACTTAATGATAATGGAAGTGATCTTCCTTTCACCTGTTGCTCCTGCCCCTCCATCTAGGGTCCCGGGCCAGCTGTCTTTGCACCGCTGCCGGAAGTAGCGGGGCCAGGGAACGCGGATGCCAGTCTGGGGGGTGTAACAGAGGACTCCCCACAGAAGAAACTCATCCCTCAGAAGGCCACACCCCCACCCTCGCCTCTGCTGTCGGAACTCCTGAAGAAGGGCAGCCTACTCTCTGCCAGCGCCCGCCTGGTATGGAAAGGGGGTGGAGTCTCGCAGTGGTGGAGGGGGCTCGGAAATGAGGGCAGGGGTCGTTATAGAGAGGGGAGATGCTGGACACCTGTCTGCACTCGAGCTCTGTCACTGAAATGGTTGGGGGCTGATCACCCAGGTGGCAGAAGGAGAAGCAGCCCAGGGTCTGGCTAACGGAGCGCAAAGGCCCGATCCTCAGTTTGTAGCGTCCGTCGTGCCGGTGCCACAAGCCTCAGCCGGTAAGACGCTCACGTCACTCGGTGACGCTTTTCTTTCTGCAAACATCTGCTGGAAGTTAAGGATCTGACAGTTAGCACAGGCAGCTTTGGCTGAACCCCCGCTACAGCTGCCCCGGCCTGAGTCTGAGAGCCGGCACCTGCCAGGCGCTAATCGTGCGATTGTAGAGTGACGCGTCTCTGTCATGCTCAGCCATCGGCTGCAAATAAGCACCTCACACAAGCTCCCCTGCAGGTCACCGGCTCCCGGTCCGCTTTGGCAGGGGTCTCCTCTATCGCAGTTAAGCAGTCCTGCAGTCCCGCAGGGCATCCTGGCTGTTTATGCTCCTGCGGCTGCAGCGGGTATCGTGCCGCCTGCCAGCAGTGAGCTCTGGCTTGGTCGTCCCCAGGCGCTCCCATGCTGTCCCATCTGCTGGAGGCGGGTCCTCCCCCCCACTCCCCTGCCGTCACCCCAGACTTGGTGGCTGTCACAGAAGTCCCTGGCACTGGCCCTTCTGACACAGAGACCCCTACACCTGAAAACCCAGCTGTACTCGACTCAGGTACCTTCCCCCATGCGATAGCTGTCTGCAGGGCTGAACTTAACATGAACCTCTTGCTGTGTTTCCTGACCCCAATAGGTGGTGCTCTCTGTTAAAAAAAAAAAAAGGAGCTCAAAGCATGCCCCAAAGCAAATCAATGGTGCCACCTAGTGGGGTAAAAAAATACAGCAAATGGTTCATGAAGTGTTTGGGCATCTCTATCATTTGCTTGGCTTAACTTCACAGGAATGAATGGGGCCATGGAGGTGGGAGTCCCCGAGACCCCCCTGCCAGAGGAGGAGAAGGAGGAGCTCGCTGAGGAAGATCTGGTGGCTGTCTCCTACATGGGGGAGGAATTGGACCTGGAGACAGTGGGGGACATCATTGCCATTATCGAGGAGAAGGTGAATCCATGGAATGAGGGCTCTTCCCCCTCCATCCTTGACAACAAGGATGATAATGGCGATGATGATTATGAACGTGCAACCCCCCCCCCCAGGTGGACGACTCCTCTGAAGTGCTTGATGATGCTGCGGTTGAGGCAGCCCTCTGCCTGTGTGAAGAGGCCGGTGGGGGCCACACGCTGTCGGGCCCCTGGGAGCCAGGGGCCTTCAAGCCAATCGAGTCAACCCACAGCGGTCCCCGGAGCCCTGCCGGCCCGCCTGCGGAGCCCTCGCCGGTGCACAGGGGTGTGGAGGCGGAGCCAGAAGCCGAGCCGGGGCTCCTGGAGGACGTGCCGATGGAAGACTCCGCGCCTGACTCCCCGCCTCACCCTGCGCTGGTGTCCGAGCCCCCCTCCCCGCCCACCAGCCGCGAGTGCGCGCAGAGCCAGGTCTCCGCTAGCGGGCAGGACATGGACCGGGGGGCCCTGCCTGAGGAGCAGGAGGCCGTACCCTTGGCCGAGGAGGATGGGGGGCAGGAGCGGGCCACCCCAAGCCCTTACATTAAGTGCGAGGCTGAAGACTGGCCTCCGACAGAGGCAGAGGCCCCCTGCATAGGTGGGTATCAGCAAGACCAAAACGGTTGTCTCCAAGACCCCCCTCTGCTGTCGCCGGTTTACTTTTCTGTTTTATGTCTCTCAGGGTGTGAAGACAGCTCAGGGTCTGGCAAGGAGTGCAAGGTGACCCCCCCGCCCCCACCCTGCATCCTCCGCAGGCTCCCTCTACGAGCGGAGCGGGTCTGCGTGTTTTACGTCAATCGCTCCTCCTTTGTCTTGCTTTGCCGCCCTCTCGTAGCAGGAGGTGAAGGAGGAGGAGGGCGGCAGCGACGGCGAGGAGGGCAGCGTGTCGGAGCTGAAGGAGCACGGCGAGGAGGGCGAGGGGGCCTACCTTTCAGAGCCGGAGCCAGCCGCCAGCGAGAGCGAGGACGGGTACAGCCTGAACGCCTCCTCGCTGCACCGCTACACCACGGCCGATTCGGTGCCCAGTAGCCCAGCCTCATCCCAGTTGTGAGTCTCGTGAGTGGTGGCGTTCGTGGCGGATACGGCGCTCTGCGATGGCGAGGCCCCGCCCACTCCCAGCCGCTGAAGCCCTGTCTGTCCGTCTCGTGCCCCGAGCAGCTCCGTGTGCAGCGAGGACCAGGAGGCCCTGCAGGCGCAGAAGATCTGGAAGAAGGCCATCATGCTGGTGTGGAGGGCGGCGGCCAATCACAGGTCGGCACCTGGGCAGCAGTGGGTGTCATGAGCACAGTCGTCACCAGATGTCTAGAGCTGCAGGACTGACTGTAGACCAGCGGTATTCAAGCCTTTTTTGACAGGGCCCCCCTAGGGCTAATATTTGTCCTGACCCCCCCACTATATACAAGCACAGACCCTAAATAAACATTTATTTTTTAAATAAAATGAAATTCTCATTTATTGTGATAAGTTCCCATAGTTTACACATTAGTACTGTATTTAATTATTCTAAAATTATTTTATTTTACTGTATAATATTAAATATTTCTGCCCTCCTTTCAAACCATCCACATTTTTTTTCCTTTCTCCTACCCCC
>JAODUD010000002.1:9561117-9574621 GCA_026784285.1 Stomatorhinus walkeri
AACAGAGTGACGCCTGGGGGCAACCTTCCAAAAATGAAAAAAACTTTTATCGTCATCTGCTCTCTCACTGCTTCTCAAGCCCAGCAGATTAAAAAAAAAACCTGTTATGCCCCGAAAGGAGCTGTGAGCGTTATCAAAACATCACCTTGTGATTGACCTCAGTAGTAGCCCCTCCGACGCGAAGAATGCTCTGTCAGGATGCAGGCCAGGGACGAAGCTCACGGGATGTGATGTGCAGCCGTTTCACATTCAGGCTGAATCACCCATCGTTGGTGCTCTAAGTTAAATTCAGGCCGATTAATCTTCCGTCTGCCGTCTTATAACCAAATGTACTTAACGAGCAGCAGCCTGCAGATTTAACTGACAGAATGAGCTGATTCAGCCCGTGGATGAAACACCTGAATGTCTGGCATGCCGCTGATGTGCGTCTGCGTGCGTCTGCGCTGCATGTGCATGAGCCACGTGTTCCACCTTCTCGCTGCAGTCTCCTCTCAGCTGCGTGTGTCGCCGCCCTGCCATTTGTGTGCTTGCGTGCGCCGTTTCTTTCTGCCTATCTCGCGTCCCCTTCTCACTTTGTCCTTTGTCCTCTCCCAGGACAGTGTCCCCATGGCCTCTCCTGCTTTCCTTCTCTCTCTCTTTGTAAGTACCAACGTGGAGCTGAGTGTGTACAGGGCCTGCACCGCCGCGTTCTGCTCCATGACCATGCGGCGGGCGTCCTTCCCGCCTCCCTTCCCGGCTGGGATGCTTTGCCCTGCACACTGGCGCCCTCAGCCAGTAGGCTGTAGTTTAGCGGTGGCCGTTAGGATGCACTGTGGAAGAGTCACAATCCCCAGACTCTCCCCGTATACGCTGGCTATCTCTTCCCAACCACCCGACTGGAGCTCCAGTGCGGTGTGGACTTGTGTGTGACCCCCTGCCTTTCTCTCTTCCCTGCACTGCTCCAGCCCGTACACCGTCCCTGCAGATAAGGCGTGGGGGTGGCGAGGAGGAGGGGGGTTTGGGCACAGGTGCACAGGGACATGGTGGGACACAGGGAGCCGTAGGGGAGGCACAGGCGGTGCTGTGTGTGTGTGTGTGTCTGTGTGGGGCTCAGTGCTTGCCTGCCTTAGTACACTGAGCACCCTCTAGCCCCTCAAACACCTTCCTGTTTCAGTCTGTCACCTTCTGTGTCTGAATTGCTTTTTAATTTCGGGCACGTTTCCCAAAATCCCCCGTTACCAACACCATTCAGCTGCACTGTTATAACTATGCAAGTTAACGCAGCTGTGCTTTTGGGAAACGGACCCAAGATTGGATGGACCTCGACTCATTTGATCTCGCACCTCTGCAGGACGGAGGCACCAGGGGGCGCCGCTGTGCTATTGAAGCTGACCTCAAGATGAAGAAGTGAGAGGGGTGTGGCTTGTTCTAAGGCTACAAATGGAACATAGACGATTGGCCAAAATGACATACCAAAATCACAAATACAAGCATCGTCTCCGGTAGCTTTTATTTATAGCGCTCTTTTGCCATTTTTCTGAATGTACCCTTGTATGTTCGGAAAAAGGAATGTGAACTATAGGGGTGAAAATGCAGTTTGTGGAGTCCTGTTGTTTTCCCTTCAGGTGCAGTGTGACATTGTGTAAGCATATTTGTACAGAGCTGTGTATATACTTTTTAAATGTATACTGTTTAATAAAAAAGCAGACTGCTTCTTGTTTCTGTCCTGGACACTTTAGGTAAAGTACCTCCCTCCTGGGGATGCCTTTGGGTTTATGCACACTTGCGTCACTCTTCCTCATGTTTAAAAGAGGAATGGGGATTGGCAGTGTGTCAGGATTAATGGTCACTGATGTACTACTGGGTAAACGCCGACAGTGACTGACAGCACGGTACATTAACCCACTGCGCATCGTTACAGCTTTACCTCTGCTTTCCTAGTACTAAGGGCCAAGTGACACATGTAGCCCCCCCCCAATTAGAGGCACTGTGATCATACCAGTGAAATAGCAAGGTACAGGTCGAATCCTCAGATGCTTCTTGTGATTCGGAACATTTGAGTGTTGGAGTAGCTCAAACCCACCTGGAATCTTCAGTGCAGGCCGACTGCCGATTCTATTTCAGTGTAACCATTAGCCAAGGGATTCACCTTTTCCAGTATACAGTGAATGTTTAAGTGATGTATTCAATATGTACAAGAAAAATAGTGTCATTAGTTAAAACAGATCGTGTTTGCCTTTGAGGAATCTTGCTTTGTGGTTTACACCCAGGTCACATTTTGTGACCAATTAATGCAGAAAACCAGGTAATTGCAAAGGTTTCACGTTTGCTTTCTCGCCACTGTTGGGTCTGAGGAGACCTCTGTGCGGAAGGAGGCCCAGACCGCTGTAGTGAGTTCACTGGTTTAGCAGATGTTTTCTGTTTTTATCGAGTGTCATTTACACACATGGCTACTGATGGCTTTGTTGCGTGCTGCGGACGTCACGTGTCGTGCATCCTTACCTAAATGCGCCTCACTTTATGCATCTGTGCAAAACCACCATTATCCGGAATGCGAATGCAAAAAGGCGTCCCGGGGGGGACTTCAGAGATGTGAAATGGAAAGAAATATCACCAAACCTCTGAGTGAGGTGAATGCAAAAGGATTCACCTGCTGAGACGATTACCAAGCCTAAAGGAGAGGAAAAAATGACACAAAACACTCCATGGTAGGATGTTTTACTCAAACAGCACTAAGCAATTCATTAGTACCACGGCTACAGAGTATCAACGTGTTTAAAATAAAGGGAACAGACTTCTGCTTATGTAGCTAAAGCCGTAGTTAAAAGCAACAAAGGCAAAACTTAACACTGACTTGTCGGACATCTCTTCATTCCTCCACAGCTGCATTGAGGTGATGCTCTGTAAAATACTGTTACCAAAATTGCCTCTTCAGATAAAAATCCGGTGAAAAAGAGAAAACTGGAAGTATTTCGTAAAAACCGTCAGATAACCGCTGACGTGGTAAAGCTGTGTGTCAGTCGTTATGTCATGTGACTGCAATGTCATGGGCCCGCATATTATCGCTGTGTCATCCTACCCCAGACAGAGAGCCGCTTCACTGGAAGAGGAGAATGCCTGTCGCCGCGTACATGCGGATTCATTTCAGCTTAGTCTGCATGTATCCGTGTGACCCCTAGTCGCGTCTCTGCCTTTTCTACACAAAGCTACAAACTGAGCCTTTCATACAAGACCTCTCGCATCCTCCCTGACCCGAAATGGGCGTAACATAGTAGTACTGCCGTTTCTAAATGGCAGAGCCTATATACGCTGTTTGTGCAACTAAATAAGCATGAACAGGTGTACACGAGATACCGCTTCCCTTAATGTAAGGGAATGACGGTACGCTTTACTGCGATTTTCTTATGTGCTTCAGACCTCAGTGAAGCTTTAGGCGAGAGCCCCAGCTCAGAAAGCCTGCGCAAATGGCACCCGATGTAGATAATTAAAAACGAACACATAACCATAAACCAGCATCCTAAGTGCGAAATTACGACCAAATCAAACACGTATAAATAACAATAAATAAATGCCGGGCATGAGAGTGAGCTCTGCACTGGGGTATGGGGGTACCCCGCCCCGCCTGCTTTACTCGCCCATCGTTCGTGCCACCAGGCGCTGCAGCTTCTCACAGTCGTCCAACTTCATGGAGTCCGCCTTCTGCTTCAGCCGCTCATCGCGATACAGACGGCCCAGATTGGCCAAGTCGGACTCTGCGCAGAGCGAAGACACGTTATCACCCACTGGGCAGCTGCCCTGCCGCAATCTCAGACGGATACGTGTAGCGCGGCCGCATATCGTAACGCCGCGGCTGGCTGGCGCTGCACTTATCAGTGCCGCCTGTAGAATCACGGTGCAGCCGTTAGCGTGGGGCTTAAAGTCATGGGCTGGTAACCACAAGGGTGACACGAATCAAGTCCATTTCAGACCTTGGAAAGGTACCCAACCTGAATTACTCTGCTAGGACATGCAGCTCTATGAGCACTTCGCCTAAGCTAGTGGTTCTCAATCAGGTCCTCTGGTCATGAATCTATTTTCTTGCTGCGCTACATTTTTAGCGTGCTCCAGTAATCGGTGCTTAGCTCAGCAGATGAGGCAGATTCCTAATTTAATAAGGCCACATGTAACCCCAAGGCTAGCAGGTAGCCAATAGGCAGCCACGGAGCGACAGAATGGGCGGGATCAAGAGTGGTGGCAGAAGACTGTGGGGTGTCGAGGTGGCCGCGGCCGTGAAAGGGGCATAGGACGTACTCTGCTGCTTCTCCTTCACGCAGCTGCTCTGCAGGTGCTCCATATAGCTGCTCTCGATGGATTTCTCCAGCTCCCAAAGCGAGACCCCCTTGTACTCCTTCTGGAAGCCCTGGCTCACGTAGTAGGGCGCACCTAGGTGCTGCGTCTCCCTGGAGACCACCAGGCCCAGAGACCTGCGGCGTGGGACAGAGAACGGGTCTCACACGGCAAAAAGACGAGCAGCCACATCACTATAACAGATGCAGCTCCGGTGCTCAGATGGTACCCATAACAACAGGCTACACGTGTCACAAAGATAAAAGCACAGCAGGTTTAGTTAACAAGTTAAAGCGTCTCCATTACTGAGAGTCGACACATCATCCAATCCTCCATAACAGTTTTCATCTCCACTAAAGTTGAATGATCAACATTTACACCCTGAGGCCTTAACTGTTGTTTCAAATAAAAGTTTATTTTTAGGAGAAATGGGCAATAAGCTCGATCTTAATCCTTCCCGCACCTACACATCAACAGATGTGAATGTTTATTTTGCCACAGCTTTACAGATGCCTTCCGGTTTATTTTTATTTCTTTATTATTTTAACTTTCGCTCTGCTTCCATTTTAGAAAGCTCCAGAAAGATTCACATAGCAGCTGCAGTGATGTTCCCAGCTGTCTTTGGTTCTGCAAAACGGACAATTTTTTTCTACCCATGAGGGAATATTCTCTGTCTGACGGAGCAGTGAAAAAGAGAGTGCTGAGGTCAACAGGAGCGCGTGCATAACTTCTGCCACTCTCCAACGCGTCTGATTGGCTCGAATCTCCCCGCTAGCTAAAGGCATGGTAATATCTTGATGAACCCTAGCTCCATTCTGCCGCATTATGTTAATAGTGCCTCCTGGACATCTGAAATCTCCGTCTCGCTGCTGCTTCGGTAGTGCGGGTGCAGCAGGAACCCGGCCCGCAGCGTGCGGTTCTGCACCGCTGTCCCGCCGCCTGACTTACGGATTGTAGAAGAGGCTGTAGGAGGGGCTGGTATGCATCAGTTGGGTTACCACGGAGATGAGAATGAGCACCAGCACGGGAAGCAGCTGCAGTAAGGCAGTGAAGGAGTTCTGGGAAAACACAACAGCGCCACCATGAGGGCACAGGTATTAAATACACCCATCCTGCACTAAAGGGATAGACGACTCGCTTTATCAGTGTACCGGACTGTGATTATTACTGTCCGTCTCCTGTGCCTCCTCTTCCTCCCGTCTCTCATTTCTACGTCGTGGCCATGGGTTGTAATAATGGCCGTAGTTGGCGCTGCGGTTGGCGTAGACGCGGATGTTACCTAGGGTAGAATAAACCACCTTCGCGTTCGTTTGGGAATCAGAACCACCGGAAAACCGTGTGCTGAAACACACGCAGACACGCGTGTGTTCGGACGCACCTGTGGGGAATCTGCCCCCGAAAAAAATGTTGAAGAGCTCTTCCGGGGATATGTCCGCCTCAAAATCCCGGTAGACGTTACGTCGGTGGCCGTGGTAAGGCTGGCCAGAGGTGTGGGTCGCCGCGGACTTGGCAGTCATCCTCTCACCGTACTGGTCGTACTGTTTCCGCTTCTCTGGGTTGCACAGCACGGCGTACGCATTCCCAATTGCTTGGGGGGACAGCAAGGAACAGGAAGTTGAGTCACATCCGTCTAGCGTCACCGATTACCGGTCTTGACAACCGCACACGTCGGGAGGATACCAATGGCCGCCTATGTCATGCTCTTTCGACTTGGGCTTTCCAGAAGGGAGGGATACCTTTGAAAGCATCTGTTGCTCCTGGGGCACAGTTTTTGTCAGGGTGAAACTGGAGCGCCAGCTTCCTGTAGGCCTTCTTCAGCTCCTCGTCGCTGGCATCTTTTCCCACACCCAGGATCTCATAGTAATCCCTGCAATTCTTTATTCTTTGGAGGGGAGGAATAAGGTTTGGTCACAAGTTCGACTTTTCACTGACTACGTGATTCACGGTCTGCAGAGTGCTGCAATGCAGAAATGTTGGGGGAAGACTTTACCATTTACACATTGTCCACCATATGACGGTACATCTCAGGGTCCTGGTTGACGACCCCCCGAGCCTACGTGTGGTCCAGTCCCACCCTCCAGAACTGACCATCCATCTGCTACAGTCAGGAAATACACAGGCTTCCCTTGGCCTGGTCCAGCTGCTCAGGTCCTCAGCAATGAGGATCCTGTGAGCCGGATCACGCTCAGGGAAACTCGCCACATGGCCGTAGCGCCGTAACTGACGCTCCCTCACAATGCAGGTAATGTGCCTCATTCGGGACTCCTCTAGCAGCCGCTCATTCCACACAGTCAAACCAGTGGGACCCATGGACTCTCTGAAGAGACACAGTACCAAAGGAGTCCAGCCTTTGTCTCAGGTCACTAGATAGCGTCCATGTCTCACAGCCACACAGCAAGACAGGGAGCAGCAGGACTCTAAAGACTTGGACCTTCATACTCTTACGGTGACATCAGGAGCGCCACACACCGCTTTCCAGCGACCTCATGACTCATATCCAGGAAATCCCAAACCCAGACACTCGGTCTTTTGTGAACCTGAATCAGAACCTCCATTGACTCCGAGAAGATCACAGCATCGTTGCCAAGTCAAGATTGGTAGATCTTTCCACAGCAACATTGCTTTGGATGTTAGAGGTTGAGTTCATGACCATATGTCATTATTTTTTATAAATGTCTAGGAGCAACTGAGCTAGAAGTAAAGCCACCGTGTTTCATGAGACAGGACAATGAGGTTGCATTTGGCTTTAAGGCAGAACACATCCAGAACTGACCAGAATCAAAAGGGTACATCATACAGTAGGATTATGTTATTGTATTTTTGTAACACAGAACCCCCAGCTAGTGTAGCCTCCTTTAATAGTAATTGTACCCTGTAAACTACCATGCCTTTACTCCCTATGGAGACCAAAAGGCAAGGTGTCCACTGCAAAGCAGCTAACAGAGGCTGGGCAGTCAGGCTGCCACAAGGAAGAATGAACAAGGAACAGAGTCATTCATCTCTATCTTCTGGTTCCTGCCCTTTTATCTCGTGGCTCCTGTCTAGCTGTGATCGATTTGTCAACATTTTGACAAAACGATATATTGTTGGCAAAACGATCTGTTGTCTTAGACTCGGTAATATAGCTGGTATCACACATGTTAAGTTGAGAAGGCTGTGCATAACAACATCTACTGCACCAGAAGACATCCTCTGCAAATAAACTCCTTCCTTCTAAAGAGAGAGCCTTTGCTCTGGTTCATTGCTTTAAAGATGAAACAAAGGAATTTACCAACATATAATGGCATTATTGTATAACTGTGTTGAATCTTCTCTTATGTAACGCCAACCTGAATTGTACTCCAAGCACTAAAGTCCGTATGGGTCTCCTCGCGAGGTCCCGTACCTCAGCACCCCCTGCAGCTGCTCCTTCGCGTAGCCCTTTGCATCTGCGCCTGCGCAGCTGCTCCCATTTTGCTCCTTGCAGGGCTGCCGCGGAACGTGCCAGTGACTCTCGCTGTCACGGTGCCTCCTGTCGCCAAACGCGCCGCCGTTGCTCACGATGGTATCAATGAGGGCTGCGGGACAGTGAGACGCGCGGCTAAATTCCCCGTTTGCCTGTATATGCCACATAATATAATGCAAACCCTCACAATGACCGCGGCCTTGTACACTCATGCTCATATATACACAAGAATTTTTCTTAACTGCATATCATTACACGTCTCCGGTAATAACTCAGTAACTAAATACGTCAATTGACTTAACGAGAATTTTAACCATGGGTGCCTGAAGAAATATTTTAAGATCAACTATTCCTGTTACAGCCAGAAAAGAATTTTTTTTTCTATTGTCTTCACAATAATATTATGTTACCTATGTACTGCTGCAGTGTTGAAAAAGATTTCACCTTGTTAAATCTGTCGTACTTACAGGCTGTTACGTAGCCTTTTCTGTAATGGGGAAAGCGTCTGAAATGCAATCAACGGTGTTCACTTAGTCAAATGAATCCTAGACTGTTCAGTGTTACCAGGAATTGCAGAAAAGGGGAAAATCGAGATGTAATCATGTGATATCAAACGTCATCCCGATCTTCACAATTCTCAAGAAGGCCATGTCAATTTCCTGCTGATGGTTAGCTCTTATAAATCCAGATTAACTTGGTTAACCTATTAGTCTGCACAAATGATGCGTAACAGAGGTCAGCCCTTACTGCTGCATGAGTGATTCAATAAAGACTCGGTATTTTTCTCCATGTTTCTACCCATATTGCGTGAAGTGTATTTACCTCTAGCTCGGATGCTGGGACACAGTTTCTGAGCTTCATACAGTAAATGCAGCGCTGTAGATCTCCGTCCGGATCGAAGACACAGTTTCGCCTTTTCTATCAGTCTGTCAGATTCCTCTTTGTCCATCTTGATGCGTCTCTTGATGGCTAGCTGTTTACCTAGCAAAGTTAATGGATACACGCTATACGCAGCATCCGCCTTCATTGGACTCCAGCTGCATCTCAGCACACCAAATGAATAATTACAAATATACAAATAGCATGCACCATACTAAAAAAAATCTTTGCTGCTGCATTTAAAAAAGCATAACGGCTAATTTCGGCCAATAGAATATACCATTACTTACTATATAAATATTAAACGGAAAGATGCTGTGATTTGGCTTTCTAGTTAGCATTCAAGCTAAAGCTTCCCTCGGCAACGTGAATGGAACTATGACGCGATTTCCAGTTTTAAAATAATTGGCTAACAATACATTACTAAAATCCAGGTATGACAGCTACGAGAAATGCAGTTAGCTAATCGCTAACCGCTGGCAGAAGCATATTTCGTCCCCATGTCCAACAGGAAGAGGAAGCTAGTAGGGCGCATCTCCGCGCGACATCCCCCCTGTCCAATGGCGAGATGCAGCGCTTGTCCTTACATGGCCGGTACTAATCAGCTGTCCTGCTGGCTCTGCGACTGATTCACACCCACCAGTTGGCTTTATAGAGTTAAATACCTAAAAAATACTTCAGTATATCTGACCCTTACTTATTATAAGCAGCAAGCTGATCTGTGACTGTTTGTAACAGCTACTTTTCTGGGGATTTCTGGGGGGTGGGATTTACATAATTTTTTTAATTTAATTAATTCTGCGCTTTATTAAATAAAAACATGGTGATTAAAGACAGGGGCACGGATTTTTTGTTCAAAAACACGTTTATTTCTGAATTCAATACTGAAATAAATAACACTGAAAAGATGAGGGGAGACCAGCTTGCCCTCACATTGAGGTTTCCATGGTTTCACAGAATGCGTGTGACCCCCAAAAGTGCACTGACATTCATACTTTTTGGTCTGCATGTGGTCAGCCAGGAGACCGAAATCAGGCAACTCCCTCCAAACCCAAAGCACAACCAAACGTTCAAATCCATTCCCTCCTGAGCCAAATTAATACGTGCCACATCACACACAGCAGCTGTTTCTAGAACGGTGACGTCCAGGCGTGCCACTCCCTCCCCGCGGCCTCGAGCATTAGTAAGCAAGTGACGCATCGCACAACTCACAGCTCACACCTGGATCAGGTGACTGACAGAGTAACATTAACATACCCAACACCTTGCGCATAACAGTAAGAAAAGTAAGTGGAGTCCTTGGCTTTGAATAAGGCTGTAGTCATTGTCTAGCCAGGAGCTGTCACAGAATTGACCAGATTATCAGTTTGCACCATTTAGGATTACATTTCAAATATAACACAACAGCAGAACTTAAAGATGGTGCTTAGAATGTACTTTCCCACTACCCTCCATGACAAAGGGGCTCATTAGTGTGTCCTTGTAGCATAAACCATTCCATTTATAATTAATGTTGCTCTAAATGAAGTCTCTTATGACAGGACTAGCAGAGGAGTAGAGCTTCCTTTTGACCAGTCTGTAGCCAGGACAGAGCCGGAGCGCCTTGTCAGTGGTGAACAGCTGCTTTAGAGCAGGCCAGCCCTCGACGTCAGCCTTGAACACGACGGACAGTTCGAAGGTGGGAGTGACACTGCGATCCGGAGTCAGGCCCCCCACGGGCTGCAGCGCCCCCCTGGTCTCCAGGTACAACAGAATCAGCGCCCCTCGCAGTCCGCACGGCTCTTCAGCAGCGCAGCGCAGGATGTCACGGGCGACGTGTGCCGTGAGCTGTCGGGGCAGCTGTAGCTGGTGGCAGTGCAGGCGGGACAGCTTGGCATCAGAGAGGCACAGCTCAATGCGTCTGGTCAGCTCCACCTGACGGCACTCTTCAAACTGCTCCACATCCGCCCCCCTGCTCAGCCAGTCCATACCTGTCGCGGGAAGAGGCAGTCACATTTAGCAACAAATTACAATTCTAGTCACATTTCTCACCTACCTAATTACTGTTACTTTCAAATATTTCAGAAGTAATCGATTTCATTACTCGTCTTCTATCCTCTGAGAAATATATTCGGAAGAGTGATGACGATGCCTTTACGTAAGACAGAAGCACAATTCTCACACAAACTCGCCAAGACAATGTCTCATCAGAAATCTACATTACAGTAATAATCACCCAAAATCAAAACCAAAAGCACTACATTTTCTTAGAAACAAGTGTAAATATCTTAAACGATGTCACTCTCAATAGGTAGAGAGTATTGATACTTCAGATTACACACACTTACCCGAGTTCTTACTATTTTCGTGTCGCTCCTTAAGACGTCGTCCGTCTGTATCTTTTTTTGCACTGGACGTAAACTGCTCCACAAACCTCCTCAGAAAGTGAGCTACATTATCCTCCTCCGACATCATAGGTATACTGTTTCCAAAGGCAAGCGCCTGTGTATAGACCATTATGCATCGGTATTCTGCTTTCGATCGTCATTAAGCCGGCAATGAAGTGCCTCGGCTCGCACTCCGCTGCGTTAAAGTAGCAATCGCTCGCAGTTGCATCAGCTGCCTCTGAGCATGCGCGCAGCGAGCGAGGCGTCTCCACTCACCATAGCAACGACATTTCGGCAATACCTCAGTGCGATTTAGTCAGCTTTTTGAAAGATGGCTTTCAGGAAATGCAATAGTACGAAAACTTGCATGACTTAGGGGTTTCATATGTATAATAATAGCAATTATATAGGCACTACAACAACAGTAATTAATTATAATGAATTAATATACTAAATAATTGTGCTGAATTAATGTAATCATGTGAATCATGGGCTGAATTAAAAATTAATCCTAAGAAACATATGCACCTGTGTTCGTCTATACCGTGTATGTGCGTGTGTGCGTGCGTGTGCGCGCATAAAAAGTCTGCTCTATTCCTTTTCTGGACTGAACAGTGATATTTTGTTTTAGGAAGTGAAATATGAAATATGAAATTTAAACTGAAAATATGTATATACTATTCATAAATGTAAAGTTCACTGTAAGAAAATTGATACAGACGAAATATCCTTCCCAATCTCAATGTGAATCATATGCCAGTCACCGTGACACAGCCGGCAAGACGCCGTGCGTCAGGTGAGACTTCAGATCTGCCCTCATACTTGGGCACTGAGTGGCTGGCTTCCAACGGAAGAAGACTTCACTGGAATGGGGCTTTTCAGTGACTTTCCATGGCTGATTACCGACATTTTTTGTAGGTATTGTTCCTTAAAAGGTGTAATTTAATTCTAGCCTGTAGTAATAGGGCGGAGTAAGCTAAATGGAAAAATACGACCTTTGGAGTAGTGCCTTTGTTTAGACTTTGGGGTAATCAGCATAGCTGATGCAACCAGCCTTTCTGCTTGCATTACCGTGGCCTTTTTTGTACTGCGTGTTGTAGATCTGTCACCCCTTCAGATTGTGTACGACGTAACTGGTGCCGTTTCTTTAACTTTACGAATTAGATTTTTTTCCAACTTTCCATTCTAAAATATACTCTCCTTAGTAGTCAAACGCACGACACAATTATACAATATATCGATACAGTTATACCATAAATTGGTACATGGGTCACGTATTCATATCTATTGCGATAGTGTGGTATTACCGCTCCGAACTACATATAAAGCAAGAAGACCACAGAGTCTGGCCGTGGGAGATTCCGGTGATCTCACAGATTGAAAGTAATACGTAGAATTTTCTCCGAACAACTGAACCGATCCCACTTATCATATGTGCAAAGGTTTTTATGGAGAATAGGATCTTCCCGGAACCTGATAAATGCTCATTTGAGCTCATGTCACTATGATGAGTAGGGCATACATTCACATTTAACCTAAAACGAACTAGCCTATATGAGATTACGCAAGTGCAATACTTCATTAGAGCCTCTTTGCATCATGTGAAACTCGCGTGACTTGATGCATCGATGCATTTTGATCAAAATACCAGCACCTTGAACTCTTGGTTTGGGTGTCAGTGTATCAGAAACAGCTGTTTTTTTTGTGAAGGTCAATATTTGTTGCATATAACTGACAGAGAAACAGTGTCTGTTAGGACATTCTAATGAAGGAAATATCTCTGATTTAGATAATTTGCTGTTTTATATATAATATTTACCCATTTATGGGTTTTGAGCCAAGCAGCATCCGGATGAGTTCATTTCCTTGACCAATATATTTCCGGCCATAACAGGAACTTATATTTTTTTATCTGGTTTAAATTTGAATTAAAATGATATCAAGCTTTTTTTCTATGATATATATAGTATATAATCTGTCTCAGAGTATTAGCTTCAGTAATATTGTGGTAAAATTCACTTCATTTACCCCGGAATGATATTGTGTGTTATCACAGAGTCAGTAATGCCATACCAGAGTTGGACAAAGCAAAATTACACTTTTATACACCAAAGGGCAATTAAAAAAAAAAAAAAAGTGTTAGTTCCAGTTTGGTCTTGCGGGACCTGCAGTCAGTCCATTCTACCATAAATTCATACATTGACTCAAACACGGAACACGACAAAACAAACAGACCTGCTAAAACTTGTAGGGATCGAGACTCGTCTGACGGGCTGAAACAAAGGCAGACGGAGCTGCTGGGATCCTGACGCCCATGAATCGCTCTCAGTCTTGCGGTATCTCCTGTCTTCGTGTGATTTTTTTTTGTGCTTTACCTATCGTACATTTAGTGGTACAGTAATCATGCCCCCTAAGAAAGTGAGCAGTGATAGCAGCAAACCAAAGAGGAAAACAGTGAGAGTGACTGTAGAACTTAAAGAGGAAACTATAGTGAGACGTGAAGGTGGTG
>JAODUD010000002.1:9617573-9636117 GCA_026784285.1 Stomatorhinus walkeri
CCTGTACTGTAACCCCTCACCTTCCTCTTCCTATACCGTAACCCCTCACCTTCCTCTTCCTGTACTGTAACCCCTCATCTTCCCCTTCCTGTACTGTAACCCCTCATCTTCCCCTTCCTGTACTGTAACCCCTCACCTTCCTCTTCCTGTACTGTAACCCCTCACCTTCCCCTTCCTGTACTGTAACCCCTCACCTTCCTCTTCCTGTACTGTAACCCCTCACCTTACTCTTCCTGTACTGTAAGCCCTCACGTTACTCTTCCTGTACTACAACCCCTCACCTTCCTCTTCCTGTACTGTAACCCCTCACCTTCCTCTTCCTGTACTGTAACCCCTCACTTTCCTCTTCCTATACTGTAACCCCTCACCTACCTCTTCCTATACTGTAACCCCTCACCTTACTCTTCCTGTACTGTAACCCCTCACTTTCCTCTTCCTGTACTACAACCCCTCACCTTCCTCTTCCTGTACTATAACCCCTCATCTTCCTCTTCCTGTACTACAACCCCTCACCTTCCTCTTCCTGTACTACAACCCCTCACCTTCCTCTTCCTGTACTATAACCCATCACCTTCCCTGTCCTGGTCTGTAACCCCTCACCTTCCCCTTCCCACATTGTAACCCCTCCAAAATAGGTGCCCCTTCATTTCACACAAAAAGTTTGAACTTTTCTATTTAGTGATATTTGTTCTTGACTTGCTCCTCTCGAAGAAAAGCCATGCTTCCCTCCCATCACCCCAGATCTCCATATGCTGTGTAGGACCATCAGCCACTGCAGGTTGTTGTGCCCCTCCCGGCTCAGCTCAGCCCACTCTGTCTACAGTGAGGGATCGGTGGCTGTTTGGCAGTATCCTTGTCCTCACATGACCATCTGACAAGCCGGTGCTGCCGTCCAGACATGCATTAGTATCCAGCTGCCCCTTGGCTCAGAACCAGTGTGCTTGAGACAAAACAAGGCAATGGGGCCCATCTGCTGGAATGGATACCATTGTGGGAGGTGACTGGGAAGAGGCACCATGATGGAGTACCAGGAGCAGCAGCACCCCTACCCCATGTCCAAGTGTGACATTAACCTTCATCCTGCAGGCTGGTGATGCGCAGCTCGCATACTGGGTCACATGACTAACCCTCCCTCTGGTGAACCATGGCCCAGTGACACCTCAGCACATGACCACACCCCCTCCCACAATCCTGCCCCCTCCCCCCTTCAGGACATCCGTGCTTCTGTATATAAACAGAACATGAATGTAGTATAATGAAGGTGCTGGCAGGGACAGTGCGTGTGTGTGTGTGTGTGTGTGTGCAAGCGCATGGTGTACCACTCATCCCCTAGTGCCTCCAACCTCTCCATCTCTCCATCTAATCACTAGGGAAGCTTCATTATGTAAGAGGTCTCTGTGCAATAAAACACTGCTGCAAACCAACACTTTAATAATTTACCCGCATTGCTAAATAAAGCCTGTAAGTGCATATCAAACATGTAGATGCCCCAGCACACAAAGTTGCCCCACCCCCTCTATGGACTATCCCCCTGCCACCCAATGAAGAGCTCGCCACTGCCAGGTGGGGAACAGTGCTAAACGCCACAACGTGAAACTCACAGTCACCATGCAACAAGACACTGGACTCAGACGAAACTGGGTGCAGGTACACATGCAGACAAACAAACAGGTCTTCACCGATGAATGTAAACAAAATCCCCTGGCATGTACCCATACAAGAATGCATGTATAAAAATAACTATAGGAACTGGAGAAGAAATACCCGCACATGCAGACAGGGTCACAAAAATAAGCAGATGTAAGATAACCTGACCATGGGGTACTATCCCCCCCCCCCAAAGGAAGACACTGCATGGCATCAGAAAGACATGGGTAGAAGCTTTCATCAGCCTCTTGTGACATTCCCACCAAACACCTCTGACCCAGACCCTTGCTGGTGGTATCTGCCCATGCTTTCAAGTTACCGTGATATATGTGCATCGCCAAGACCCATAGATGCTATGTGTTGACCCAGCCAACATCTATGATCCATCTGAGGGACATACATCTGTCTTAGCATCTTAGCTGCAGTGGGACCAAGCGGGCGCGTAATCAAGAAAACCAGCCCCCAGCCCCTAGAGTGTAGTAGACAGAGTAACAGATCATCCGCATCATACCCAAAGCCTACCTCACCTTCGCTACACCATCAGCCTCGACGCAGAACCTCAAGGCTGCTTAAACATACCGCTACGGCTACGGCTAGCGCTACGGTTTGCACACCGGCCCAAAGTGGGTCCGATTGTTCTGCAGGTTCCATAGCGCCTTGCGCTGCCCCACCAGTACTAACACAGATAATGCCCTAGAATCACACTTTGGAAAGTAGGCCGCTCCAAGACCCCAGAGGTATCAGACAGGGGATCATCCAGATCGCAATGGCGCCTCCTCTGGTTCCCTACGTTCCTGCATGACCCATTCCCACATCAGCACCTATCCCTGACCCAAACCAGGTCAACAGCACATTACTGTCATTAATCCCCCCCCCCCCCCCCACTAGCTTCCCCAACACTCAAACCCTTCCTCCTTGCACAAAAAACTTTGCAGTCTGACTCAGTAAAACTGAATCAAAGCAGAAAAAAACAAGTGATGAAAATTATTCCCAGATGCGTTGAAGTTGGTGATTTTCATGAGATATGAAGCATATAATTGCTTAAATTACAAATTACACAAATGTAAAAATGTATTCTATTATGATAATGACAATAACAGTTTCTAACTGAAAAAGGAGGGAGGTGATATAATGGGTGCCCTGGGTGGGAGGGGGGGCAGATGTGACCCCAAAGTCTGCTCATTGGCTCCCTGAGCCCTGAGTGTGGGATCGTGACGGGAATATGGGCACCATGGATGCAAAGCCAGTGCTGGTCTCTAGCTATATGACCCAACATGTGTAGGAAGGGTCCTGACTGCCTCCTACAGGCAGGGAGGACTGATAGGGAGGAATAAGTATGACGCTGTCTGATTGAAGGAGGGGGGGGCGGGGACTGTCAGTGAGGGGGGCAGTGTGAGAGTGTGAAGGGGGCGGGGGTGCAAGCAGCGGTGCTGCTGCCCCTGACCCAGATCACCAGCCCTCCTCTGCAGAGCTTGCCAAGTCTCTGCAGGGGGCTCTTGAAGAGCTCCTTGAAGCTGTTGTGCAATTGGAGCTTGGCCCGTTTGTGGTGGATCACCGGTGCATTACCGTGGGGGGGGGGGGGCAGTGACGGACCCCTCGCAGCTTGGCCTCATTGCAGAGGCTGCCCACCCCCCTCACCTTGCCCGAGCCACACACCTGTCCTGGGAACCATCTCAGGAGGACCTATAAATATATACCCGCGTCCACACGGACGCCGTGCGCGGAAGAAGGCGATCCAACCCTCACCTTGCTGTCGGTGCTGCTGACCTATTGCTCTGATGGCACAGTGCCTCCAGGGGGCGCCACAGCATAGCATGTTGCTCCTGTGCATGTTGCTCTGCAACGTCGTGCTGCGGCATGCTTACGTGGGCAGGCATCCCTTCCGCAGCACAATCGCAGGAAGGCACATTAAACAACGACGCTTCTTCTTGGCAGCGAAGAGTCTGCTATTATTTCCTCTATATTTTGTCTGCCAATCATTAGCATAATAGTTCGAGCAGTAAATCCCCACAGCTGCAGCCTCAGGCCCAAAGTCACTCTCCTATGACACCTGTTACCAGGTAACTCTGTATTATTTGTACATTAAATGTTTTACTTGTGTGAGTCACTGCAACATAATGCATTTCATTTAAGCATACAGGCTTTAATTGCAGCGTAGGGTCGACTTGAAACCCATGACAGGTGCTGATTGGCAAATGGTGACCGTGCTGAGTGCTGAGTGGCTTGAAAGTGTGTTGACTCCTAATTGGTCAGGCTCAATGCAAAAAATGGTGCTGATTGGTGATACTGAGAGGTGCAGTACTCTATATGTTGTACTTTTCCTACTCCCCAGTGTGGGCATTCAAAGAGGGACACCCTCAACAGCGCTTAAGCTGGCCCACATCTGACCCCATTTCTCACATCAGCCCGCAACAACATGCTCCTGTCTCCTCCTGGATCAATTCCCATGCTGTTCATATCATTGCCATAAAGCAGGTAACTGCCCCTACCAATGGACATACCCCCTCACTGCAGGGTCACCCTCAACATCCTCATCTGGCTTTTGTGGAGCCCAAAACCTTACTCTATCTGCAAACTATTCTCATCTGCGTTATGACAGAAGGTGGACGTTCATCGTCTCAACATAAACCACAACCGTATCACTGATTCTACAGGAAAATAATCACTCTCAAAAATGTGATGCGGTCGTCGCGACAGCGTTCTGCCTACTACAGGATACAGAGAACAAGGGTTCAAATGGCCGTGGAGGAACATTTAATGCACCAATCCTGGGTGTTTCTTAAAGATGTCCGTCATCATGGTGAGCAGGGTAGTCATGATTGTTACAAAACTCTGTGTCACTTCTAGAGAGAGGAGTCTGTCATGTGTCACTGTCTTGTCCTGTAGTTTAGAAGGAAAGAAATGTTCCTGACAGTGCAAGCTAGACCCTGTATGTACTGCACTGTATGCTCAGCCCTGTAATCTATTATTGCAATACAGTGAAGAGGAGACATTCACTGCACAAAATAACAACCAGCTTTGCTCTGCTGCAGACTTGTACCTGTATATGTCCAATTAAGACAAATATACTATGATAACTAAGCTGATACCAAAATAAATAAACTTTGAAAATACCACTGTAATTCATGTACAAAATGTATTTCGTATCAAGACAGCATGCGTAATATCGTGATTTTAAGACACAGACATAGATGACTAGGTGTCCACAGTCTTGTGCAGCAGACGTTACACATCCCACAACACACACATCAGCATACAGCACATGAGAAATGGCTCTGCATGAAACCACAAACAGCGCTCTGCTGTCTTAAGCATATTAGCTGATGCTTTATAACTGACACAGCAGTGGTGCTGCACGAAGTGTGACCCACCTAGCACACTCTCCTGCATGTCCTTCACCTAATTCTTAACTTAAAGTCAATCTCGGTTGCATGAGACATCACAGTGTTAACTCTTAACGCAGCACAGTGTTAGCTCTCCTCATTGTTAACTCTCAGAGTGTTAGCTCTCCTCATTGTTAACTCATCAGAGTGTTAGCTCTCCTTATTGTTAACTCATCACAGTGTTAGCTCATCTCATTGTCAACTCATCACAGTGTTAGCTCATCTCATTGTCAACTCATCACAGTGTTAGCTCTCCTCATTGTTAACTCATCACAGTGTTAGCTCTCCTCATTGTTAACTCATCAGAGTGTTAGCTCTCCTTATTGTTAACTCATCACAGTGTTAGCTCTCCTCCTTGTTAACTCATCAGAGTGTTAGCTCTCCTCATTGTTAACTCATCACGGTGTTAGCTCTCCACATTGTTAACTCATCACAGTGTTAGCTCTCCTCATTGTTAACTCATCACAGTGTTAGCTCTCCTTATTGTTAACTCATCACGGTGTTAGCTCTCCTCATTAACTCATCACGGTGTTAGCTCTCCTCATTAACTTATCACAGTGTTAGCTCTCCTCATTAACTCATCACGGTGTTAGCTCTCCTCATTAACTCATCACGGTGTTAGCTCTCCTCATTGTTCAAGTCCCCCTTTTCATCCCTCCCGTTCCATCTCTACTCCTATGCGGCCTTTACCATCCTCAAGGCACAAACTGCTTGCCTTGCTCACTGCGCTCGCACGTCGTGTAAATATACCTGTGCTGTTGCTTTCCTTCTGCACGGTATACAAAGACATACTCAGCATGGTATGATCGCATGAACAGTTGTTGGGCCGCATGTGTTCTCAGAGCCGCAGATCTTTTGGAGACCCTTAACAGCATGTCCTGAAGTGGAGAATCGTGAACCTGGTGCTGGTCTTACAGTTAAATTTGAGCTTTTGGAATACAAATGGTCTTTGGGCGGGAAATCTTCCAAGTTCTGTCGTGGCTTCCTCCACAGCCCAGTCTGACTGATATGTTTGTCGCTGAAGTTCCTCTGGAGTTTCTCCTATGGAGTTCGCTGTGTGTCTCTACTCTAACCTGAGCACAATGGATGTCATTTCTAGCCACCACAGCTCAGGCTTCTTCGTGGTTCTCATTTGCACTGCATACATTGTGTGCAATTCAGCCCCGTGTCTCCTTACAGGTAGCACATACCACAAAAAACTGCCCTAATTCCAAGCAAACAGCAAATGGTGCCCCGCGTATTCTTATTAATCATTCCATAGTAATTATCCCTATATCAAAAGGCATCACAAATGCGCCAGTGTAAACTGTAAATATTACCATATTTAACGTGATCATATTTACATAACTAACAGGTAAGAGGTATTGTTATTGTTCTGGATATCCTATCCCTTGTCCCTGCAGAGCCAGCGCTATCCTGTGCACACGAGCGCAGACGTAATACAGTCAATAGAAATCATTTTCAATATTAGTGCCGCGCGCGGCCTCAATCCGGTAATGCAATATACTTTTCATTTTCAAATTACCATTGCATTTTTCAGTAGTGCCATTAAAATGGGCTTTGTTTGAAATTAGTAAGAAACGTAGCTTATGCATTTCTCAGCTGCATTAGTCTTCGATTTTTAATCGCACAGATGCATCGTTTAGAGAGACATCAAGCTTAAGAGAAGAGGAGGTCATGAGGAGCGACATTTCCAGAGTTGTCCACAACACCTCAGGAAAAAAATGTTCAGATTTCATATCGCCTTTATGCTACTGAAGTCCTTACAGACCGACGCGGATATAAAAACCGGCATCGTCAGGCACTAATAGACACATATACTTAACCATGATTACTCCTCCCAAAAACAAAATCACAAAATGATACCCTTCTGGACAATTGAATCTGTATCATATCCTGGCTAACAGCGTTTCCCGGCCCGATGTCGATCTATCAGTTATCCTTCATTTGAGTCCCCATCGAAGACGTCGAAACGTATTATGCGCGATCGTCTTAAAGTGTATAAAGGGTATGTACCGTGCACGTAGCACATCATTGTTGTTATCTGCAGTGCATAAATTAAGCAGTTTTGTGACATCGATTTTTATCTTGGTTGAAGTGTGCATGCCCGCTGGGGGTTAAATACTACACGTATGTCTTCATGCGCATATATAAACACGTCAGCGTGGGTGAAGCGTATCGGATACTCGAAAGTTTACCTACCTTTAAGTCTCCCTTTTGCTGTCATTGTCAGCGGGAATGATGTGTCTCATCGGAGCGAGATGCTAATTGCATCTCCCTCTTTCTCTCTCTCTCTCTCTCGTTCATCCCCCCCACCCAGCCCCATCCCCGCCCCCCCCCTATCCTGTAACTCCACACGTATTCACCAAGCGCACATTCCCGACGACCGTCAAGTCATACCGCATCACGCCTCTCCCGGTGTGGCACCGGGCGCATCCGATTTGCCTACGTGTAGAACCCGTTAGTCCATCGGTGTATGTAACAGAACCAAAAACGAAACGTGAAGATGAAGAGGTGGCGTGTGCACGGCAATGAACCCAGGATGTGATCCATTTCCGTGCTGGGACCGAATTCGGTGCGACGGCATGCTGTGGTTAGGCTATATCTTAGGAAAAGCAGAGATGACACCAATTAACGCGATTCGTTGATCTTTCAAAAGAAATAAAACACAGGGAACTGAACCATGAATGAGGTACAGAAAAAAGCTGTACATATATTTAAAAAGAAATGAATTGTATATAATGCCAATTCCCAGCATAAGTCCCGAATTTAAAAAAATTAATTAAAAAAATCAATAAACCTGCACCTACATTTGACCACCCGGTCGGTGGCATTTATGACCATGTCAGTGTTAGACATCTTCATGGGCAGATGCTGTCCAGAAGCGTGCGGTTTTTATCCCTCTTGATGGAGTGACTGTTTATTCGTGGGTTGTTGTCGCTGGTGCGGGATGCGGTTGGTGCAGTAGCATCACTCGGTGCGTTCTTCCGTGTTTCACCGACTAAACTGGTAAGGTTTACTGCTACCCAAAGAAGGTGGATGCTGGGCTGCTATATTGTACTGGGGTGCCGTGTGGGGGAGGATGGAAAGAGAGGGGTGGGGGTGAGAGAGATGCTACTCGATTCAGGAGATCCTCGCTGCGCTGCAGCACCCTGACTTGGCGAAGGAGGGAACTCCCACGCAAATGCTTCCAGGGACTGCCTGATACCGCCATCAGGTGGAAGCAAAGCCGGGGTTTCCCAAACATACGCGCCATGTTTTCATATTGCATGCTGCGCTGGATTTGCTCCTAGCATGAAGGAATGGGACTTCGAGGCTTTTAATGCAAAGGACCGCGCGTCTATATTCTCTACCACACGCTACCCATTTGATAGTATTATATCATTCTACTGGTAAAACGGACCGAAAAATCACTGACTGGTTCTTGACGTGATTAATTGGGAGATTATACAAATTGTTATAAACGTATAAATACGTTTCAAACATTTTGAGGTGTCTTAAGATAACTCACAACCATATTTTACTTATTTAAATGTTAATTTTGGGAGTTATTGAATGCATAGCTGTTTTTGAAGAAAGAAATCCTTTCAGAGGTGGTTGACGAAGATTTCCAAATATGGGCTGCATCATATAGAATGGAAACCGGGCAAAGTTGTGAGTGAACGGAAAAAATACTTGAATAATTTATGCATTCATGTATTATTAGGTGATACGTACAAGATACACGTCATTTTATGTAAGTGTAAGGAAACACCAGCAAAAACACACACAGCCTCGGAAATCCAATAAGAATAATGACACATGCATCCATATGCAAGTAATTAGTGTGCAGTTTAGTCATGTCTGTTTTTATAGGAAAGATGAAGGTAGGTAAAACATGTAGTTTGAGATACATATATGTGACTAGTGACATTTAATTTCCGACTTCTCAATTCAATGTATCTATTATGTGTAATAATTAGAATATATACCACAGCAAAAATCACAATAACCACATGACCTGAAAGCAGACTGACGAGTATGTCTGTCATGATGTAAGACCATACTGACCAAACTGTATTCTCCTTTATATGTATATATACACACACGCGCGCGCATGCACACACATATGACACGTTGTCAAGACATTCCCGATCAATTCCGTTTCTTCATCATCGTCATATACGTTTTTATTTTGACATATAACCTTCGTAAATCACTATGAATGACCGCAGAACCCAAAGTAATATGTATATTTAAATGTATAACATCAATAACACTGTACCGTGTACTTTTAATTTAAGTTATCGGGTCAACTTTATATTGTATGACGGTACAGATAAATGGCATGTGTTAAACAAACCTACAGTTTTGCTAGAAGAAATACATTCTCAGTATTAAACACGTGACTCCTAAATGCCTGACGCTAGCCAGTTAAAACCAGTCTGTTTAACTTTTATGGCTCATACCTAATCCAGAGCATCGCCCGGCTTCTGATTATTCATGACATATATTATTACACTCATTTATAGAGCTAATAATGAGCTAATAATTTAGTTATCCAAGTAAGACACATTTTCTTTAAGAGATAAACTACCTTTTTAAACTACCAGTATCAGTTCCTCGTTTACAGCCACAGTCCTCGCGATAACTTTGGGCAACACTGAACGACGTCATTTTCAGTAATATCCCTCCGCTTATTTTTATCTTTAAAACTTCTTCTCCAGTTACATATTTGTGATTATATCAATCCAATAAAAATACAAACATACATATGGTTCATTACATAGCCCTAAAAAAGTGAACACATCCTTAAATCCCGGTGTTATAGTAGATCCTATTTTTCGATCTAGATCAGTCTTAGTACTGCACGGCAGGGAAACTACAGTATGACTCAAGCCATTTTGGCTCAAAGGACCCTTTTAAAACACCACAAAATGTTCCGCATCGGAGAACCAAAATGGCGCCGATTGCGCGGGTCTGTTAGATGAAAGGGTAGAGTCGGAGCGCAGATGTTAGGAAACGGCCTTGTTGAATGCGTCGGCGGATGTGCGGGTCTGCGGAAGGCTTCTATTAGAGTGCTGCTCGGCGGAGTGATGTGGTAGCCGCTGCTGTAGGAGGAAGGACCCCGCTTCTACTCCACTTGTCTTTCAATTTCGCCTTAAAAAATATCTCGCTTGGCCCGTCTCCTCTGGTGGCTAGCGGTGACTTTAGCGAAGGAGAGACTTGCTTGTATCCAGAGGACAGCCATAAGTCGGTGGTGAGGGAAAGTAACCGCCATTTTAATCGAATAAAATACACGTTTCTAGTGACAGCGGCACAAGCACAACAATGGCTCTGAAAAGAATTCACAAGGTAAGGAAGTCATCGTGAGCTATGGTGGGCCTTAGAAATATGCTACAAGCTCGCCTTATTTTCTACAAAATGGGAGTTCTTCCGCATTATGCGAACATCTCGATGAGGTTACCAGTTAAATTAGGGATTATTTTATAATCATGGGATTAAAATACATTCAATATAACGTTGAATACAAGATGACAGTAAAGCAATGCACCGTGTTCTGTGGCCACAGAGCAGCCTGGGCCCTCCACTCTTATTTTAGGGGTTAGCTGGCTAGCTAGGCTTTTGGCAGACATTCCGGTACATCAGTCATACGAGAGCATGTTATCAAGGCTACTTTAGGTTGTTTTCCAGTTCCCGTGAAGGTATTTTGTGTTACTGTCGTGTATTATTAGCATCTGGCTAGTCCTTTGCTAGCTATATTACGAGTAGTTTTTAGCCCTCGATGAGACCGTATGCGTGGCTAACGGTAGAAAAACGGCATGTTTCCGTAAGAAGGCCGACTGTGTTTGCTCCAGGAGCTTGTAGCAGGGTCCTTTCGGAGGGGGAAACGGGATCCAAGCGCGTTTTCACCGGCGCGGCGTCGTTGTTTCGTTTTTGGCCGAGTGTAGTTCGGCTTCTCTAGGGTGCTAAACGCAGAGATCGGCCTAGCGTGGAATTTTCTTGGCGGGGTGTAACAGACACGTACGGTGTGGTGCCCTGTCTTTCCGTCACGTTTATCTAACTGCATCTAGTTGTTTGGTTGAGTGTTTATGGTACAAGTCGAGTCTGTATTAGATTCTCCTCAGAAGGACAGTTTTATCTCAGTGACTTGGTTTCGTGTTTGATCAGCGTTGGCTAATTTGTAACGACCCACGGCTAGCTGTCACTAAGTAGCAGTTTTGCAGTCATTGAAATAACATAAAGCCCACTAAAGTCTTCTAAATTGGGAATGTACGTTGTAGCCACAGTCCACAGAGTTTTAATGTGTATGGAAGCTGTTGTGTGGTGTGTTTTTGAAGCGCCAGAGTTGTAACAATGCTTTATTTTTCAAAGCTAGCACACTCACATTTTGTTTAAAACGAATTCACACGACGCAAGCTACTTCCCCCCCGTCCTGTTAGGGTATAGCCATGCTTATTTTCCGATACTTGGTGTAATATAACAAGTTAGGGCCTCAGTCTTACTACTTCTTAGCTTGTCATAATTAACATGTTAAATGAGCAGTTTGTGCTAAAGAGTGTCTAGGATGGATATAGATGTTAATGCTTATGTGCCTTAAATAGAATGGCACTTAATTTTTTAGACCTTGAGTCTGTTATTATTTTCTTAGTGTCTTATTGTAGTAGCTACCTAACCAAAGCCAGACCAGTAAATTTACAACATTTTAAAAGGCTAAACGTGTATCTTTGGGTGGAACTAATAAGGCTTGTAGTAAAATGGGTCTTCAAGTTGTGGTGTTTGAGGTGAGTCTTAGGGTTTGTGGCACCGGCATCAGTTGAAAGGCCAACTGATAAATATCTCTTCAGTAGGTCTTCTGTGACGTGTATATTTATACCTAACCTAAAAATAGGTTTGTCGTAATATATAGGCTACATTGATTTGTTGCAACATATGCAAGTTGTTTGCTGAACAGTGTCAATGCAGAATTTGAGTGATGTGTCATTGTAAAGTACATTTCCACATAACAGTGATGATGTCTGTCGGTAGGAGTTAAACGACTTGGCTCGTGACCCTCCAGCTCAGTGCTCGGCCGGACCGGTTGGTGATGACAGTAAGTATTCAAAAGATCCACTGTCAGTTATTTCCAAGTGTTGGATGCTTCAATTAAAAATAGCTAATTTAAAAAAAGAATTTCTTAAAATAAAATGTTCATTGAGACTTTCAAAGGATATTGTGCTTTTGGTGCTCCTTAGACACTCAGTTTCTTTCCAGGTTGCTGTTGCATCACTTGAAGCTGCCCAGTTGTAGACCTGACTTGTAACTTCAGAGAGTTAATGTACATATACTAAGATTATATTTAAAAATGTATGTAAGCAGTGGTCAGCGGCATTTTAAAGGCACTTTAATGCAGTGTACGTAATGGGGATGGCCAGTCCATGCTGGTGGTTTCCTGCAGGCCCGATGGCACGTCACTTGTCACCAAAACCTGATCTGCCTGTTCGTTTAAACTTGCTTCAGTACTTTTGACTGCTTTTGAGTCATAGTGCTTCCTGGTTGTTAATTTAATAGAAAGGAGCCGCAGTATAGAGGAAGCGGTGGGAGATCTGGATATTAATGCTAGTGAATGTGTGCAAGTTTGTTGTGTAAATAATGCTGTATGACACAATCATAATATATCCACTTTGTGCTGTTGGGTAACAGTATGCCAAGGTATTTTTACTGTTAAAGTAGGTTAGTTGTGAACTTCAGGTGGTGTACAGTGGCTGTCTCACACAAAAGACCACTGCTTCACAGAGAAGTGAATTCGTGCCATGTCTTGCTTACCTTGAACTATCTACAAAGTGCAAAAAATAATTTCTGTAACTAGTTCTACTGTAAAAGTGAGTCACACATTGTTTAATGCTGCACGTCAGAGTTCATTTAATATGTAAAAGGGATATTTTGCTGGTGGCAGTTTATGGATTTTATGGCTTTTTGTTTAATCTGGATTTGTAATGTTACCCATGTCATTTTTTTACAAAACATTATAAGCAATTTTATTTTTTTACTTAAAATTTGTAAAATCAGCCCTCTCGATGTTTACGTCATAAAGATAATTGAAAGTTCATATTGTTTGCTCTTAAAAGATGTTCATTTGGGCACTGTTTGTTAATGCAGTGAATGAAGTCTGCCTGTAATTAAGTCTGACTCTGTGTCTTTTACTTTCAGTGTTTCATTGGCAAGCTACAATAATGGGACCTGTGAGTATGATCCGTTTACTCTTCAAAGTTTTTGGTAGTCGTGTAGCTGTGCGCTGGTCTAACTGTGATCTCATTTGACAGAACGACAGTCCTTACCAAGGCGGCGTCTTCTTCTTGACTATTCACTTCCCCACAGATTACCCCTTCAAACCGCCGAAGGTGACGTCACTTTCCTTTCCATCTTTAGGATCATTTGGAAATTGCCCTGCTTTACCTCTCTTGGTGTCGCTGTAGCATTAGCAAGGTCCTATTTAACAGGAGTGTGTTGGCGATACATTTTTGGTGCTGATTCTAGACATTGGTTTACTTGCCCATGCAGCTCCATAAGATACTAAATAACAAGTGATAGAGAAATTAGAAGTCTAAAGTTCTCCTGCCCTCACAGCTACATTCAGAAATGCGTGTTTGTAGTATTGTTTTCTGTAATAACATTCAGCAACCTGCTCTTTGCACCTTCAGGTTGCATTTACCACAAGAATCTACCACCCAAACATCAACAGTAATGGCAGCATCTGCCTTGACATTCTGAGATCACAGTGGTCCCCAGCACTTACCATTTCTAAAGGTATGATGGCATTTGACACATTTTGGAGGGTAATGCGAATGTATCCATAGCATGACATAGCAATGTTTTTCAGTTAAGATTGATACATATATATATATATTTTTTTTTGTTAGTTCTCTTGTCCATCTGCTCGCTGCTATGTGACCCAAATCCAGATGACCCATTAGTGCCTGAGATTGCCCGCATCTACAAGACAGATAGGGAAAAGTAAGTACATGGCTATTCATCCTGAGAAGCTTCACAGAGCAGAATTCCAGCCCTTGCAGCACACATGCACATGCCCGCAGATTTGTACGTTACATGCAGTTTAGGGACATCGGTCAGCCTAACTGCATGTCTTCAGACTATGGGAGGAATTTCCCATGTGGCATGTGGGAAAACATGCAAACACAGCAGTAATATTTGTACCCTAACCCCTGGAAGTGAGGCAGCAGTGTTCCCTGCTGCATCGCCATGTCATCCATGCACTATGCGATTTTTCAGGACAATTGTCATGAATGCGGCACTTTTGATTTGATCTTTAGCTGCTGCATTGTGTTAGCATGCTGACTAGACATTCCCTCTCTCTATTTTCAGGTACAACAGAATAGCTCGGGAATGGACGCAAAAGTATGCGATGTAGTTTCAGCGCAAGATCATGGAGAAACACCTCTGTCTACAGCTAGGGGGAGCTCTGAGCGAAAATGAAAAATAGAAAAAATCTTGTTGGTTTCCATTGGAGTGCTTTCTTTGAGCCACATCTTCCTTAACTTGCACCTCTTTCCCCAACCCTACCCAGCTGCCATGTTGTATATATTTCAAACTGCAATCCACAGTCCACCTATTTTCCCTGTCCTGCTACTGTCTTTGTCACTGGATCAGTCCACTTTTGGAGCTGTCCGATGTTTATGATTCTAAAAGCATTCCTTGCCGTTTTAAGAACTGGGATATCCAAGATTGAGGGATTTTACTTTTTTTTCCCCTTTGTGCTTCCAACAGTAATGAGTTGGGGGCTTTTTTTGGGATAAATCTCTAAGGAATTCTTTTAAATTCAAATGAAGCTAAAATGGAAATGTAAAGCCTTTTGGTTCTTGTATGTTCAGCTGGAAAATGCTAAAGGATTCCCCCCACCCCACCCCCAACAATTATCACCAAGACCTTCATCATTCCATATTCATTACTGTTTGGAGGTTTTGACAGGTTGGTTAAAACCCTCCCATAACCAACCTAGATTGCATTCGGATTTTTTTTTTCTTTTTGGATCTAGAAGCTAATAGATCCTGTCAGACTCGTACTTTCTTGGTTGTAGTGCGAGGAAATAAAATCCTGACCAGACGACTTCTGTATATTTAAATACCTGGAAGCTCATTGAGCTCGTGATTAAACTGTGTAATAAAATGATTACTAAAGTCTGAACTTTGAATTTAAGCATGACTGAAGTAATTGAGAATGTGGGCTTCTGTCGACAAAATCAGTTTTTTTTTTTGTAATAAATGAAACCATGTTTAGCATTTTTCCACATTCTGTGCAGAATTAAGTATTTTAAGGTGATTGTCATAGTTGAATTCACAGTAAATATGTCAATGATTTGTGGAACTGTTGCAAAGTAAATTCCTATAAAAAATGTTGCAAAGCATGTGGAAACAGTATGTTATGAGCAATGTAGAGAATGTTGATGGGGGGGGGGAGGGGTGGCCCTCTGTGTTCTAAGTGAAGGTAGTACCACAATCAATTGTATACATTATAAAGAATTGATAACATGGCAAATGTTAAGTGACATGCCTCATAACTGGAAATTATTACTGTTTCAGTTGCAGTTATAATGTATGAACACAGCCCTGTAAACTGAATAAAAATAGGATGTATAAACTGCTTCTTAGGTTACTTAGTTGTAATACTTAATATCATTGTGTTGGTGGACTAATTTTAAACGTGTAACACTTGAATAATACTGGTTTAGTGGAAGGTAATATAAGCAGGGTTGGAAGATCTTGTCTTAAACTTAAGGATTTTATCCAGTTCACCTATTCGAAATGTCGAGTAATTCACCGTGAAAGTGGGGTTACTTTAAATTAAAGCACATTAACCCACTTCGGATTCGTCATTGTTGGTATATGCATTTGACATCCCTAACTGGTAAAAACATCGGGTATTTTAGGGAGAGGATTTGACAAGCTGACCTTCTCGCTCTGTTCACTAGTGGTACAGGATACGCGTTAGACAAGTAGTGCAGTCAGTCAATGATTCGTTTTCTCTTGCGATTGGCTGCCTCCTCCGTGACGTGGCGTAACCCGGAAGCCCGCATGATCCGTCCAAAGGTCCGGGGTTGTCCGTGACCTTGTGTATAAGCAGACAGCCGACATTACCGCCAGCGGCGAAGACTTGCGATGTCGGCATCAACATTTCTGCCCCTATCCAAGCCGGATATAAGAAATGGATTCTCCTTTTGCAAAGGTTTTTTTGTCTTCCTCAGAATATAACTGTAGCCGTCAAAAGAAATGTAACCGTATCTTGTAACAAGTGTTTGTTTTCGCTAACATGCATAATAATCGAAATTTTCCATTGGAATCCAGTGGACATCTATAGGGCAGTCTGGTTAGATAGCTTGCCGAGCTGCTATTCAAGAATTTGAAACCTAAATCGCAACAATAGTAAAAAGATAAATTAGGTATCCGGAAACGATTACCACGTAATTTAGTGAAACTGGTTGGCAGCTGTGGTAATGCACCTTAAATCACATGCGATAATACCTTGACTTGAATGTATGTACAGAAATTCTGAACTAAATTACGTGTTTTCAAGCTCCAGTGCACCACGTGACTATGGTAGCCACACCCACACAACTTTGCCTACTGTCACAACTACATGTAGGCCTACTTATTTTAGCAGGTGCTTAACTGTTTTTAAAGCGACCAAATCTGGTGTCCAGGTCAGGGTAGCACGGAGGCTTGAAGCCTTTCCCAGGCAGAAAAACACACAAGGCAGATGTACATCCTGCAAGGGATGCCAGTCCATTGTATGCCACAGACACACACATGCTGACACACTACACTGCAGACGGTTATTAATTTTTTAATCACTGTGTTATTATTGTTAATTTAAAAATATTGTAGTCGTCGGTAAGAGCCAAAGTACCGGGTCCCTATAATGTCATTTTCTTAATTGATATTCCATAACTTTAAAGGTAAATTGGTAACATTTTACTTGAGCGGACACAAATAATGTAGTTATGCTATTATAATTAACCACAAATTAAGTGCTAATTACAAATTGGTCTAATGTTTGTTCATTATTAATGAATTGTCACACATTATGTAATTATGTAAACTTTTATGAACCATTGAAGGAATCACCGTAGGAACAAATAATGAATCTTATGTTACTGATCTCATGTTTGTTCCTCATTAATGAATTGTGACACAACATTTATCTCAAGCAGTTACTGTATGTGTTACTGTATCTCTAAACCCCTGTGAACTACTGAGGAACTACTGAAGGAACAAGTAATGAATAACAAAGTGAAATACTGATCTCATGTTTGTTCATCATTAATAAATCATGACACATTTTTCACCTTTAGACTATATTTGTTCATGATTTGTACTTCAGTAGTAACTGAGTTATTACGAAGTATTTGCGTCCCCTCAAGTAAAGTGTTACCGGTAAATTACCAAGTGTCAAGTGCTCATTTTCGTGTCCAAAATACATTCTGTGCTACAAAAAGCATTATTTAATGATGAAATCAAGTAATGTCTTGCTGCATTCCATCCACAAAAACACTCCACCTTCTTTGCAGGGTATTACCCCTGCCCCCCCACCGGTGCGCCGCTATTGCGTACCTCTCCTGATTCAGCCGAAGATATAAAGCATTTTTTGATTCCGCAAAAGTCAAAATGCATTTTGTGATTCTTGTCCGCAAAATGACTTTCTTTCATTCGCAAAATGCATTTTGTCCACAAAAAAGTACTGATATCAATTCTGTGCACAAAATGAAACATTTTTATTCTGTGCATGATAGAAAGTGAAGTAAAATGAAAGAATGTGCACAGAATTGATATCAGCACTTTGCATTTCATGGACATAAGAAAGTCATTTTGTGGACAAAATGCATTTTGACTTTTGCTGAGTCACAAACAAAAGGCACCATGAACCATAGCATATAGGTAAGAAAGCAACAGGTGGAGATATCACTGCATAATTATTTGTTCCATGTGTAATATTAATAAGAATATGCTATTAACAGTAAAGGTATACAATAAATTCAAATACATTTATTACAAACGTATCTAAAATATTGAAGCTTCTTGCCCTTAAGGAAAGAACTATTTTTCATCTCATTGAACAAAAATGAAAAGATAAATGCATAGCATAGCATTATGAATAAATACACTTCTAAATATGTAATCCTTTATATAGTGTAGTGCCTGAGCATGCTGGGATTATGTAAATAGCCTTTGTTTGTGTAGATGTAGATACTTGTGTTCCCAATTGTCATATATGCCCTTTCCTGTGTCACGCGCGAACCCCGTCCGATCCTCGCAGTCCGATCCTTTATTGTGTAAACTACCCACCATGAGTGTGCCTTCTGCATCAGCCTGTCTTGTGTTACTCAGTTGTATGGTTCAGCGGTGGATTGGTCCATGTGCCTGTCTTTTTAAGGGTTTAATTAAAAAGGCAGTCTCTTCTTCGGTATGGTGGCTCAGTCTGCTAGTCATTACATTGTATTACTCTCTCTCTCTCCCGGGCTCCCCACTCTCTCCCGGTCTCCT
>JAODUD010000002.1:9714665-9729249 GCA_026784285.1 Stomatorhinus walkeri
CCCCAACTCCCCCTCAGCCTCCTTTGCACTCTGCCAATGGCACTTGTCAGCAGATGCATCAACAATGACTAAAAACACTCACACACACATACACGCAAACGCAGTGTGGTCTAAGGGACGGACGCAATCCATGGCGGGGCATGTTCTGGTCCCTTCATCTATGTAACATTTATACAGCAAAATAAAAACTAATATCAGAGATAAACAAATGTGTTTATCACAGAACATAACCTCTCAGCATATCTGTCAAATAGGGAGTGGTAACTCAAATCAATGCAGTGTAATTATTAGCAGTTAGATGTATAATGTAATGATAATGAGTCTCTGTGGATGAGATAATGAGTCCCTGTTTTCAGGTCGGACTCTGCTGATGTTTTTTTCATGCGTGAAATTCTGGGCCCCCCAGACAAAATGCCCCCCCTGCCTACCCAATTTTATATATAATTTTGAATATTGAACACTACCAATCAAATCTGCTGCTGGCATGTAGAGAAATGTTTAGTGTGGATGTGGTGCATGTTGAGCTATAAATGTAGAAAGCAAAAGACTATAGTAAAAAAATTGCTTGTATACAATCATAATAAACTGTTATGTGATGTTTGCAGTATTCAGTACTCCAGAAAGGTTACTGTAAAGGACAAAGTATAAAATCCAAATTAAAGGCATATTATAGTAAAACGTCAAGCCCGAGACATGGAAGAATATTCACTCTGCCAGTTCACCATGTCTCTGGGCTGTGTCAGGGCAGAGAACTTTGACTACATCACAGGAAATGCTCTCCCTTGCTGGGCAATGCGGGAAAAATCCTCTGTGTGCCCCGTTTGTACCCTAACGTCAAAATTCAACCCCCCCTATGGTGCTTGCACTCTCCTCCGGCGTGCAAAATGTGTCTTGAAAGAGAATGTGTTTACAGTTTTGCAAGGAGGGTGACTCAGATCTGCAAATTGTGTTTCACCAAACGAGTGACTAATTCAATAAATGAGTTTTGGCAGTTGGCAGTTTTGTTCCCAGAATGAGATTTAGTGTTTTAGTAATTAAGAAAGACTATAAGTGCTGGGGGCCTGAATATGTCACAGAATCTTTGCCCCTTCGATGCCTCTGATGATGCATGTTCGTAAGTCAGGATGTGTGTGTAGTTTATGCTACAGCCTTGGTTGTTGGCCTCGCAGATACAATTGGAGATTAAAGCCTGCTGATTGTTGGTCAGCATGGTGTTGCTGATAAAGTCTATAAATGAAAACACTGAAAATGATGTACGCCGCTTTTTTTGGGGGGCGTCAGGTGGTATTGTTGCAGCTACAACAGGAGATTAGCCGCAAGGTCAAATCACTAAAGATACTTGTATTTTTGAGCAGTGTATAAATAGCCTTTAAACAGTCCCTGAACACTTCCGTAAACTAACTTTTCGGATGGGAATCTCATCTTCCTGGCCTAACTGCTGACTGATTTTGTTCAGAGAGCCACATGGGACATATTTGGGGGTCAGGACGTGAGAAAGGCATCAGAAAGTAGGTCCACCTATGCCTGTTTCTGCTTCAGCAGGGGGGAAGCGTTGGCAGAAAAACATACCAGCCGTTCTGCTGCTGAACAGACACTTCTGACTACGACATTTTTTTGCCTCTTTTTATAAAAACTCGTATGTCCTGCATGGTTTCTATGTAGCTATTTTTTGTGTCTTTTTTCCATGGTTCAGTAGCAAAAATAGGGCCAGATACGTGTATAACAACCAGGAAATGCACACAAAAAGAATTTATTCTATAAAATATAGAAAACCAGTTGAACTAGATCACTATCGCTGAAGGCCTTTATTGACGGCCGGGGGATTTTGATGCTTAGCACTACAAATAGTATCCCAGCTACATGTCGTCCAAAACCTGACGGCCCAAAGCCATGCGAAATGAAAATGGCAAATATAAAGGAAGTAGGTTGACATTTAGCACTTTCAGGCCTGTCAACAGAGCAGTTTTACCTGAGCGCGTGCAGATATGCGCACACAGACCGGCACTGGAGATGCAGTAGATGAAAACATTGAAAACAGAACAGGCTTGGCATTCTAGGCCTTCTGGGTAATACACAGTAGAGCGCTGCCTTTGTTTTGTTAGGTCAGTCTTAGAAGGTCACCTGCGCATTGGCTCACCCTATCACGCTGTGTTACTCTGAGGAACAGAATCTTGCAGACGATATTATCCTCTCATTAACCTGACAGGCTTTGGGTCCTGTTGGTGATTAGCTTTGACTTTCATAGGAAAACCTACCTTCACCATTGGGTTCCTCGTTGGTCTGTTTTTTTTTTGTGCTCTGCCTTGTCTCCAGTCTCCCCATTAAATTCTCCATCCCATTCATCCGGCACTCATCCCCCTCCCCCCTCAGTCTCCGCGCCTCATTCCCCCATTTTCCTGCCTCGATCAGACCCTGTCCTGGAGCTCTGAGGTTGAATGCAGTGGCTCATTGGACATGCCATTCCCGTCTCCCTTCTCTTCAGGCGCTCCCCAAGGGAGAGGCACTCTCATGTCCCACGGTGGGGGCAGCCTAGAAGGGTAATGAATAAGTAAACAAGGCCGACGCCGTCTGTCACGCAGCCTAGATGGGCTTCCCCCTCACTCCGGGCAAAATGTTCCGGGCCGGAGCTCCTCTGTTCGTCCGGCTATCGTGGCGCCACTTTCACCCGTGTCTGACCTTTCTGCAAGGTGACTCTTAATGCCAAAGGGGACGCTGGGGTGGACAGGGCTGGTGTTTGGCAGCATACGGCGTTCAGTGAGGTCAGGCACCGAAGGAGGTCTAAGGACGCGAGATTAATTTGGTGAGGTCATAGCAGAGCGATTATGTGTGAGGACGTGGTCATGGTTACGTGACAGAAGGCTGAGAAACCGGGTTTGGGTGACAGTATCAAAATGCCCAACCTATCCATGGCACTGTCATGGGTGTGGACCCCTAACATTCTCATTTCCCCCAGGTACCCCAGTTTTCCAAAATTAAATCCTTCAGTTATCTCTATGCACCCACTTCACAACCCCACCTACCAAGTTCTAACCAAATGAAGATGAATAACAGATTGTCATCCCATCAGTTTAATTAATTTACCTCTTCCACTTAAAATCGATCTAATGACGCTCATAATAACTAACATCTCATGCACAGAAAGATTTCGATTATTGAAATATGTTACCGGCATAAATAATCATGTAGTACCACAGATTATGGACAATTAAGTCCTCGTGCTATTATTTAACCGACAATAAGCGGCTCAGCTCCATGATTGGCTGCAAACACAACAAATAGCCGTCATTATAAAAAATCCACTATTTCATATTATTCCGCTGAATACTGGAATAGCATGCGAAATGCGTGGAAAAGCCTCGTGCTTACGATGCATCTTGGCTCGCGTCGGCGCAAAGTGAGGGAGGACGGCGCGACAGCCGCCGAACTCGTGCACACACAGACAGCACGCTCGCGCAGTCGGGTTGCCGCTTCTCGCCGGCTGGACCTCCCGCGTGCCCAGTCAGCGAGCGGTGGCCGAAGCTCGGCCGAACGGCATAAATCAAGGGATCGCTTGGAGTAAATCGAGCGGACGGGACGACAGTCGCACGAGAAGTCTCGATCTTTTCTTTTGCATGAATGGACAGGGAGAAAGGGAACGTGCGCTTCAAACCTGGCTTCTCCTTTCCTCGAGTTTGAACATATTTCTTTTGGTAAGTGCAATACGCTATACATTATGCATTGTACTTAACACTTATTGAAGATACGTTTGCATGTATACTATAGGTGTATGCGTGGAAGAACCCTTTCTTCTGCACAGGTATTCTGCACAGCACCCGGTCTGTATCATTAACTGCGCTCTATTGCAAACCCGGCAAGGCGTTATAAAATGCATTTTAAGGCCTTTTCCTTTAAAGCTTGCATATCTTAACTGTTATTTAGAGTCTGTCGGTGACGAATGATTAAGACATGCATTTTTTAATGATCGCTTAAAACCGGACCTACACGAATGGCTGGAAAGATAAATGCATTTTGCGCGCACACACACACACACTATCCCGTGTTCACGCTGAATATTTACTCTTATGTGAAATCTTTAACCCTTCTATCAGGGCAGCTCGCTTTTGGAAAGCAAGGTCTATTTCGGAAGGAAGAAAGCAGCGGGCAGCGCGAGCAGTGTCTCCCAATCATCCTGTTGTCATGGTGACTGTACTGGGAGGCTGAGGAAATATGGCTGCATCTCGGTTCTAGTCAGCTGTACGGGTGTGTGTGTGTGTGAGAGAGAGAGAGGGAGAGCGCGCGCGTGTGTGTTTTCCTCTAAAGTCGTTACATCTTACTGGTACCGGTGGGGTGTCACGCAGTGTGAGTGACATGTCAAAGTCCGGTCCACTTATTTAAAGCCCAAAGATTAGACTGGAACAGGTGCGGCATTGGGTAGCGAATCCTGAACAAAACCCCCGTCATTATCCATCCCCCCGTTATTATCTTAATTATATTATTTAAGCGTCTAACATAATCTGATGATAATGACGGTTGAGCTCGAACATGTGAAATGCAGACACAATGAAAACGTTTGATAAGGCTCATTCTTTAGCCTATTGTTAACCCTTTCCAGGAGGGGGCATCGTCAATGGATTCAGCCGAAATAAAGGCGTCAGACGCCTAGACAGCTCTGCGCCAGACTAGACACTCCGGGAAAAAAATATAAGCCAATTTTCTTTTCTATTCGTCATAAAACGTGCGTTTAGTGTGTTTACTGGCTCGTGTGGATTTTATGTTACATTTCGCCGCTTATAAAATCTGTCGTACATTTCAAATGATGTCACTTTAGGTTATGTGGCACGATATATGGCAACGTTCGACCTTGAAGCTGTAAATGTGACAGACAGATGATTAACGAGCCGTGGGTTTCCATTGCTGAGCAATTCACTCTGTTTCGAGTGCTTTAAAGTTGTTCATTATTGGGATTTGTGACAGGTCAGCATTTATATCAATGCAAGTCACCTTTTATAACAACCCATTGTTATGGGATAATATCCCTTGCTGTTTATAGACATTTTGGCAGAATGTTTAGGGTAGTCTTTCAGGGGTTAATGTAGCCATGTAAAAATTACACGCATGCTTGTGTGCTTGTAAAGCTTGCTTCTTTCAGGCAATTATAAACGCCGCGATGCGCAGCATCCTTGTGTTTTAGTTGTTTAGTATGCAAGGGTTCCTGCGGTGCACGTTTGAATATAGAAGATTTTCTAAAGAACAGGGTTAGTAGGTCGTACAGATGATTGACATGCTACGTTACACACTGTGGTTACAGTATATCATGCAAGCGTATCTTTGGTGAATCCAGCATTTCCTACAGGCGAACTACACACGATTTCTAAAGCCATAGAGAGCTAGACGGAAATTCAAGGAGAGCGTGATTGTGGCATAAATAAGATATCCATCCATTCACCTTCCTCTTCCACATTACAGTCAGGGCAGAAGGGGATGAGAAATTAAGCAAAGCGAAAGGGAGCCTTCACTGCCTGGAGATGTTGACTTGCAGACTTTTCGCTGTGTCATCGGCGAGGGGTAAAGAGTTTATCGGTGTGTCCCCTGGCGTTCTTTCAGAACACACCGTGCCGACTTGGAGAAGGCGGTATGACATGGCCGTCGCGGGTAAACGTAGCCTCTACTGTGATATCCTCCTCATCTTTGGTGGCAGAACTCATTCCCCCGAGTCATGCGTGCCAGGGCATGTGTGACTCAGCACTGGAGAACTCTGCCGCTCCAAGAGGGACCTTGAGGTGTCTCCCGTATGTCTCGCCCGGTGGAGCGGACGGATGCCATTGTGTGTTGGCCAGTGTGTCCCTCCCCAGTCCAAATTGGCAGCCTGATCCACTGTCTTACAGCCATATGAAGAGAAGTTATTAAGATTCGATGAAGGTACAGCTTTATTGATCTCCTAACCACATTGCCCAAAAACACAATGTGGGAAGGATTCAACGATAGATAAAAATGAACCATAAAAGTTGTGAAAGATAAATATGTATCAGAATATCAAAGTGAATCGGACATGAGCTGAAGGCTTCATTGAGGAATTATAGAGGAGTGTGACATGTTTGTAGTATTTAGTATGTTATATGTAATATGTACAGACGCTCCTCTACTTATGAACTTTCAACTTACGAACTTTCAGACATACGAACGAAGAGGACTGTAAGTCCTAATTGTGTTCGTTGGGCTCCTGTTTCCTGTCTGCAACATCATTTTTTTTTTCTACGCGCCAATTCCGCCTGGTACGACTTCCGGCCGTTACTCCCGCCGCGCAGCAGCGTAGCGTGCGTACTCCCAGCACCCTAGTTCTTTGTTCTTGCGTATACCCTTAAAATGATGTTGAATAACGACTTACGAACATTTCGAGTTACAATCGGCCTTTCGAAACGTAACTCGTTCGTAAGCAGAGAAGCGTCTGTAGTATATGCTTAAATCAAAGTAATCATAACTGTTTGAAGAAAAAACAAGCTTACATGAAAGCAGTATTCGGTAAAAGAGCATGATATGAAAATCCCAGAGTAGATTTCGCTAGATGTTTTGCGAAGTACGTTTTTCCTTGTGCCGTACCCAAAGTGTCGCTGTACATGAGAGGATGGTCGGCTATCAGGCTGCTCAGACGGCTGCTTTTGAGCAGAGGTGGAAATGCCACCCTGTGTTTTTTTGGGCAGAGCGTTGTCTCCATTAGCGTTATGAGCTGCTTGCCTTTGCAGCACGTGCCGCATGAAGCATTAATTAGGAGATATCACGAGCCTGACACAGCTCTGCTCTGCTTCGAGGGCAGGCACAACCACTTCCAGTTGGGTCTTAGAGATGCCTCCTTTCAGCAGTCAGCTCAGGAACTGAAACTGAGCATAAACCCTCAACACACCAGCCTGGTATTAAAACCTTGGCCTTCAGCTTCAGGTTTAAATAATGAGGTCCCTGTGCCACACTTTTGACAACAATTTGGCTTGCGTGGCTGAATGTTAATAGCACAAATGTTTCAGAGAGTATTTTTGACAGTTTGTCGTGTGCCATGCCTTTGAGTCAAGTGCAGAATACAAAGTGTGATTGTTTCTTTCGACTGAAATGAGGAAGGGCTGTACAATTTATATCCTGTTTACTCAGTCAGAGAAGTGGTTGCACATGTTGTTATTTTTAAGGCGCCTCTTAATTGATCTCATCTTGTCTGTTCTTTAATGGGGGGCTGAGTTGTGCTGAGGAGGTAAATCTACGCACCCATTCAATGCAGATCAACGTTCTCCAGGAGCTTAGGGAACTATTGCTCTCAGCGGGATCTGTTTGAATGTGCCAGAAGGGGCAGCCCGCCTTCTGTTTGTGCGGGACCCGGCTTTCGTGGTGGAACCCTAACTTCGACTTGTTTTTTACGCGCATTCGGCAGTGACGTGTCGTTGGCTTTTTTCCAGACTTCGCTTTTTTTTTCCACACTGGTGTCTGGAGATGCGCTTCCTGGCCCCACGCCAGGGGTTCTAACTGTTTTGTTAACATGTATTTATGCTCAGTTGAGCAGGAACATATGGATCTTCGGTGATTCTTGTAGCATTGTGCCCCTCCAGCAGAGGAATGGTATTGGCAGGGACTCTGCCTCCTCTGTGATTGACTCCCATTGTGCTGGTGCCTTTGTGTTCGCTCCCTGCTTTCCTCCTTCCACCTCCCTCAGTGGCAGCAGCAGCACGCACTGCTCCTCGCTCCAGGGAGCCGGCGTCCTGATTCGCACACCCTAAATCAGTGTTTTCCAATCCCGTCCTCAGGGACCCACAGACAGTCCACGTTTTTTGTTCTCTCTCAGCTCCGAGGGAGCAAAAATGTGGAATGTCTGACAGGGGTCTCGGAGGGAGCAAAAACATGGACTGACTGTGAAGGACCGGGGTTGGGAAACGCCACCTTAGATAATTTGGCTTTTGTAAATCTCGTGGAATGGGATCGGTACCAGGCAGGACCTTAAACATGCTTCGATGAGCAGGGCTGAAGTCCCCATGGAGGGCGACAGAATGATGGGAATGGAGATACCTGAGTCCCTCTGAACTCCGTGCAGCATGATCCTGCAGCAGAATCAGCTCTGTCACATAGGAGCTCGTTCAGTTACCCAGATACTTTGTAACTCTACACTTCCCTTACTGTGACGAAACTCGCTGCTGTATGTATTATGTATGTATAATTTTTGTGGTTTTGTGACTGTAATGAATGGGCACTCACTCTGTTGGTCCCCACAACGTCAAAATAACAGGTTTTTATTACATTGTGGGGAACATTTGGTCCCCACAATGTAATATAAACATAATCCACAGATACACATGTACTCATACACACACACACACGCACAAACACACACATAGGCTTGTAGTTAAATCTTTGTGGGGACTCGCCATTCATTTCTAAGTGGAAACTTCTAATCCCAACATGAGGACCCTAACCCCTTCCCAGCCCTGACCTTAACCATAAGTAACCAGACAAAATATGAGACTTGTTTTTTTTATTACTTTTTTGGTTGCATTTACAGATCTTTGTGGGGACCCGAAAAGTGTCCCCACAACATAAAAAAACAGGTTTTCATTATATTGTGGGGGACATTTGGTCACACGCGCACACACACACACATACACACCCCAATGAGCCAGAACATCACCCCTACGTGAAGTGTATAATGTTGGCCATCTAGTAAAAATAGTGTGTGTCAAGGAATGGGATATATTAGACAGCAACGTAACATTCGCTGCTCGTCATCGACATGTTGAAAGCAGAAAAAATAGGCAGAGGTCTGAGTGACTGAGGACGGCCATGTCGAGCATCTGTGGGGTGTCCAATCCGCGGCTACGCAGCCCTACACTGTACACAGTGGTGTCCACTGCACTGTGTATCATGATAAATCACTCCTGTGATTATCACCGTTCGTGCCGCAGTAGCCTATCTGTTGGTTTGTACCATGCCTTCGTTTACATCTTGCATCTTGACTGCCCAACACCCTGTCAGCGGTTCATGCTTTTCCCGTCCTCAGACCGCTCTCCGTCGGTGCTCGCCACGGCTGGCCGTCAGCGCCCCACAGGCCTTGCCTTTTCAGAGGTGCTCTGACCCAGTCGTCTGACCTTAATGATTTAGCCCTTGTCATAGTCACTCAAATATTTATCTCTGCCCATTTCTCCCAAATTCAACATGTCAATTATCAGTACCAAATGTTACCTTACCGTCTAATATATCCCAGACCTCGACGCGCACCTTTTTTACAAGATAGTCAACATTATTCGCTTCACATGGGCCTGCTGATAATGCCTTAGCGCATTGGTGTATTTATACACACAGACACCCAGATACAAACCGTTAAACACAGACAGATTCACAGCCACAGACGCATTTGCATAAAGTCAACCACAAATACATACATTTTCACAGATGCAGATACAGACAGGCGTATATACAGACACCCACAGATATATACATGGACATATACAGACTTACACAGATGTACAGTACACATACACATTTGAACATAGCCAGGCAGAGATATATACAGATGTACACAGATATACCATATGGACAAAAGTATTGGGACTAAAAAATTTAATTTGGGTGTTTCATTCAGACCCATTGTGTATAAAATGTGTATAAAAAGGTGTATAAAATCAAGCACTCGGCCATGCTTTCAGGTTTACAAACATTTGTGAAAGAATGGATCATTCTGAATAGCTCAGTGAATTCAAGTGTGACGATGCCATAGGATGCCATCTTTGCAATAAGTGGGTTTGTGAAAATTTCTTCCCTGCTGTAAGTGGTATTATTGCAAAATGGAAACTCGGCCACGAAGCGGGAAACCTCATGAAGCAGCACAGCAGGGTCTCCAGGTGCTGGGGTGCATAGTGCGTAAAAGTCACCAATGATCTGTTGATCGGTAACTGCAGAGATCCAGACTTCTTCTGGCATTAACTCCAGCACAAACACTGTGCACCCGGAGCTTCATGGAAAGGGCTTCCATGGCAGAGAAGCTGCACGCAGGCCTCACATCACCAAGCACAATGACAAATGTTGGATGGAGTTGTATAAAGCACGCCGCCACTGGGCTCTGGAGCAGTGGAATCGTGTTCTGTGAGGTGGCAAATCACGCTTCTCTAAGTGGCAGTCTGATGGATGAGTCCAGGTTTGGCGGATGCCAGGAGAACATTACCTGCCTGACTGCATTTGGTTGAGCTGGGCTCCAGTTCCAGTGAAGGTAATACTTCAGCATACCAAGGACATGTGGACAAATCTATGCTTCCAACTTTGTGGGAACAGTTTGGGGAAGGCGGCCCTCTTCTGTCCCAGCATGACTGGGCCCCAGTGCTCAGTGCAAGGCCCATAAAGATGTGGCTGGGTGTGGAAGAGCTTGACTGACCACACGGACCCCTGACCTCAACCCCATCACACACCTGTGGGATGAACTAGAACTGAGATTGTGAGCCAGGCCTTCATGTCCAACATCAGACATTGTGGAAAGAAGACTGGTAGCAGTTATAGCTCCAAAGTGGGGACCACCTCCATATTGATGCCTTTAGATTTAGAACGTGATGTCGTAAAAGTTCCTGTAGGTGTAATGGCCAGGTGTCCGAATACATTTGTTGATATAGTGTATGAACATGGACATATACAGTCCTACACAGACGTTTATTGACGCATTCAAAAATACACAGACAGGCATATACACAGATGTACACAAAGATACATACACAGAACACGTCCTGATTTAGTCGAGTTATACATATCTCTGGGTCAACAAAGGAGTGCATCGCATTTCATTTCTTTAACCAATCATAGCCTGACACATTATATGACATCACCACATTTAAAACTGGTGTTTTCTGATAAGCGCAAGGTGCACAGATTTGTGAAGTATCAGTGTATGCTTTTTATAATAATAATAATAATAATCAATCCTTTATTTATCCCCGTGGGGAAATTCCTTTTTATGCCTCCCTCAACTTGGTCTTTGTAGAGCAAGCTGTCCGCAAGCTGTCCTTTTTGTCAAGGAACATGTCATAGATACAAACACAGCAACATGCTTACCTGCACAGGCTGTATGGAGCAATGTAAGGGAGTGTCTTCACTTCATAATGATGACAATAATAATAATAATAATAATAATAGCAAGGCTTGAACCAGCAACCTTCTGACAACAAGTACAGAGGCTTAGCCTGCTGAGTTTACGCACCACCTCGTGGCAAGCAGCTGGAAGCTTTGAGTGTGAAAATGAGAAAAAAATGGCCAAATGTGGTGATGTCATACAATAATGACTGTGATTGGTTAAAGAAGTGAAAGGCAATCCCCTCCCTTGTTGACCCAGGGATACCTGGCAGAATTTGGACATACACGGAAGCGGACGTGCATGTAGAGAGACAAAAACAGGTGCAGAAAAGACAGGTATATGTAGGAATGCACAGAGATCTGTAAGAGGGCGACGTTCACTGCTGTTATGACTGGACAGGGTCAAGGCGAAAGGGGGCAGTTTACTTGCTGATGTTCGAATCGCTTCCTATCTTTCACTTCGCATTGATCCATGGGTCGGTGTGTGCGTGAGTGTCCATGTTCCACCATTAGCGTGTGTCGTTAGCATTTTTTTTGTTAGCTTTTGTTTTGCAGTAGTTTAAACCGCAATTCCAGTGGGACGATAACACTAAACACAGACCTGACGGTCACCTTGGCGCACGATACAAAAGTCAGATACAAATGTCATTAATCATGCCTCATCTAGAGGTGGCAGGGTGATACCTGAATGTGACACTGATTCACGTGTCGTTAACCTTTACCTGCAGCTGGCGCTCTCCCTGACGTTACGGGGCCGGCTGTAACAGCAGACCTACATGTGTTTTTGACTTCTCCTTTAGAAGTGCCTCGATATATATATACACGAACACAGGTCTCAGCTCGCTCTCAGTCTGAGAAAATCACAGAGCTTTATTCTGCAGGGATACATTTAAAATTCTGTGTGCGTACAATCGCACTTGCTCTTCAGAATATATCACATACGCTCCCCAAATGAGGTGTTAGGTGCCCTCCCAGGTCAGTAGAAACTTCACTCTGTGTCCTTACGAGCTCCTGTTTCTCTTGGGTTGTCACACGCCCACTGTCCCTGTAACGCAGCCCCCCTCCCCCCCCTCCCCCGACGTCACACTCCTAGTGATGTGAGAGTAATCTGGCTGATGTCAGACGTATCAGATCCCGGCGTCTCTGCCACACCATGGGGGGGGGTCTTTGGGAGCTGGACTCGCGGCCACTGTCGGCTCGGCAGTGATCGATCCTGACAGACGAGCAGTGACCCTCTGCCCAACGCGGCTTATCTGTTTTCCCTATGGCTCTCGAGGGCCGCTTGTCAACTCGACGTCTTAGCATGACGTCGTCGGCATCGGCGATGGCCGGGGGGGCCTGCTCCCCGTTTCCGGGCTGCTTGGCCTGCTCCGGGCTTGCTGGTGCTGGCTGCTGGTGACCCGAGTCGCTGCTAATGTGGGTCATCCACTCCTCACGGCCTGCATTTCTTGTGCTCCGCAGTCACACATAATTTTTTTCTGTCCTCCCACTGCACTGATTCGCGGTCAGCCGTTATGTAAAACTGCAGTGTCCCCTTTGCCTCCCCCCCACAGACGGGACGTGTTCGCCAGCCCTGGATCGGAACCTGCCACCGGACAGCTCACCCTACTGCGGCACCGCTGCCACGGGTGCCATGACCCAGGAGACGCGTGATGCCGTGCCGCCCACGGATGAACCCTCGCGGACCACGGTCGACGGGGCGACAGGCGGCGGCGAGGAGCTGGAGGTGGCAGCCGAGAACATGTGCGTCACAGATGGGAATGAAGTGGATGCTCATGCGGAAGGCGGACCGCGGGATGACGACGGCGGAACTGTGCAGGAAGTGCACCAAGAGACTTTGCACATGTGTGACCGCGGCCTGAGAGATCCTGATAGGTCAGCAGATATTAAACCCCATTGTTTTATGATTATGCCTGCTTATGTTTAGAGACGTTTATAAGAGCACACCCTGGTGGCAGGAGGTGGTATTGTCAGATGTATTTAGAGCAGCAATGCAGTCCTTGCTGGTGCAGTGTTTGGCACGCCACTACATGTGCTGGTGTGTGATCTGCACATCTCTGATCCATTCTGTGTCTCAGCAGGGAGAAGAACGGGGATGCGGAGGAGAACGAGGAGGAGGATGAGGAGGAGGAGTGCCAGGTGAACGGGGTGCAGGATAGCCAGGACAGTTTCAGCTCGCGCTTCGAGTGCATTGTGGAGGAGGTGGACCTGGAGGTGCTGGAGGAGGACGAGGGAGAGGCGGAGAACCGGGACGGCTTCAGTTCCACGTTCGAGCGCATCGTGGAGCAGGTGCGGCTGGATGGGGAAGACGAGGATGGGGAGGACGAGAAGGAGGAGGCACGGGAGAACCGGGACGGCTTCAGCTCCACATTCGAGCGCATCGTGGAATCTGAGCTGCTCCGGGGTACCTGCTACAGCAGCTTGGATTCGCTGGACGTGCTGTCGCTGACGGACGAAACGGACAGCTGTGTCAGCTTCGAGGCGCCGCTCACCCCGCTCATCCAGCAGAGGGCGCGAGAGGCCCCAGAGCTAGCTGAGCCACTGGAGCTCGCCACAGTGGTGGAGCAGGAGGGACCAGAGGCCGGGATGGAAGCCGGCTCGGATGCAGGGCCGGGCCACGCGGATAACACGGGCAGCCCGCTCCGGAACTCCATCACTAGCAGCCGGTCAGAGAACGTGCTGAGTCGCTCAGCGTTCCGCACCCTGCCTAACGGGTTCCACATGGATCCACACGGGCCGGCGGACAGCGCCAGCATCTTTCCTAACTCCATGAGGTAGGGTGCACACCTTTCAGCATCACTCGCAGGCCGTCGGATCCGTTTGCTGTTCTGATTCTTAGATCTGTGGTACTAAGGTGTGTGCGTCTTGCTTTTAGCCCGGTATCTGGGAACAGTGAGCCTGATAACTGGGGGCCAGGCCAGACAGAGCACAGAAATGATAGTACGCAGTGCAAGGGACAGGTGGGACAAATGAATATGGAGAAGCACCTGTTGCTCAGGAGTCCTTTTCTGAATGATGATATTTTTATGCCTTTTTGGAAAAACACAAAGATGCAGGTTTTGAAGTGGATAGTGAGTTATGTGAGACGCCGCATTCTTTGTGTTTCAGCGTTCCCAGTATGTTTTAGCATTCCCAGTTTGTTTCATCATTCCCCGCATGTTTCAGCATTCCCAGTGTGTTTTAGTGTTTACAGCGTGTTTATGTATTGCCAGAATGTTTCAGTATTTCCAGTATGTTTCAGCATTCCCAGTGCGGTTCATCATTCCCAGTTTGTTTCAGCATTCCCAGTGTGTTTTAGCATTCCCAGTATGTTTCAGTATTTCCAGTATGTTTCAGCATTCCCAGTGTATTTCATCATTTCCAGTTTGTTTCAGCATTACCAGTGTGTTTTAGCATTTACAGCGTGTTTCAGCATTCCCAGTTTGTTTCAGTATTCCCAGTATGTTTCCGCATTCCCAGTGTATTTCATCATTTCCAGTTTGTTTCAGCATTACCAGTGTGTTTTAGCATTTACAGCGTGTTTCAG
>JAODUD010000002.1:9731561-9750581 GCA_026784285.1 Stomatorhinus walkeri
CCAAACAAAAATAATATAATTTTTAAATAAAGTTTACAATGACTGGAAAATTGGTATATTGCTTAAAGACAAGAAGGCATTTCCATTGGTGTATAAACTGTCAGTAACGAGCATATAAATTTGACACAAATTAAATATACACTGGTAGGATTTTGTGTGCTTCTTTGCCTATCTGGGTGTGTGTTGACTGCTCCTACAGACTCCTACAGAGTTTCTGAAGCCTTCTTCCCCTGTGGACAGAGTCTGCTTGTAGTTGTTCCGCAGCTGTAGTCGTTTAAACAAGCAGCGACTTCCTGCCCGCGGGGCCTCTGAATGAGCCATTGTGTTCGTGGGTGACATCAGCGGTTTCGGCCTTCCTCTCGCAGCACACCGGCCTCCCGCTCCTGTGCGGATCGCCATGGCACCTCCCTCCGCTACAGGGGACGGAGGCGTGGATTGGAGCAGCCTGCTGTTTATCCCGAGACACGCAGGCGAGTGTCTGTGAACCAAACAGCCTGGTCGACTATCACGTCACGAAGGGCAGTTTGCCCTCTTTAGTTCCAAGCTGAGATTCCCGTCCCTCTCTTTTCTATCTGTCCCTGAGTTTTTTTGCAGACTGGCATCCAAACATCAGACTATCAGCCGGGCACAAACACCCAGCCCCTCCCTCTCCAACCGGTCACGCTTCCTTTCCGGTCCGTGGCCCTCATTTTGCACATCTGCACCACAAAACCTATGGGATCGCGGGTGGAGCATCGGCACTGCTCCGTCTACAGATCCATCCAGACGCCGGCCCAGGAGCGCCCTCGTTAGGGGTGCCACGTTCGCGTTTGTTCGGAAGAGCGTTTCACAGCCGCTGAGGCTCAGTAAGAGACCCTGCCAATGCTGATGTGTCATTTTAAGAGATAAATCCTAGGAAATTCTGTCTGCTTCCAGAGTCACAGCCCTCTTCGTTTTCTCACAACATTCCCATCCCGAATTCAGTCCATCTTTCAAACTCTGGTCCAACAAAAGGCTGCAGAAGATAGGTCGACAGCTACCTAAGCATTCCAGATACCTGTCATTGGGACTGAATCTCTAATGCTTTAGCCAGCATGGAATTAAAAGCACCGCCTTGCTCTGATGTAACATACACCCGTCATTATGTTTTTAGGATTATCACATTCAGGCCTACTGCTTGTTTTGAGATGGATTTATTGAGCTATTTTGCAAGCAGTTTGATTCAAAGTCACTTAAGCTTGAGATTTCACATGGCTGGATACTAAAAAGCAATTTATGGACCCTTTGTTCACAAGTTCAAGTACTTAACCATGGTGCAGCTCGCCGGGCATTTGTCACAGCGTATTAAGCCCTGTGCTTGGAGGGGGAGGGGTGCAAACTGGGGTTAATCGGTGGGCTTGGTGCTTTGCATTTATCCTGTCCTCCCCTTTCACACACAAGTGGATGACGGTTAGCAACAGTGGCATGCTCTAATGTGTCAGACCCCAGTGATAAACATCTGCCGCCATGTAAAAGTCTGGAGACGGTATCTAAACCCCTCTCTTCCCTCCTATCGGGTCTGTTCTGCTTTCAGGAGGTGAGTCATAGCTGGGACACTGTTCCCTTCACAAATACCAAAAGTAGAAAGAAAGGATTTGTATTGTGCAATAAAGTAAACAGGCATAGTGTGGATTCATTATATCAGATAGACCAAATGCAGGATTTGTTAGCTCGATCTGAATGACGGTGCTTTATCTTTGAGACGTGTATCATCGTTCATTCCGGGTTACTTTGTCCTTTGATATTCCACGCGGCGCCCCCTGCCGGCGTCTTAAAGGAGGAGAGCAGAGGGAGACTAAATATAGCAACATTTATGGATCCGGTCAGGTTCTGCAGTTTCCCCTGTTCGACGTGCAGTGCTTTTTTGCCGCAAAAGAAAGTTACAGATAATTGTGAAATGAGGCACCGTTTCATCATCTGACTGTAAAATTAAATTAAACGAAAGGGTTGAAACAAACAACAGCACGGGCCCGATATATATATATATATATATAAAGGGGTAACGGACGGAGAGAGGCCCCGATGCTGTGCCAGGATGTCGCTGCGCTGCGCCTGTCTGCTGGGCTCTAATTCGTTGCAGATGGGGGACTTCTCCGTATTCGGTCAGGTTTCCGTTCCTATAACTGCCAACAGGAAAAGTCCAAAAAATTACGGTGAAACCTCGCATTCCTTTTTCGAAAACGTAGCACCCAGGAACAATTTTGAATAATATAATTATTTCAATAATAATACACATCACCGTAATGACAAAAAAAGTTATTATTAGGGCATACTTTGAAAGATATGTAATACGAACGATATTTAATGCAGCGTGTTTAGTATTTTCCCTAGGAAGCGTTCCTGCCTGCAGTGCAGTGCAGCCAAAGTCGAGCTCTGCAGCTGGATTGCGCCACTGGAAAATGAGAAGCAATGAGGTCCGCATCACGGCGTAAAGCGCAGCGCTATGCGGGACACTCCGCCCCTTCCCCTGCTGCTTAAACGTTTAAACTTTAACGAAACAAAAGAGAAAAAACGAAAGCACGTAATGAGTAATCCGGCACGGCGACCCGGGTCGTACACGCGTTAATCTATGAACTATTTTTATGGAGAGCGTGATCTGAAGAGCGCCGCGCATCATGCAGCCTTTCGGGGCGCCTTTCTAGCGGGGCGACATGAGCCCCTCCGGCCGGCTGCGCTGCTTCGGACGGGCGCCTTGGCTGCGCTGAACATGGCTTTGAGCGACCTCCGCGCTGGGCTTTCACCGTGCTGTCCGCTCGATCTAGCGGTCTGAAGGCGAGGAAAATGTGGAAGGAGGAGTATGACGTGCACTTCGACTTTCTTTTGGAGTTGCTGTAAGTTACGGTGTTTTTAATGCTGAAGAGGGGCTGCCCCGTAACTCTCCAGGGTCCCTCCGTTTGTGGGACAGGAATACTTAAAATAAAAATTAAAAAATGGAAATTAACTGTAAAAATATTACTATGTACAAACTTTGCTTTCACCACATACAATAATAAAGAGAGAGAACGGAGTTTGACATTCTAAAGTAAAATAATCGATTAAGATTTTAAAATTGAGAGTATATGATGCAGGTTGAACCTATTTTTCTCCAAGCAGTCATTCATCCCATTCTTTAACTTAACTGTTTTTCTTCCTCTCATAAAACGCAGATTAAAATCCGTCATCTGGAGATTAAGGGACAAGGTGGTGGGTAGTACTCCAGAGTTATAGGTTTGAGTCCCCTCCCTGCTCTGCGCGTGTGTGTTTTGCGTATAAGGTCCCTGAATAGACTGTAACGATTGCGTGTAGCCTGTGATGAGCTGGCAGCCATATCCAGGTTGCTCTCCTGCCCTGTGCAGCTATTGCAGGCTTTAATCCCTCCTTCGGTCCTTAATCCTGACCAGGGTAAGCGGCTGTTAGGTGGATTAATGGATAAACGTTAATTTTTTTGGAATGTGCACTATAAGATTTTTCATCCAGTGCAGAAATACCTTTTCAGAGCAAATCACTGCTGTGGGTATGACAGATGAGCATATCTGTTCACATGAATTTACCCCTGAAAATATATATATGCCAGTCGTCCAATAGCATATAGTAATACTTTTTGCCCTTTCTTTTTACTTTATATCTTTTGTTGTGCAATTTTGGCAGAGGTTACAGCACCCCCAGCAGTTAGTCTCCCATAATTTAAACCAAACTAATAAAATTAAGAGATTATAATCAGATTAGATTGAATCTGTCAGCTCTCTGCAGGATTTTGGTGTCGGGAACCTGCATGGTCCCAGTCTTCCACATTCCAAGAGTTATTCTGGCCTCTAGCTAAAGAGAAGAGTCGATATGCCGCAATATTGGCATTTAGACGGTAAGCCCATGATGGATGGCAGGATGCCTTAGCAGATGAAAGTGACAGTCACTGCCTTCAGGTCCCAGGTGTCATCCTGGGTTTGCCTGTGCAGAGTTCAGATGCTCGGCCTGGGGGCATTTTGCGGTGTCTGTTGGGGGCTCAGGGATCCTCCTCAGTTTGGACCTGATGGTGTTTCTTACTGGGAACTCTGGTCTCCTTCTTTACTTTGAAAGCACCCAGTTCTGGTGATTTGGTGGCGCGCGAGTGTCTGTTCAGGATGGTCCCTTCTGTTTGCTTCCCATGTCAGCCTGGGGATGATGGTGACTCGACAGAAGTAGAAATTATTCTAATGGATGAGCACAGGCCGTAAGGCCTGGATCTGGTCTGGACCGACACATCTGAGGCTAAACTGCGGAGCGTCACTGGCAGCTCTGACAGAGAACTGAATGAAATCCCATCATCCCACTTGGAACTTTATTTTTAACAACACTTGTCACGCTTATTTCTGACTTGTTTAACGTTATGGCTGGGGGGGGGGTGCTACAGCCAGTCAGGCTTGGACTCCAAGGCATTTTTTCCCTCCAAACCCGTTCCATAGAAGTATTTTCCTGCCTCTGTTGTCTTTCTGCTTTTCCACTCGCTGGATTTTCCATTCCTTTAATAGCATATAAGAGCAACTTATGTTATATCTATCAATGATGCTGCTGAATTTTTGTTAAGCTCTTTGGGGTGACTATGTTGGAAAAAGGATTATGTAGGGAAATGAATGGAAATGAATTGGCGGTTAATAGAAGAAACTCTATTTTGCAAACCAGGTTTAATCTTAGATTAAGATGAAGGAGATTTATTTAGTAAATGTGAGTAGACTGAGGATTCCAAGGCAAATGAACTGATAAACGCCACTGTAATACACTGCTGACCCTTCTGCAGCTCAGCTTTCTCGATCGTGGTTTTGATACATCGTCGGGTTAGGGAGTTCTGTGAAAGCCACAGATGACACACGAAGGCCAGCAGAGGACACGCTAGAAGTTTAGTAACTTATAAATGCATAAAATATATATGCAGTGTTGGCTGCGTGGAGACCAAGCGTGTTTACAGCAACCTCACATGTGGTAGCTTGCAGTGATCTCGCAGTGATCTACATATCTCGCGTTCCTTGTATCCTTTTGTGCCGTTTTAGTGCCCTAAACTGTACTAAAATCCGAAACACTTCACATCGCTCACCAAGGAGACCAAAAACTTTTACGTGGTTTCTCCAGATCGAGGGGGACCTGCCTCGTAATCCCCGCAGAGTGGACGGGTCGACTGTACTGTAAATGAAAGTTAACTTTAAGGTGAACACATAGCAATGTGAGACGCTGCCTTGTTTAGGAAAAAGCATTTTATGATGCTGTTAATTTCTGTAACTAAGGTGACAGCTCGCGGTAGCACCGTGAGGCTCGTGAAGTAAGCCGTTACCGGGCAAGTGACAGCGGATGTTCCTCATTGGTTTCCTTCATCGCAGCCTCTGCACTTTGCCTCCTGGATTTGTCGCTTTTAGACACGTTTTGCAATGCAGATCGATACCATGGTGATGAAACCGTTTGCTTTGTTGGCCCCCGTGTCTACCTTCCGCTTGGGAACGTCACGGCTTATGGCTTCGCCGAGGCGAACCAAGCCGGAAGGTTCTGTGCTTTTCTTCTCATTTTACGCATAATTCTGCGGTGAGCTGGCAGACAGGGACATGAGGACGGCGAAGCCAGATGGGCCCCCGGCAGTATATGGAGATGTAAATGTTGACCTCGCACCTTTTCACTGACTACTTGTTCATGGCAGGGATAGGGCATTTAATGACATACTAAGATACAAGAACATTCTCTGCCTGCTTAATCCATGATTAAAGACTGTATAACTTTTTAACTTGCAGTTATTCTAATTGCTATTAGGTACGTGACACTTAGTACCAATAAATGGATGACATGACTTATTTCTGCACTACACTCGTTGCTAATCCATCACTAACCTCATCTCTTGGTAAACACGTCTCACATATCAAGCCCTTTATGCTTCTAAATCCCCCAATTCCTTAGACTGACACTGTAGAATTGGACAGATATTGTGGATAGATATTCTCCTGCTAGCACCACCGAGTAAATGCAATAAGGACTCTGGAGTTGTGTGCATGGCTCTTGTCTGAATGTGGCTGACACACTTGTTTGGGTGAGAGCAGCATGGCGTGATTGGTGTGAGACTGGTCTGTGAGTCACTGGCTCTCAGATTTTCCCAATGCAGACCGCAGCCTGTGTTGGCTTAGCATTCTGCTACGTGTGCAGTGAAGATGCTTTAGCGTTCAGCTACGTGTGCAGTGAAGATGCTTTAGCATTCTTATGCGTGTGCAGTGAAGATGCTTTAGCGTTCAGCTACGTGTGCAGTGAAGATCTGTCTCTGTCTACTGATAGCATTTGACACCTAATTGACCAATGAAAAGATTTTTATGAGGTTTTCTATTTAACTAGGATTTGTTTCTACTAATGAGTAGAAACATAAATACTAGTTATCTAAGTCATCTACTTAACCACTACTTGTGTTTGTATAGAGTACAGTGGTACCTCAGAACTCGAACTTAATTTGTTCAGAACTCTGGATCGAAACCTAAAAAGTTTGGGTTCTGATTGAATTTTCCCCATAATAAATAATGGAAAACCAATTAATTGGTTCCCAGCCCTAAAATATTACACCTAAATATGTTTTTTTAGCATTTAAATACAAAATGAACCGGATAAAACAAGAAGAGCATATACTGTATTAAACACATCTAAGCACATTTTTCAAAACAGTAATTTGTAAAGTAAGAAAATAATGTGTCCTGCCCCGATCGTCCGCTCCTTCCGTGTGCCACACCCATCGTTAACCCCGTGTGGAATCTCCATGTGATCAGCTGTTTCCGGTTGTTGTCATTAGTTCTATGTATTTCGTCCGCGTTTCAGTTTGTTTCCCCAGTCCGGTCATTATATTGTCCGTCTACGTTTTGCCTGCCTTACCTGTAATTAAACCCTATATTCCCCGATACCCAGACGTCTGAACCTTTATCTCTGTTCCGTCCCCGCTCAGCACGACAATATTATTATAATTAAACATATTAATGGTTTATTATTAATGTTTCCGCTGAGAGACGTGCCGTGTGACTCATTTCCCTGTGTGTACAAGTTATCTTAGGTCGGTGTTCAGGGTTTGACTTCTGAGATTCAGATCAAGCTCTAGGTAATATTTTTCCAAAGTGATTGGTTCGACTTTTCAGAAATTCGAGTTCTAATGAATTCGAGAACTGAGGTAACACTGTACTTTATATGGCTAATTTTAACAACTTAGTATTGATATCTAGATAGCTAGATAACACGGACATATTTGCCTTACTGAAAACAATCCACATAAGTCCATTTAAAACATTAAGCCGTTCACTGACAGTGTGTAAAGACAGGCTTCTATTTGTGATGCAGAGGGTATCTGATTACGATGGTTTAGGTTTACTTTGTAAAATAGTTTCTGAGAAAATGCTTTTTCATGCTCCTGAAATAATGGATTTTTGGAGATGTGTTTCTAATTGTACAGCTATGATGAGTATCGTCAGTAATATGGCTGATATTGTCAGTAATATGGCTGATATTGTCAGTAATATGCTGCTTACAGAAGTGCTGCGTCTGGGACAGCCTCTTCAGTTCTTCTCCACTGAGAGGCACCAGCGGCTGTTGCTTTATTTGGTCCCAGATACTCACATGACTCTGCGTTACGCAGTGATCTGAATATTCCAGTGGACAGCAGTCTCTCAGCCTGCCGTGAGTGTATCTGCCGAAGAAGGGGGGGGGACTGCTCTGTCACCTGTCATTTATATCTGGGCTGAATGGCCTTCAGTGGCATTGCTCCCTCGCACCTTCGGAAATGTCCCTCGATCCTGTCCCATCATGTCTGGCATTTGCATGTTGCCCTGTCAGCTGGACCTGTGCTTTTCTCCAGCAAAGATATGCAGTTGGACTCCTGTTGCTTGGCTTATCTAACTTGTCAATTGTGTCTGTCTGCCTGTCTGTCTGTCTGTCTGCCTGTCTGTCTGTCTGTCTCTCTGCCTGCCTGTCTGTCTGCCTGTCTGCATGCCTGTCTGTCTGTCTGTCTGTCTCTCTGCCTGCCTGCCTGTCTGTCTGTCTGCCTGTCTGTCTGTCTGTCTGTCTCTCTGTCTGCCTGTCTGTCTGTCTGCCTGCCTGCCTGCCTGCCTGTCTGCCTGTCTGTCTGTCTGTCTGTCTGTCTCCACAATGTCATAAAAATCTATTATTCTGACGTGGGGGGCATGTTTTCGGCCTCCACATGGGGAAACTCAGTTTACTAAAAATTTGTGGATGTAATGAAAAACCCGAAAATGCAAAGACTCGTGTATTTTGCTTGGTTACTTATGGTTATGGTTAGAGCTGGATAGTAGTTAAGGTTGTCACGTTGAAATGAATGGACGGTCCCCACAAGATATAAATGCGGCCTTTAGCTGATATTTTAGTGTTTTGTACAGAGCATTAATGATGGTACTAGATAATGTATATAGCCGTACTGCACTCCATGCCCGCTTTGGTAGCTACACCTGCTTTTTGATATAAACAGTGAATCTTGTGTTTTGCAGTTGAATACAGGCAGGGTGACGTTAACAGCTGAGGCATGTGATCCAGTCGATTTTAGACGCGGTGTGATTCTTAGTGCCAGACATACGGGTTTGTAAATCTCAGAAACCGTCACCCTCCCGGTCTTTTCAGTCAGTACAGTGGCTTGAATTTACAGAGACCAGTGTGGGGGATAAAAATGACCCAGTCGGTGGCATTTCCGTGGCCTGGTTTATAAGAGAGGTCAATGGAGAATGGCCTGGTTTGTTAAACCTAAAAGAATAGGTGCACGTTCAAGATGAACCACTCAATACAGCAGGAAACCTTCTCTGAACCTTAACTCATTTAACCTTGAAGCGGCTCTGGACACAAATAGGCGTCTTACCTGATACTGTTGTGTAGGATAATGTAATGTAATAAAGTAACCTCAGAGAGTATAATCTGCACATACTTTGGACCTGATGTGGGTATTTACTGTTGGCTGCAGTGGTGTTATTTAAACAGTACCTTGTTGGGTAACATCACAGCTTTTAGGGAACGCAAAGGAGCGAGGGCACTGGCGGTGATGCGTTCATTCTCCCAGCCCTGTGATTGGTCACAGGGCAGGGAGCACGATATTCATTTCCTCCATGACAGAGGTCTGGTTTACATTAGGGCAGGAAGGGGCATCTGGTGTGTTGGGTCGTAGGAGTTAGGGGTGTTTTTGCTGAGTAGTATTAGGTGTTGTAGTGTTATTGGGTGTTTCTGTGGAGTAGTTTAGGAATAGTTTAGGAGTAGTTTAGGAGTTGATGGAGTTTGTGTAGCTGGGTGTTAATGTCGAAGGTTCCACTGTTGAGCAGTCTAGGCATGTTCCTAAACTGCTGCGGCCATTTGGGTTCCGTTGCGGAGTTTTCTAGAGAGCTGCATGAGTTTTAGGTTATAGCAGCGCGTCACGTTGGTGTCAGAGCTGTGATCAATGCCCTGCTCTTGGGTCAGCCAGCACGCATGAAACCATGGCAACCGACACATCACTGTGCTATATTAAGTTTAGGCATAACTTAATTGCACTGATTAGATTTAGCTGAATATGTGAATCATTCGGTAAAAAGTGTCAAGGTTTTAGTTGTTTATTATTCTGTTTTCATGCGTGATTGTGAGAGAAGTATGGGAGAATGTACCACAACTTGGGAAAGTGTGTGTAGGGGGGGCATCACGGATCGACCCTGATCTCTTGTCTTGTCTTCTCATACACTGCCAGTCTGGCAATTCTCCATTATACTCTTCCTTACATATGCATGCCAGTACATTACGCTGGCAAATATGCTCATTATTTATTAATCAGCTACTAATAAAATATTTATTAAGGTTACGTCTGAGCTTATAAAATGAAAATTTGCTTTAAGTCGATGGCTGACATATGCATGATGGCGCCTTCCTCTCCGTATCGGCAGGTTGCTTGGCAATGAAAGCTCCCGGGAATGGTGTTTTCGTCCCACTCAAACGACCTTAAGGATTCCTGCTGGATGGAGCAGTGCCCATTAAGCTGTTAAAGGCGTTCCCAAAGCCAGCTCATTTGCCGCGTGCAAAAACTTTAGTAGTTTAGTAACCCATGGCAGCTCCATGGTGTTCTGGCAGTATCGAGCCATCCTGATCAGCCTAATTAAAAACCTCAACAAGGTTTCAGGAAAATGACATGTCTAATCCAGTGTTTCCCAGTCAGTCTTTGGGGATTCGCAGACGGTTCACGCTTCTGCTCCTACCGGGAGCTGTGAGGGAGCAAAAATGTGGGCCGTCTGTGGGTCCTGAGGACTGGGTTGGAAAACACTGGTCTAGTCCAGTTTTAACATGTGTTCTTTAAACATATGTTTTTCAGGCCATTCACACGTGGCCACACACCCTCAATGTTGTTGGGACAGTTCCTGTGGGGGGAGGGGGGGTTATTTGTACTCCTACTGTTACTGGGTCTTTTTCCACAATCAAAAAATAAGCCTTTAAGTGAATAGGCATCTCTGAATTGGCCACTGTGTGTGTGTGTGTGTGCGTGTGAGAGTATGTGTGTGCACGCGTGTGTGTGATTCTGCGTGTGTGTTTGTGTGTGTCTGTGGGTCTGTATTTATCACATTGTAGGAAGTACAATGTGGTAAAACCTGTTACTTCCTGGCTTGTGGGGACATTTTCCAGGTCCCCAAGACATAAACCTCAATTTAATAGAAATTAATAGAAATCAGTGAAAAAAACCAAAGTAGCCAAAAGTCTTGTATTTTGCTACTTTGGCTATTTTGGCTAGGAATGGTGGGGGTTAAGGTCAACATTGTTGGGGTTAGGGTTATGCCCATAGGAATGAAAGTGTGTGTCCTGTGATGAACAGAGAGGGGCCCCCCCGCCTTGTGCTCTGTGCCTCCTGGGATAGGCGTCAGCCGCACTGCTGCCTTGTAATGAATAATGGTTTATGGAAAGCGGATAGATACACTGCAGATATATATACTGGGTGATGCCTTTATACAGACAGACCGGGCAGTAAATTGCGAGTTATATTAGTTTTACATTCTTAGCTAAGTCTAGCATGATACATGGAGAGTCTCCTCCTGGCTCGACTCCATGCATCCATTTTCAGTAACTGCTTATTCATGCCCGCAGCCGCAGGAAGCACCGGCCCGTATACGGGGTCCACCTCGGGCGCGGTGCCAGCGCACAGCGCCGCTTTCACACGCCTGCCCATTCATCCACTTAATCGGGCTCCCTGAATGGTGTTTTCTGTGCTATAGGGGCACCTCTGTGACTAGCCAGGCTGGTGGACTGAATGCAAAACCAAGTGTGATGTCCACTGCACGTTGTGTGTAAAACTCATTTCCGTTTCGAATGGAAATCTCATTAGTACGCTGTTTAATCTGTCCTTGGGTTTAAGTATTTCAGACCCTTTCTCTACTTCCAAAAAAGCTGAGTGCAACTTTTGATGACAGACAACCACACAATATTCACAATTTACCCCGATGCGCCCTTACATCATCAGTGTAGCTACCTGTCTGCCTTCTTTAACAACTTAAATTTATGCCTAAATTTATAAATGACATCGATTCCGGTGTGATGTGCTGTGTGGTGATACTATGGATGGACAGAGGAAGCCAGACCATGCAGGAATGATGTAAAGCTGACCGCTGAGGAGGTGGTGGACGACTTCTTGCATATTTCACATTTAAGGAAACTACATCTGCTATGATGGAGAGAGATTGTTTTATGAAGACAGGGAGGGGCCAGTGTGCATGACTCCTTCAAAACACAATGTACTGATGTCCTGGTACAGAATTTCTTTTAGCTTTCGTCAATTTGCGCTTTCGCGTTATTTTTCATGTATGTGAAATCAGTGCTACGGATTTGATGGGCTTTTTGGACAAATAATTTGCTGTTTGAGATAAGCGTCATGTCATGAACAGATATGACTAATGAAAATGTGAACAGGAGGGGGTGTTCCATTTGGGTGGGGGAAGAGGGGTGGGAGTATTTGAGGTTTAAAATCTTTTGTGCAGTTAAATGTATTAGCTTTGCGTTCTGTGGCATATTGTTCTTTTTTATTTATTGCATGATTTGTTTTTAGGGTGATTATATTTTGCTCCCTTCAACCTTGGCAGTTTTAAATGTTTTTCACCCTTAGATTAGATTAAAGGTTTCGTTTTGCAGTAGCAACTGATCATTAATGGAGCGAATGTGCCAGATTTAAAGGTTCCCACACTGCTACTGCGACGGAATGCGTTATAGTTCATGGCTTTAATTGTTGCTAATGGAATGCAGTAATGTATGAAAGTGCAGCCTTGCCTATAATCGCTCATTCATCATCCAGCTGTATTGTGATTAGGTACGATTTTGTCGCCTTTCGGCTTGAGTTTCCTTCGCTGAATTACAGAAACAGATGCTGCATCACACACGGAGATGATGAAACCGATTAAACCCCCCCCCCATCCCCAAAAGCCGTGATGTGGGTTGGGGCGCTGTGGGAGCCTTTCTTGGCGGTGCTGACTAACGGCCCCCGCTGCCTATGCCGTCCGCAGCGACGCCAACCTGGCGGACGTCCTGTCGGACTCGGACTGCTTGGAGCAGCTGGAGCAGGGCAGCACGGACACGCTGGCTAACGGCTGCCGGGCGGACGGGGAGGCCGCCAAACGCCTGGCCAAGCGGCTCTTCCGCCTAGAGGGCTTCAAGCGCTGCGACGTGGCTCGTCACTTGGGCAAGAAGTAAGTGTGGCATCCGCAGTGTCCCCGAGCGGTCGTGTCCCTCCCCGCTGTCGGCCCTCCATTCACACCTGCGTCTCGCCGCGTAAGCGAGTCTCTATGTGCCCCCCCCCCCAACCCCGGGCTTCAGTGTGGGCCTTGTCTTGCGTGACGTTGTGGGCCCCACCTCCTCACCGTACATCTGTCTCTTGCAGTAACGAGTTCAGCCAGCTGGTGGCGGCAGAGTACCTTCGTTTCTTCGACTTCACGGGGATGCCCCTGGATAAAGCCCTTCGGTGAGGGGATCACCTGCACTTTTCTCTCATCTCACAAAATGATTAATGGAGACAGACCTTCAGCCCTATTTGTGCTGCTGGATTTTTTTTTGCTGAAACCATTTCACTTTTTATTGTATTTTTTATTGTATAGCACCTTTCACAACAAGGTTACATTATATTTACATTACATTATTAGTATATAAATAACTGAATTGTTAATGATACAAGGAAATGACAAAAAAGGAAAAATTTCAGAATTTATAATGTACATTTAAAGTTTCCTGGGGATAATCTGTGAGGTTGGGTTCCATGGGGGCGTCACGCTGCTCCATCTTCTTTCCAGAACATTCCTGAAGGCCTTTCCACTGATGGGTGAGACGCAGGAAAGGGAGCGGATACTGATTCACTTCTCCAAGAGGTTCTGTTACTGCAACCCTGAGACACTGACGTCCGAAGGCAAGTCTGCTCCTCCCCCATCCCCGCCCCCTCGCTTTCTCGGGCTAAAATGGCTTCACAGCTCAATTACAAAATAATTGGACAGTAATTTTCTATCAATTACTCAGTGCATGTATTGTTTTTGAGAAACGACCGCCAATGAGCTAAAGTCAGGCTTCTAGACAGCCAGTCATTACGGAGGGAAGCATCCCAGCGAATCAGAGGCTTTTGATCTGCAGCTTCCTGATTTTACTGCATTACTGTATTAGGCACCAAAACTCACTCAGTCCTCAGGCAATCCAACAAAAAGCCGTCATTAAATTTCCACAACTCACTACGTCCACAGAAATCTTCCTGTATCCTGTGGGCTGGGTGAGTTTTGGAAAATTCCTCTTCAGTTCAGTTTTTCTTGCCTTTTTAAAAGTGACAGCTGTGCTTCAGAGACACCGTGGTTCCGTTCCCGCTTTGGGAGGCTTCCTCATGCTGAGGTTCTCCCAGCGGTACCCTCTGGCCCCCCCATTGTACGTCAGCCTTACCTACAAAGAGGCTGTCTCGCTCTTTCAGACGGCGTGCACACGCTGACCTGTGCCCTCATGCTGCTCAACACAGATCTGCACGGCCATGTACGTATGTATGCCCTTGAGCTGTCTCTCCTCTTTGCTCTGCTGCCATCTGCTGGCTGTCAGGTGCATTGCGGCTACCCAAATGGTTCCGCTGTCGCCACCTGGTTGCAGACCTATTCTTTACTCACGCCTCTCACCTGTACAGACAGAAACACCCCTGTCAGCACACTGATCTGCCCCCCCCCCCCCCAATGTATTCTGCTCACAACACGTCCCCCCCAATTTTGTCCTAATGTTTTACCTTTGTCTTCTTTTAACGCTACTTTTGGACCCTGAAAGGTGGTAAGTCCACCCTTCTTCACTAGAACTTAGGTCACTAAGGGGTTGGAGAGACTGAGAGCCAAACCTCTCCCTAACCTGACTGTGTGCATGTGTGTCTCTGCGTTGCAGAATATCGGGAAGAAGATGTCTTGCCAACAGTTCATTGGTAACTTGGATGGCCTGAACGACGGTGCTGATTTTCCGAAGGATTTATTAAAGGTACTACAGTCTGCGCTCCACCCTTGTTTAGATTTCTCTGCCTTGCTCCAACAGCAAGGTCAGGGATGTCTGTAATAAGAAGCCACCGTGGTTAAGAAACAGACCGCCACATTTCCGATGTCCGTGTGTCGTGGCGAAAAAGAGACTTCCGAGAGGCGTCTCGGTAAATGCGACGGATGACTCGCTCGGGTCCCTCAAAGAGGCGGCGGCCGTATGATATGAGTCATTACGTTTCTCAGAGTCCCAGTACGCGCTAACCTAAATATGCGAGCAGCTCCGCAGTCTGTCGCGTGTCGGCGGCGGCGCTGAAAAGCATCTGCCCATCCGGCTGTTCCTGGGTCCGCCTCCACTGATGAGGCTCCCCTGGAAAGACGCAGCTCGTGGCTGCGGGCTAGGCGGCATTAATTAAACCTTCCGAAGGGAGGGCTTCACTTCTGAACATCTCCTGCGCTTTAATTGAAAGAGAATTAGTTACGTCAGGCAGCCTGAGACCCCGCAGCGGGCGCTCAGGGAATGCTGTTATCTTTTTCTTCATTGTAACAATCAGTAAAGCAGAGCATTTTTACCGGAAAGCCCACAACAGCTAAATTTAACGCCGTAGATTTATTGTTATAATGCTTTTTTGAAGCACCTGTTTGTATTTGAACCAGACAACATCCATATGGTCATCAACTTACCTAAATACACACATACCGTACATTGAAGATTAATAGGTAACGGACTGATGCTGCCTTGCAAAACAACCTTTCGGTTTTTACACTTTCACCCATTTTTCAGTTGGTTATTCAGTAACGCCGACCTGGTGGGACAGGAGCCGACAGCCAGTCCTCATTTTTAAACTCAGAGGACCACAGTGCTACCTGCCGCTACAGCTGATGGCCATTTAAAATGTGATGTTCGGCCTGCTAACCTGACTACAGACCTGTCTGAGCGTCAGAATAATCCAGCAGTGTTTGCGGGTCGTCTCTTTAAATTTGCTGCTTTGTCATGCTCTGATGTCATAATTTCACCAGGGTTTTCTCGCTGGCCACGTAACACAGAAAATGGGTCAGAGTTACCCATGTCCAGCTTCTCGTTTGTTCCAGAGAGGGACTGACATACCAAACATGGTAGAAGTAGCTCACACTGCTCTGGAGTAACATCAGGAAATGTCACATTTATTCACTTCAGTTAAATTTATATGAATATGTGACGTTGTAGGAATGTGCATGTTGTATAAATCACAAATCATACACAGTGTCTATGAAAAGTATTCATCTCTTTTGGACTTGTATTGCTGTTTCACAACATTGGACTTTTTTAACACTAAACAAAAAAAGGTTCTTTAATGTCAAAGTGAAAAAACACTACAACAGGATGTAAATATATTATAAACAGAAAACTCAAAATAATCTTTAATATGACACCTATATCATCACTAGTGCAGCCAGTTGGTTTTTGAAACTGCGTAAATCAGTTAAACCGAGATCATCTGCGTGCAGTCAAAGTTATTTAAGTGGCTGTAGTACAAATACGCATATATCTGAAAGGTCCAACTACTGTTCCATCAACTTCTTGGCAAGAACCGCACAATGGAGACAAAGGAACATCAGATAACTCCACGATTGTTATTTTTCTCCAAGTCACTGAATGTCTCTCGCACCGCAGTCACGTCCATTATTTTAAAATGGCGCGGCAGTAACTCTACCGAGGGCAGGCTGGCCACAGAAATGGAGCGACCGTGCAAGGAGGGCGTCGGTGAGCGAGGCTACCAAGAGTCCCCTGAGAACTGTGAAGGAGTGACGGGGATCTGCGTCTGAGGCTGGAGAGGCGCATGATGGTTCTTCCCCACGTGCATCACCAGTAGCGGCATTATGGGGGAGTGGCAAACAGGAAAAAAAAAAACATATGACGTGTCAGCTAGAATTTTCCAGAAGGCATGTGAGAACCTGAAATCAAGTGGAAGAAGGTTCTGTTGTCTGATGAGATTAAAATCGAGCTCTTTGGTCATGAAACCAAGCACTATATTTTATATCAAATACCGCGAACGTAGGGTCCCCACGGTGACGCCTGGTGGTGTCAGTGTCACGTTGCAGGGAAGCTTCTCTGCTGCAGATCCTGGAACGACGGTGAAGTGTGAAATGAATGCAGCAAAACATGGGGAGGTCCTGCAGGGGAACTGGTGACAGCAGGACAGTGACCCCAGAAATAAAGCTGAAGCTGCACAGAGATGACACCAGAGTTAGTGTTAGAGTTAGTGTTAGTGGCCAAGTCCATCCATTGGCTCTTCTCTCACGGTTCCCATGAAACACAACAGAGCATAAGCAGGTCTGTAAGAATGAATAGTAAGAAATTGCTCTGTCTTGATGTGCAGAGCTGATAAGAGACCCATCCACAGGCTCGATACAATGGCTTGTGCCAGGGGTGACTACTAAATAGTGACATTTTCGTTTTACATTTGTTATATCATGTAGAGATCTGATTTCTCTTTGACATTAAAGAACCATTTTTTTGTTGATCAGTGTAAAATAACCAAGAGCACCATCTAGTGGGGTCAAATAAAACAGCAAATGGTTCATGGGGTATCGCTATCTTTAAGCTAACCTTTTATTTTCTTGCTTCACGTAATTGATCCGCAGGATGTCATTGATCCCACAAAATGTATATGTTTCCCCTGAGCTCTGATGATATAGAATGTGTGGTTTCTGGGTGAGGTGAGAATGCATCTGGTCTCTGTATTTATGGGAGGGTTACCCTGGAGCTCTATCTGAGGCACAGGGCAGACAATGTAACTGAGAGCAGCATGTGGATCTGATGTCATTTGCCTCCTTGTGTCTTCATAGGTCCTGTACAGTTCAATAAAGAATGAAAAACTGGAGTGGGCGATGTGAGTACCATTTTCAGTATTGCACCCACGCCCCACTAGAGGGTGCTGTTTTATGAAGCTTAGGATTACTAGGTTTGGTTTGATCAGAGCAGCTACTGTGTGGACTACCACCTTCTATAAGTCTATTATCGCAGACTGGTAATATCGTACCATACATAGGATTCATTTTACTGTAACATTTTAACTTGTATATCATACATCCTGTGATATGCTAATGAGGATGGAAGGAAAAAATTAGTTTATATTCACTCTTGGTTAGGAAACACTGTTCTAGGGTACTTGAGATACAGGAAATACATGCCACTGAGATACATAGATAAAACATTAGCTTACTGTACATGGAAATGATTACAGTGAGGAAGAGGAGCTGCGGAAGTCCCTGTCTGAGCTGGTGGAGGAGCAGTGTGACTGCGGAGGTAAGCGGGTGGCACGGGTCACAGATGGCAACAACCCTTTCATCGCCATCCCGCTCCTCCTGAACGCCGTCACCTACAAGCACGGTGTCCTGACCCGCAAGAGCCACGCCGACATGGACGGCAAGCGCAGTAAGTGGGGGCCACATCTGGGGTGGCTGGGGCAGAAAGGGGGGGCCACATCTGGGGTGGCTGGGGCAGAAGGGGGGCCGCATCTGGGTGATGTGGGTGGGGTCTCTAAGGGCTGGGGGGGCATAACCATTCTACACACGCCCACTTTCAGCTCCAAGAGGTCGCAGAGGCTGGAAGAAGTTCTACGCTGTGCTGAAAGGCACGATCCTCTACCTGCAGAAGGTAACTGTTATAACCACATAATCCAAGCAGGATTATTTAGCATATTGTTATGTTTGTAATATATGATTTACCTCTCTAGTGCTTTGCTTTGGACAAAAGTGTCTGCTAATTAGAAAAAAGGTAAAGAAAACAAAATTTATAGTCACATTTAAAGGAGTCTGTCCCCCCCTTGTGGACAGGATGAGTACAAACCAGACAAGGATCTGTCTGAAGTCGATCTGAAAAACGCAGTACGGATTCACCACGCCCTCGCCACCCGAGCCAGCGACTACAGCAAGAAGCCCAATGTGCTCAAGCTGAAGACCTCGGACTGGAGAGTGTTCCTGTTCCAGGCCCCGTAAGGCTCCACCCCCGACGTACACTGACACAGAATGAAAAGGTCCCATTTAATAAGGCAGCACTGAGCGCCGGTGGATGGGGTCCGCGGGCTGCTCTTTGGTGACGCTCTGTGTCTCAGTGGCAAAGGTATAACGACCTCGTTGCTCTCTCACTTGCTTTAGGGGCGAAGAGGAGATGATGTCGTGGATTTTGCGCATTAACTTGGTCGCGGCGCTTTTCTCAGCCCCCGCCTTTCCAGCTGCCATCGGCTCCATGAAGAAGTTCTGTAGACCCCTGCTGCCGTCGTCCTCGACCAGACTGAGCCAGGTGACTCTGACGTTAATCACGGCACGCCCACTCGCCATGCGCCTGAGTCCCCGCTAACCGTACGCCAGCTATAGGTCTTCTCACTTTCTCCCTCTTCTGCTCTATCGGTATGTTTCGGTTCCCTCTCTCTGTAGAGCAGCCAGCCTTAAGATGTCGCTATGGTAACCGGCACCCATGTGTGTGTGTGTGTGTGCGCTTGTCTGGTTTGCTGTGAGAAACGCACATAACAAACAGTAAATCACATACAGACTTGTACATTCGACCCTTCCACATTTCAGGGGATAGGGGCACAGT
>JAODUD010000002.1:9752311-9770486 GCA_026784285.1 Stomatorhinus walkeri
CTCTTTATATACCCAATCACAGACTCTGCCTCTCTGAGAGGCTCTTTATATACCCAATCGCAGACTCTGCCTCTCTGCGAGGCTCTTTATATACCCAATCACAGACTCTGCCTGTCATTGATGTCAGTATTGTCAGATCACTGGTCAGTACTGTCATTGTTGTCAGTATTGTCAGATCACTGGTCAGTACTGTCATTGATTTCAGTATTGTCTGATCACTGGTCAGTACTGTCATTGTTGTCAGTATTGTCAGATCACTGATCAGTACTGACATTGCTGTCAGTATTGTCAGATCACTGGTCAGTACTATCATTGATGTCAGTATTGTCAGATCACTGGCCAGTACTGTCATTGTTGTCAGTATTGTCAGATCACTGGTCAGTACTGTCATTGATGTCAGTATTGTCAGATCACTGGTCAGTACTGTCATTGCTGTCAGTGCCAGCTGGTACTTCCATTGCTGTCAGTGCTGGTCGGTGTTTTCATTACTCTAAGTGCCAGCTTCCTTTGTTCTGTGGTCTGTCTGTCGTTGTGCTGGTGCAGGAGGAGCAGCTGAGGTCCCATGAGACCAAGCTGAAGCAGATCACCTTGGAGGTGGAAGAGCACAGCCGGAATCCCCCGGACCTGACGCTGAAGACCAAGGAGTCGGAGGAATACAGGCTGAAGGAGCACTATCTCACATTCGAAGTGAGTCATTTTTATAACGATATAAATAAGAATTATAATTATTTAGCAGTTATCTAATTCAGTGTTACGCACTTGGAAAATTTAAACAAGAAAACATAATAGAGCGCTTCCTAAAAACTGCAAAATAATGCGAGTATTATATTCGCTTCGGATTGTTCCGCCAAAGCCACTTACAGCTGCAGCGTGAGTCATTTTCAGAATGGGGTATTTTCTGAGCGATTGGTGCTGTGTGCTTTCACAAAGGACACAGTTACTGGCTCTCAGACGGCATCCTTGGGGGTAAAAGATCAGATTATTAATCTCCATCTGCTGCCCCCCCTCCCCCCCGAACGCTTACAGACCCTTCCTTTACGTCATGGTGTTCGCTCACTTATGCTCAGCAGCCAGGCCATTGTGCCACCTGCTGGTGGGTACAGGGAAAACAACAGGGAACAGGGTGAGGGGTTAACGTGCACCTGCAGCTGTCTGGGTGCCGTCTTAAAAGGGTTCTGAGCTCGTCATGTCCCATTTGCTGAGCCGTCCTCTGAGTCTCCCCCGATTCACTCTCTACCCCCTCCGCAGAAAAGTCGGTACGAGACTTACGTCACCCTGCTGCAGACCAAACTGAGGGCAGCCAGCGACGACTTGGACAAGATCGAGGCTTACATTCTGGGTGGCGAGGCCCCAGACGGGTACCTGCGTAAGACCCAGTCCAGCCCGGCCCTCAGCCACGGGCGCGGCTCCAATGGCCGGGCAGAGGGCAAGAGCAGCCTGGCTGACCAGGAGCAGCGGAGCTGAGACTGCAGGACTGCACATCCTAAAACAGTGTTTCCCAATCTAGTCCTCGAGGACCTGCAGCAGTTTTTGCTCCCTCCCAGCTCCCAGTAGAAAGCAAAAATGTGGACTGTCTGGCAGGGAGCTGGGAGGGAGCAAAAACACGGACGGGCCCCAGGGACCGGGCTGGGAATCACTGGTGTAGAGTATTATTATGATTGCTATCATTAGTTTCTTCATTATGATTATTATTATTGTTGTTATTAATATCATGTACATATATATTGTGCCAAAAATGAAAATGAAAAAAGAAGAAGAAATAAAGCCTAAAGCTGTATCCAGTGACAAGGGACGGGCAGTGCAAAGCAGCACAGGGTGCTGTGCGCAGGTGTGTGCAGCTGTGCCATCAGGCTGAACACCGTGCCTGCAACTGCGCGCTTATGCAATCGCGTGCACTCACCTGGGGGGCGACATGCGTGGCTGGCAGGGCGTGCAGCTTGCAGTGCGTCATAAAGGGCTAAACTGCATGCGGCTCGGGATGAGCGAGACTCACATGAAGGGAGCGCATCCCGTCCGGCCTGCCGCTGTCTCTGCAGTGCAATACCCAAGCAGTGCCAGCAGAGAGTGGCGTTGAGGTGTTTTTTTTTTTTCTTGTAGCCTAATCATTGCACTTGCTTGGGTTTAGGGTTTAAGCAAGAGGATGTGGTGTTTAATGTTGATCATATCCGCAGCATTTGAGTGCGGGACTTTGCTAAAAACCCAGCCGCAGTAGGAGGAATTCCTGCACGGTGTGGATATGTGGTTCGAGTGTGGGGCCTGGCTGGTATATGTGCATGTTGAGGGACGAGTGGGGCATGGATGTGCTTCTGACAGACAGGGCAATGCACAGAGCATGGTCCGCCTCTGCTGCACGTTTCAGGTCCCGGGTAACGTGAATGAGTTCCTGAGTTCCTTCCTTCCGTCTTAACGTGGTTGTCGGAGGCCTTGTTCACACGTGGGGTCAGCAGACGTGAAACGGACAGCTCGCTCATGTCACGGAGGGGTGTCCACGCTTCTCTCGGATTCAAGAGAAGACAGGGTGTGGTGGAGGTATGAGCTGTTTGATACAGGTGCTGTCTCACTACTTCCGGGCGCAGTGTCTGACACAGCGTACCACAGGACGGGGACTCTGCCAGTGTCTGACACAGCGTACCACAGGACGGGGACTCTGCCAGTGTCTGACACACCGTACCACAGGACGGGGACTCTGCCAGTGTCTGACACACCGTACCACAGGACGGGGACTCTGCCAGACTCCGTGTGGTGCTGGGGTCCATGCTAGGCTCAGTATTTTACCAGGGTTTCCTTGGAATGAACTGTTGAACATTTTATACCTTCATAATAACCTTTCATATTCTGAGAGTCACATGTTGTTCCCTGCTCTAGTGCTGGCCTTTGTTTTCCAGATGTTTTAGATGAGTGATGTTGTCATATAGAATTGTGGCATTAATTTAAAATGTTCTTTTCCCTTAAGGAATCCCCAATACCATTAAATTGGGTTTGCCTTTTGACTGTTTTTTTTTTTGTATATAAAAAAAACTTTACAAAAATTTAAGTGCACTTTATGTTGCTTTATTTTGTCATTTTTTAATCTAATACAATCATTTTTTCCCTTAATTTATCACTGAATTATCATGTAAGGGAATGCATTTCTTAGCATTAGTAAAATTACATAATGAAGGTTCTTTTATATTTACTTTGGATCACTTAGGTCACGTATTATAAGAACATGCTGGGAAACGATTATATACAGGTTTTGTTCTATTTAATACCGTTCATGGACTGAATAAACCTATGATACTCAAGTGCAGATGCTAGACGGTGCATATGATGGTACCATGACGCCCTCTTAGCGAACCTGTCCGCGCTCCCATTCCAAAACTCTTTAAGTGCCTGTCATTCCTGATCCTGCCGTTTCTCCCAGCCGCGAGTCACACAGCCAGTCGGGAGCAAGGCGAGTAATATTCACATCAACTATTAATGTAAGTGATGTAACACGGAAACTGAAGCGTCTGGCGCGAATGCAAAGGAGACAAGCTGGTCATGCAAAATCACCCAAATTAAGGAACGGAAATTTGCCAGTAATAGGTGAGATCTATCTATGTGTCTGTCTGTCTAATCTGTCTGTATCCATAAGTATTACCTAAAAACTGGGACGAGACGCAACTTATTTTGGGACGATGGGAGAAAATCGAGTGTCGGCATCAGGGTCACTTCCAAATGACGATTTTCTGCATAAAGGAGTACTTTTTACATTTGTCAAAGCTGGCCGACAAGAACTCACGTGCACTGAGAACAGGGATCGTCAAATTGTCCGTATACTGACAACTTAGTCCGTGACGCGACTTAATTGTCTGTGTCAGTGGCAAAATATTTTGATTGATACATATCATGTCCATGTTAAAAATATATAAATTGATCAAAATATCCATAAGAATTCACCTTGGTGTTGACCCCTTGACCAACACATCTTATTTTGTGGTGTTAATTTATAGGAGTCGTTCCATAGCCTATTGTAAGCAAAACTTGAAATTCAACACCATTTCTTACTGTTCTCACACATGATATGGATCTAGTTCAACTATTGCTGCTAATTTTCTTAAAATAACGTAGGTATTTATACACCGTGCCGAATTCATTTGAAATTAATTTTAAATTTAAACTGATTGATTGAAATCTCTAAAACGGCACCCTGTATTTACGCACATTGACGTACCTTAAACATTAGGCCTGTGCAAAATCGGAAGAATAACGAACTTTTCCCCATGTATTGAAATTATTTATTTGCAAATGTACATAGAAGGTAGGCTATAGCTTTTTCTAATATGAAATTATTAGGGAAATATGAATCATTGAATTGCAATGCAATTTTTCATTTTTGGTGGGCGTCACGTGACAAAGGAGGTGAGTTGCCATTTCATTTTCAATATGAATTCAATATATTGCCATAATATCGCATGTCGTTCAATGATGAGATCACAGCGTTATCTTCAGTACCCCGGACAGCGATCGACGACTTGGTTGCCGGTTGTGTTGCAAACATACTTTCTGAGCATTGTTCGATGACGAGTTCAGCTTTTCAATCAGAAATATTTACGAAATGAATCGTTGTTTGGTGCCTCTCGTATTCTAAAACACCGTTCATAGTTTGTAGAATGATGATCCTTTCATTACGTGCTAACAGTGAAGAAAAAAAATCGTTTGCTCGATCCCGACACTGTAAATCGCTTTTTTGTACGTCATAGCATTAGCTTGTGTCTTTGTTTGGTAAACCTGAACAGGTAGCTCTAAATGTCTTTCTCTGAATGTATTAGCAAAAATGATTTTAAGGAAAATAATCAGCTTCAACATTTCCATCTATCCATCCACTCATTATTTACCTAGTACAGTAAACTTACCCCAGAAAGTATAGTGCACAGGACAGGGGAACAGCTGTGGAAATTTTTAATGTAGGTCTATATATACACCGATGAGCCAAAACCATTATTATGACCATCACCATTTGAAGTAAATAATAATGTTGACTATCTAGTATAAACAATGCGTGTCAAGGTCTGGGGTGTATTGGACAGTAAGCTATAACATTTGGTGCTCCTAGTCAGCATGTCGAATGCAGAAGACATGGGCAGGGATAAAGATCTGGGTGACTATGACAAGGGCTAAATAATTATGGTCAGACGACTGGGTAAGAGCATCTCAGAAATGCCAGGCCTTCTTAGCTGTGGTACCTACTGAGACTGGTCCAAGTAGGGAAAACCCCCCAATCCACCGACAGGCTGTTGGGTGGCGATGACTCATTGTGGCGAGAAGTGAATGGTGACTGTCACTTGTGGCACAACCCAACAAGGTTGTGACACAAATGGCAGGTAGTTTTGAGAATGATCATGGGAGGAATGTGTCACAACATACCATACTGAATGTTAACTTACCATCTAATATAGCTCTGGAAAAAAATAAGATACCACTCCATATTTTTTAAGAATCTGCATTGTTAAATCCTGGTTTAATCCCAGTTCTGCTGGCAGAAGGCTACACTGCGAGGCAAGCTGCTTCCACGCTCAACGTTTCTAATGCAGCAGTACACAAGAACAAGGTGAAGTAGGAGACACTGGCAATAATCGAAAACCAGTCAGGTAGGGGGCAGAAGCAAGTTTGTAATGCCAGAGATGACTGTCAACTTAACCGACAGTGCCCCATGAACTGAAGGATGATTTCAAGTGTGTTCACCTGTGAGTTATAAATTCGAGCGGAGAGAGACTTTGATAAATCTGCTTCAGTGGGCATTAATAGGTTAAAGTGGTAACGTTGCATGACATGCATTAAAGATGCCGTACTACATGGCACATGGTGTTTGTTGCTATATTACTGACTTTAAACCTCCTGGAACTTTACTTTCAATAGCCTGTTGAAGGCACTGAATATCTAAGAGAAGAATAGAAAATTGCTCTATGTTAAATGCCCCATGAACTGAAGGATGATTTCAAGTGACAAGAATGGGAAACATTAAGTCGCGTGAAATGCACTGCTTAGACAAGTTCATAAGAGGCTCCTAGAAGCAGGACTGAAGACCCATAAAGCAAGGAAGAAGCCCTTCATCAAGGAGAAGCAGAAGACATGGGTTGGAGTTTGGAAAAAAAATGATATTTTACACAGAATCACACCCATAAATTGAGAAGTGAGTGAAACTTAAAATGTGGATGTGGTCTCTTCATTTTTTCCAGCGTTGTCTATGCCAAACCTTGACAGGTACAATGTTTAATAGACAGTCGACATTATGTGTACATAATGTTCTGGCTCATCGGGGCATATGCATATAACTTAATTCATGAAGAGGTTCTAATCCAAAAGCATATCACTACTTAGCATTCAGTTCCTTGATAAATACTGGGGGATATCTATTACCATTGATATCTATCTGGCATTTCAGTCAGGGGCACTGGAGGGTTATCTGGTATTATAAGGGCCTCTATGTAATCTGAAGTCCAAATGGCACCTTATGCCAATGTGTAAATATTTCTGAAGCTTGCAGCAGTGTTGTTGTACCAACCATGTGCTTGAACTATTTGCGATCACCCAGGGAGCATCTGAATTACTGCACTGACTATTTCTGTAACCTGATCCATTTTCAAGGTTATCTGCATTTGAGATATGAACTCATTGATTTAAAATACATGTATTTTGGCTTATTATAAGTAATTTCCTTTATTAAAAAGATCACTTGATACCACTGAAGTTTCAAAGGAAATTTAATGAGATGAATGTACATAGAGCAGCAACAAAAGCAGAGGCGGCATGAAAACAAAACAAAAAGAATTCTAAATCAGAAAAGTACCACAGTCAGGTCAGGAAAGGCAACCATTCAATAATAAACTCTTTTGAATATAAGAATCCAGAAAGACATTGTTAAGACTTATAGCTTATTTGGACAAAACCATTTAAAATAATCAGAGTATTTTATCATGCAATACGCTTTAATAAAACTGCACAAGACAAAATATACTACTGAAAGTTGGCATATTTTTCTGGAACAGTAGACACAAAGCCTTGAAAATATTTCCTGTGCTGTGTAGGACCTATCAAAAATATTTGGAATTTTCACATTTTAAAGTGCAAACATTAATCCATTAGTTAAGTTCTTTGAGTATAAAATATTATAGATAAAATTATTTTAGTTATATTTACTCATAGAGGGACATCATACATAATAAACAGACCATATGTATGCACATCTTACAGAGATTTTTTGTTTTCCTTGGGGGCGGGGGGAGCATAATTGGAATTGGAGCATAACACCCTAAGAGAATCCATTAATACGGTGTGGAAATTTAAACACATCTCTGATGCTTTACACACACGCGTGTGCACTCACAGTCACAGAACAACACAGTGAAATCAGCCTCTATAAGTAAGTAACTCCCATTGACACTCACAAGGGATTGGCGTTATAGATCAGGTATACTGGGTAAATGGGATAATCACAGAAATTGCTCTGTAGGCCTTTGCCGTTCTCATTAAAGCTGCAAGACATCAATCCAATAGATGATCCCACTTTATTAGTGACAGCAGAGACCCTCATTTCAGTTACCATCAACACTGAACCTTAATCATTGTTGTACTTTGTTTTCTGTCAATTGTTTTGTTCATAAATCTGGCTTCTCTGGACACTCAAATCATGTAACATTTAGACCTGGTGTATGAAAGCACAAGTATTCACATGTGAGTTATAAATTCGAGCGGAGAGAGACTTTGATAAATCTGCTTCAGTGGGCATTAATAGGTTAAAGTGGTAACGTTGCATGACATGCATTAAAGATGCCGTACTACATGGCACATGGTGTTTGTTGCTATATTACTGACTTTAAACCTCCTGGAACTTTACTTTCAATAGCCTGTTGAAGGCACTGAATATCTAAGAGAAGAATAGAAAATTGCTCTATGTTAAATGACAGCAGCCATTTTGAAAAACAGCTGCAACACAGCACCAAAGAGTTAGTAGCACCTAAGCTGATGGCAATTTTGAAAAAAGACTAATTTACTTATTCGTTTTGCTAAATGTGTTAGTACTGACACAAAATGTTTTATTTTAGGATGTGCACACAACTTGATGGTTTTATCTACTGAGGCAGCACATGGTACGTCAGATCAATAGTAAAAGTGCCAAACATGATGATTCTTGGGGGGGGGGGGTTGTGCTTTATAAGCGACAAAATGTCTACTTAAGTGGAACACCTTTCATTCTCTGGTCACGGTGTGCATTTAGAATTCACAGCACAGCTCAGGCAGGCAATATATGTAAGTTAGCAAGGATGAAGACCACACAAAGCTTAAAAAAGAAATCGCCCACAGAAAGCCGGATATATTCCCTTTTTAAAATATATTCCAGGTGGGTCTGCTGTGGCTAAATGCTAAAGACGGCACACAAAACAGTCCAGTGGTCCTATACAGTTTCAGCCTCAGCGTCCGGAAACAATTGGAAACACCTGCCACTTATTCATAGTTACTGCATGTAGTTCCTGTGAGGTCCTTACACAATAATTACCACTGTTTTCAACATTAAGGCAAGCAGGTAAGGTGCTATATTTCAGATATTAGTTTGAGGCATTATAGGATAGTGTCAGGCAACGACAGAGTAAGACATTGTTTCCAAGTGGTTTCCATATAAATACAAATTAAACACAGAAAAAAAAGACGCAAAGTAACAGAAACATGGAATAGCAATGAGAGCAGTGATCTTTTTACCCACATATGATGAAAAATTTGAGAGTATAGAGAGTTATAAGATAACTACGTTACACATTAAAAAGAAGCACCTGTGACAGAGATTAGACACGCTGTGCTGAACTGTAAAGGAATCCTCCTACATTCTGCTACTTGACCTGCGAGACCAGCACTGCTTTAGTGATTACATGCCGGAAGGTGAGTGCTGGGTAACCTCTATACCAGTAAGTGGCCCATAGGTCACTTGGATTGGCTGCTGAATTCCTGGACCCCCCAGGACTATCTGTCTGTCTAATCAATTCCAGCCTTGCTTAGAGCTCCAGAAGACAATTATTGTATAAAAAAAAGATGACCATATGGAACCCCAAGGGAATAGTTATTTCTTACTCACTGGTAGTTTATCCCCCCCAAAATACTGACCATCAAACACAATCCCTTTTCTTTACCCACTATGCCAATAATAATAATAATAATAATAATAATAATAATAATAATAAAACAATAATAAATAGCAGCAAAACGAAAGGAAAAAAAACAAGCTTGCATTCAGCTGGCAGCAGAAAGCTGACTTCAGTCAAAACATTAAAATAAAGTAATGCTATAGAAGTACATATATTTGAACATAAAACAGACATAACAGAAAGCAAGATTCACATAGAAAATACCAGGACCTTTGTTAGTGATGACTGTTGGAGTCGATCCAGTATTCACCCAAGAATTGTGGCATTTATATAGAGAATTTTAATATAATATAATTTCTAAAGGTCCACGCTGATTGAACCCTGTTTATGCAACATTTACAGACTAGTCTCCATTAAAACTGAAGACATATGCAAACATACTTAAAAAACTGTCTTTCAAATAAAGGCTAATTAGGTCATATTTTGTAAACCTTCATAAACCTGTATTTGTAAAAATGTGTTAGTCAATTTAATTTGAAGGAAACAAAATTATATGTACTAAGATTTCCCAGTATATATATGTTAGTTTTGAATAAATGAAATGTATCTATGTATTGGTATTGTCGTGTTATAAACATTAACATCAATAAAATGGAACAGGAAGCATATAATGCAGAAATAAAAACATAACAAAACCTCCATAACGGAAGGATCAGGCATACATATTTCTGTAAACTTTTTTTTCACTTGATGCATATCAGGTAACACAGCAGCATGTCTCAACTGTATGTGCCTTTAATTTTTATTATTTTATGCTACATATTCTCACACAAGGGATGCCTGCCTAGCTTGAGGGACAGAGCGCGAGACAAACCCTGGAAGCAGCACGGGCCACACTGCAGCTGTACAGGGGATTTGCCCGTCTGTCAGATACTGATAAGCGAGTTACTGAGACTGATGAAGTAACCCTAAACACTGCTGATGTTTTTCCCCTCAAAAAACAAGAAGAAAAATCAGCTTCAGGCTTTCAAATATTTAATATACATTAATTGCCAACATTGGCACATACAATATTGCACAGAGTAACAAAATCTAGCACTGAAATTCTTGTGGGGAAAAATAAACAAAGGCATTCAAAATGAAAAATAACACAGTAATTTCTTTTACGGGGAAGAAACAAAAATCAAATAGATCCCCTACTGGAGATTTTTAATCACATAATAAAGCACACACTGTCATAATGATTCACGCACAGAACACAGAAGGTACGTGTGAGCTGCGGTCTCCAGACCACTGCACGCTCACTTCCTGCGCTCTTTGCACACTGTGCATGGGAGAAAAAAGGAAACTCAGGCAGATACACCTAACACGATAGCTCTCATTATGACGTGCGGCCTTCTTGGAAAGCAAATGAATAAATTAAGGGAATATAACATTTTATCATGAAAAACAAATTAAACAAAACAAACCATCTTTGGGTTTTTTTTTTTTCTTTTGAAGGTCCGGTAAATGCAATCACGCACAAAAATAAAACAGCCCTCCAGGACACCAAATCAGTATGTAAACATGAGCACTGTTTAAGGCACCAGATTGTTTAAACGTAGACCTATGCTCTATGAACCTCAACATGCACCAGTAGCAGTTTCCTGTCTACCTGAGCATTGATAATTGGACCTTCTCATCTCCTTTTTCAATGCTGAATATCCTTTAAATTTTTTCATCATTACCCACAGAAAACGTGGGTGTTTCATAAGGACTGAAATATATCTGATTCACAAAATCATAGTTTTTATATATATTTTTTTTTTTCTTAAGTTGACACTTCAAACCATTTGCCCGACATTCCTATAGGGTTGACAATCTGATAAAAACAACAGTGACTTTAGTAATCAGAACAGCGATGCGTATGTGACAGTCCCCCAGCTCCAAGACTCTGCAATCCTCTGCACCTCTAAATCAGGTATGCCTATAGCAGGGTGGACAAACTCCTTCCGCAGGACCACATGTTCCTCGAAAACCAGATGGACAATTCAGAAAAAGCAATAAACCTGCAAGTGCCATTTAAAAAGTGTTCCCGTTGACAGAAAAGACATAAACCAGCTGAATGAGTCCAGAGCTGAGGCAGAGATGCATACTGTAACACACGGGGTTTCTAGGTACCTTGAACTCTATAGAGATTTCTGCATAATGCTACAACAGACCACCGACATGCCTAGCTTTTTCAATCACATACGGTAGACTCTTGGTACAAGAACACAAAAAATAAAAAATACCGTCACAGGATGCTTTAAAGCCCTTTCCTAGTGGCGTTATTTTGTGCACAATACATTTTTATCATCTTTTTCAGGTCATAACTGTCCACTGCAGTTTCATTTCAGTTCTCTTTATAAATTTTTATACTCATAAGTAAATATGGTTGTAAATATATTAATATAAGTTATTTAAAAAGACTTGTTTTGGTAAAAAAAAAAAAAGTTTCTAAAATATTTGCTTTGTGCTAAAGTCAAACGTAAATCTACACGAAAAGCCCTACTTTTCCATGTCATCTCAACACCACAATGTCTGACCACTGAAATTTCTTTAATAGCTTAGACGTGTAAAAAATGTTCGTTAAGTAGGGAGATAAACACTAGGCGTTTTTTTATCAAGTACGAAACACAGTTCATATATGCCGTTACTGTAGCAGCCGCTTACTGTTTTAATGGTGGATAAGTGGGTAACATCCAGCGATGGAAGAAAAGCCGTAACTGTCAGTCTGTGAAGGTTTCCTGTGGGTTAAACGATGACCGCTTAATATAAGTTTGTCTTCTTTTTTTTTTTTATAGATTCTCCTCCTATAGTTTTGTCATTGATTTATTTTGATTATCAATCGTCGTCGTCGTCGTCGTCGTCGGCGGCGCGCGGCTCCTCGGCATGCGGCTCGCACGCGCGCCTCTCGCGCTCCTGCACGCGCCTCATCTCCTCGGCGTATTTGCAGAACGTCTGGCCGAACTTGGACCACACCTTGTGGGGCACGGTGATGGAGTTGCGGTACGTGGGCTTCACTTCGCTGACTCTCATGAAGACGCCGTACTTGTTGGAGCCCACGTCGAAGAAGAAGCGCTTGTTGTCGACCGTCAGCGAGGTGCCCTCCGGCAGCTCCACCGGCTCGTCTTCCACCCCGTAGTCGTCGATCAGCTTGGCCAGAGCATCGCGGAACTCGATGAGTCCCTGGGCGGGAAGAGCGATCGTCTGGCCTTGAGCGAATCCCAGACCGGGCCCCCGGTTGACAGTCTGCCGGATCCGCAGGAACCTGCCCCGCTGGTTCTCTTTAAGGTCCATGTAATATTTCCTATTCTCCCGGACGAGAAATTCACTCTTCAGTGCCCTACGCGGTTCGTCCTGCACTTTCTCCGGATTGCTGGGCCCTAACTGAGCATAGTGCTCGATGAAGTCCCCCAGGTAGTCCCGAAACTCCACAGCAACCGACATAGAGAGAGTGAGGCGGCTCTTGTTTCCTGCGGCCCCAACCTCCGCTATCTTTAGGAAGCGACCCTTTGCGTTCTGCTTTACGTCCAAGTAGAAGCGTTTGTTTTGGATGTCGACTCGTTTAGAGGCGAGCTCTTGCGTTTCATGCTGCAGCCCAGGAGACGAACCCGCCGCCCCTAGAGATGGGTACAGGGGGGCTGCAGCTGTCGCCGTCGCCGTCGCCGCCGCCGCCGCTGCTGCTGACTGCTCCAATGCACTGTCTCTATCCGCCATGATGCTACCTCCGTGCCTGCTGCTCACACAGCCCTGCCTGTTGCGGCCCAACCGCCAGTCAGCTGCGTCGCCGCTGTTCTCGCGAGAACTGCGGAGAAACAACGAAACCCTGATAAATATTCTCAACACCTCAACTACGACTTAGCGCGTTTTTACTGGTCGAATTTACACAATATACCACCCTTTCTTATTATAAAACATAAATAAAAAACATAATTGTCCGGAGTTTGTGAAGGTTAATATTTTGTCATATCTATTATAAAAGACAAATACGTCCACTAACCAGCTACCAAACTATTACTATTAGAGTAATAATTATGCCACAAAATGTAAGTTCCTATACATAGACATAAGAGTGTACATATAAATATATTCTTAAAACTGACTCCAATTTAAATGCATTGCATCGAACAATTTAGTGTGCCGATAAAATAAAATACTGTCTCTTCAAAAAAGAGATGAACTAAATTATTGTTAATTTTAAATGTGATAATAACCGCAATTTAAAAGACAAAAATATATAACGATAGAATGCAGGTATTTGTGTATCTTCAGATTAGAGTCTTGTGGACATTGGGGATTACCTAAACCGTATATCATTTCAGTTAGCAAATAAAGACGTTTAACAACGTCAAAGGTCTCCAGAGTTAACTGATTATTCAACTTAAAAATTAAATAAACCAGTAACGACAGAATAAACCTGCTCTACATTTTTGACAATTACTCGAAAAATCATTGCTTTACATTTATCATCCAATTGTATAGCTTCTCTGAGCATTTAAACAATTACTTATCCAAGCACGAAGAGAGGTCGGATCACGTCTCAACAATAACAATTCCATTATTTTATATACACAGAGAGAGAGAGGGCGATTAGATGAAATCGCATATGGACAAACAAGACTGCAAAACATCTACATTGCTTTTATATTTACCTTAAATATTGTACTATTTGTGAAATATGTACGAATTGATAACACTACATTATATAATAATGCATTCATTATGGATCTGACTTATCGAGAAACTTTTTTTTTAAACGTTTTGCAGAACGAACCTGCCCATAATTGAATTTTGCAAAATGTATTAATTTTTTTTGTATATTACGATCATTCTCCCGTCACATTTAAAATCGCAGTCATACACTGAAACAATCTATTTCATTACTGTAGTAAAACAACAAATTGTGTCCTATAAAATAAACCCAGAAACGCCTAACTATATAGGCTACAGTCTGAAATTACCGTTCGGATATTCACACGTATCATAAATCAAACGTAGGCTATATTACTAAGGTATACATGCAATCGGGAGAGCAAACTTATTTCGTGTAAATCATTAATGATTTTTTTTTCTTTAGGACCTTGACACCAAACTATCTTACTCAGTCGGAAAATCAGAGTAAATGAAACTGCCGCCAACTGACAAATCGGAAAATGAAAAAGTAAAATGTTGACAAGACAATAACTGTTAATGACAATAGTTCTTTGTTTTAACTTGATTGAAAAATAAGGCATATATTTGCAACACAGTATCCCTGTCAAATGAATGATTCATTACTTGATGAATTAATCCTAATCTTCCACTCCTTATTATGCATTATTATTATTATTATTATTATTATTATTATTATTAGTAGTAGTAGTAGTATCATTATTAATGATAACTGTAACAATAACAATTATGATGATGATGATAAAGCATGAAGGAAAGTGCATTATAGAATAGTGCAAGTAATACCTAATTAGGACAACAAGTCTCTTCTTAATCTGCATGCTTTTTCTAACACTTCTAAATGGTTTCCTGGAAATTACCCTTGCATTGTCATCTAATCCAAAATTATCTAATCCTTTTTTGACTGAAATTTGATATAATTCGTAAAAATAAATAACTATCCTAAACAGTTCAAAATACAACGTAATCATCGACGACATTAAAAAAAGACTAAGAGGTGAACACAGCAACAATAAGCAGTAGAAACAATTAGCAAAAAATAATTAGGCCCTATTAGTAGTTACTAATACAATTTTTATTTTATGTAATGTCATTCAATATTTGTCATTCAAAACATTTCCGGCACAATTTTTTACACACGTTTTGGCTATAAAATATACAGACCGTTCAGAGGACAATTAAGTGATTCATAATATTCAAGTTTTCTTCGATTACCAACTAACCAACGACAATTCGTATAGCCGCCTAGGTCGTGAACTCAATATATTTAAAATGAGTTAATGTGCAGACAACATGTTCGAAAACTTCGCTTCTGTGTTTAAATCATTTCAAGTTGCTAAACTACTGACCGGTTAGTTTTAGAAAACAATGCCTGACCATTTCTAGAATGCTAGAACAAGTCATCAATTAACAAAATATAAAAATGAGACACCCTACTTGACAGATTATATCCTTGAATATGTACTGACGTGCATGTCACTGCACGTAGACAATAATCACTCAAGAATTTTAATACGTATGACCTTGCTTACAGCACATATATATTAAAGCATGTGCCGAAGCGACGTCAATTAGAACAACAATAAGATATTTGAACCTGGTAGTTTAGGCACAACTACAGCACTTATCAATTACTGTACCGGCTGGCCTGCTTCAGTGATGGAATACAAATATATATAAATTACAGGCCCGCTTCCTAAAGTAACACATAGTCAGGTATCCACTACTTTACTTTAAAGTATTTAATACAAAGAAGATTTAACGAACAAGCAAAATCATTCTTATTTATGAAAAACTTATGCAATAACACAATAAAGCATTCTTATATGTAAGCCATATTTTATTGCAGGACATATTAATGAAACATTGGTCAAGATAAAATATATTAAACTTAGATATTAGAAAAAAAATTGAAGTAATAGCACTAGTTACTGAATGGTACATTAACGCAATTTAAATTATTTTAAGCATAGTTGTCTAGTGAAGTTCTCTCTCATATCTGCTTATTTATTATCAATGTCATCTAGTTGGTCAGTTGTCCAATATCAAAGACGCAAGTCTAAAATTAAATAAATAGGTCTCTATGTCGTGACTGCGCTGACGTTTGGCGCTTCAAACCATTCGCCCGACATTCCTATATGGTTGACAATCTGATAAAAACAACAGAGATAATCGCCAATGACGGAAATTAGCACATATTAGGATGCTTTTAATCGATATCCAAAATGTCCCTTTGTCTAGGCAAAGCTAACGATGCTCTCTCAGTTAGGTCAATCCAGACTTTGGACTTTATGATCTTCAAACCGTTAACTTCAGTCGTCCTAAATAACAATAAATTAAAGAATACTGCTACGAGATTGTTTACAATGAGCGGAGGATAACGAGAAGTAGTTAGGACACCTGTCGGCAAAATCCGAAATCTATAAGGAATAAATTGAATGGCTTAAGCAGTGTTATCAAAAGTCAAATTCAACACGTTTTTACGCATAATCACATAAAAAACAAGCTGAAATGTTTTTACAATTAATTAGTCTGATTAATTAATTATATATACACATTGTATATATAAGCAAATATATATTTATGCATGTATGCATAAATGTATTCAAGAAATTATCATCGTTTAATGTTTAAAGCTGATCGAAGCTTTGATTCGACGGTTATTAAGAACATGGATTCATTCGGGATTTTCTATTTTTGAAATTCTAGGCGGGAATAAAAAATATGTGTGCCCGATCAAACAATTGCATCAAATCTCTTTCAATAGTGATGTTGTCACGCGAAACACTGACTTTTATACCTGCTATCGAACTGTCCCCATTCAATATGAAGAGTTAAACATTTTGGAAGTTTGATACGTAGCTCTTCACAGGTCAGTGTTATGCAAAGCACGACAGATTTCGCCAGGACCTTTGAAGTGCAATACGCACGTGAATAGGGATGTGAACATTAAAAAAAAACAATAATTCGAGGTATATCGATAGCGATTATTTTGATTGCAATTTGAAAACAAGGTACTGTAAATAATTTATTGATGCCTAAAAGGAGTTAAACAGCGACAAGGTTCTGTAAATCCTACCTCAGTATCTCTACAGGCTGAGCGCTCAGAGCCCTTGGACAACCCGTCGCCGGCAGTTACCTCTGCTGACAAGAGGAGCACAGTACTGTTAACTGGGCAGCCATCTATTACTGACGCTACTAAACCCCTAGCATCAGTTGCTATACAAGATGGAAAGAAATAGCGAGTCGTGGCATGGAGACGGACGCACGCACGGCTATAACGCCGCACGTTTGTTTCTCTGACGTCAGCACGTAGAGTTCCCCGGGACTGCAGCAGTCTTTCGCCTCTTGCCGTGACGAGGAAGGTATTGCAGCTAGAGGGTCGGAGAGGGCTGGGCGCCTGAAGTTTCCGGTTTGGAAATCCAAAATTCCAAAGTCTGGATCGACCTAAACGAGAGAGCATCGCTCCCTTGTCTCTAAAATGTCCGCTTTGCTTAGACAAAAGCACATTTGCGGTGTCGGTTATGAAAAGTATCGTTATCTTTGCTGATTTCCGTAATTGGCGAGTATCTCTGCATTTCGGGTTTGAAAGACGTCAGCGCAGTCACGACACAGAGACCTACGGCGGCTTTTACTGCGGCAAAATAAAACGAGCTGTTTTACTAACCCCGAATAAAATGACAATTGTACTTGGCAATGAAACGTTCGGTTAACTAGACACATTAACTTAAAACATGTAGACAGATTAAAACAAGTGTTTAAGAAGGTCAAATTACAATAACTAATTATATGGTGGTAGAGATGAGGATTCATCTATCTATCTATCTATCTATCTATCTATCTATCTATCTATCTATCTGACTAACTGTGTCAATCTTTTCGTATCTTGGCTACGTATATAGGTACTGTTGAAATGAAATGAGTGCAGTCTTACATGACATCAGTTCTAATTATTATTAATTTTTAATTCGACAAAAATTCTCCTTGTGATGATAGTTTCTCTGACGGTATTCGTCTGCAACACTGTTCAGCAATATTTTAAAATACCATATATCTACAGAGTAATCGAAGTAAGTGAGCTTATTAAAAACTGTAACCGTTTTTATAACGATCGGAATATAGGGAGTAAATATACAAAAAAAAAATCAACAGTCAAAAAGTCAACAATTAAGGTTGATGCAGATTCTATTTCTTTAGCCGACCATTTAACTCGTGGAAACTACGAAAATAATTGAAAACCTGATTTTTTTTTTTACTCTGTGAATTGGCAGAAAACATTACACGTTAAAATATGAATATAAGCGTATGTTCACATTTTTTTCCTCAACATACACACACACACACATATATATATATAAATATATATATATATACACGCACAC
>JAODUD010000002.1:9770658-9781648 GCA_026784285.1 Stomatorhinus walkeri
TATGCGCTATGATGTTGTTATTCATATGATTTCATGGGACAATATGCTGCAAAAACAACCCCAAATCAAACGTAGATGCTCTATGACCGTCTTTATGGGAATCAAAGTCATATTAAGTCTTGGTTGTCCGTAGGGATTACCATGTTTCAGTACCATGGACAGCACCCACGCATTATTTCCCACTGACACTAACCAAATTTGAACTGTGGTTATTAACCACACATTGTGGTCAATAATGTGATATATATATGCCCATGAATGTCCACATAGTATTTGGCATGGGCATGTATGTATCTTTCTTGTCTGATTTTAATTATTTCATGCTTTTATAAAATGTCATCACTGGGGGGGATTTGAATTCCCCATTTTAGAGTTTGCTCCACCATGTGGGATCTTCCAAGTACTGCAGTTTGCACCACAGTCCTAAGACATGCAGTAGATTGCAGACTCCAAAGTGCCCATAGTGCATGTGTGTGTGTGTGCGCGTGCGTTGTATGTGTGTGTGTGTATGTGTGCGTGTATGTGTATGTGTGTATGTGTACATGCATATATACACACACAGCACACACACATACACTCCTTTACATATGTGGATTTATGGATTCCATACCATAGTGGATTAGTAAAGAAAACCAGTACAACGGAATTTGAAAGAGAATTACTTAGTTTAATTATTCATGTAAGAACATACTGACTTTCTTTAGATCAAGAACAATCGATAAGCGGTTGGAATGAATTAAGTATCGTTTCATGAATGCATAGCATCTCCTTTACTTTCATGTAGTTTCAGTATATATGAACAAATAGGGTTTGCATAGCAATGATGAGTTTACATTAAAGCGTGTGGCGTATTACTCCTCTCCATTCCATGCCGTTCACAAATCCAGACCCCAGAAAATAAATCTGATATTTAAATGAAGAGAACCCGCAATGTACAGAACAATGCCAATGCAGTACTGTAAAATATTCACTTATGTTTTGAATTCAGTACAATGCTGTATACTGACAGTGATAAATTAGCACTGCCACTTTTGCTAAAACGACTAGACCTAAGATTATGCTTGTGGTAAAAGATTGACTCAGTTTTGTTGACAGTAGCTTGACTGAAACAAACATAGCATCTAAGAATTTAATTTAGATATGTATTTATAGATATATAGTAGCATCAAACAATATAGGCCTACACCCACAGTATGATGGTCAAGGACATGGAATTAGCACCTACAGTTTATGCTCACTGTAACTTCTCCCCTACCCTTGATATGATTAAAATTCTACTTAATAAACATGCAAGTTTTCTTCCACTGATAGCAACTTTGATATGTATCTAAATATCATAGTAGTATAATATATAGACACAGGATCATAGTCAGGATTTTTTTGAATACTGAGGTCAGAAGTGATCATCCTTCCTTGGTTTGCTCTGTAATGCATCATGGTTATTGGAGTTGCAGAAAAAACACTTGACCTCAGTGTTCTCAGTGGTAGGTGTGGGCATGTATGCGCAGTTATTACAACTGCAAAGATAATGGCTGAGTCAGTGAATGAGAGTGAATCCACAGGGCTGGTGGATGGGGTCCCTCGGCTGATATCTGCAGTTCTGTCCTGCTATTGCCACGCCGCTTTTGCAAACTTTAATGAACGTGACTTAAACAGCAGATGTCGCCCTTTACGAATATTTATCCACTTTCCAGCGACATGACGGCATGGTTACACTGCATTCCGGGTAAATCGTAGATGCCTGGGCTGCGCTAGGTATCCTGGTTACCTCGCATCTGCACCTTCGGCATGAATGGTTCTGTATGACGTATTCATACAGGAATAGTATGTTACATGGTGTTTCCCACCTATTGCAAACATCCTAACGACCCCCTCATGATGTGACTGTTCATGCGGTGATGTCTTTACATATAATTCTCTGAAAACGTGCATTTAGTATCTGAGATTTGAGTGAATTAATTATATCTGTTAGATGCAGCGGAGCGAAATATAACCCGAATGCACGATATAACCTGTAAGTTAATGATGAAAAACGCGAAACCGTTTCGGGAAAAAGAATGGTTGAGTTGAAATAGCTTGGTCTGGTTTGCAAGCGCAGGTCGATGTATCCAGCGCGGCAGCACGTCTGAGTCACTCAGACTGACAGTGAGCATCTTTCCATCGCTTTTTTGTGAGAAAACTATTCATCGCAAGACGATGTAATGGGACTCATGATGCGCAACACGATGCCTCAGTATGTAATTTTACTTTGATATATTGAGTAGTATGATATTGTTGCGAGGATGCACAGAGCGCCATTGTTTTGCAGGTGGTTTTGGCAACCTGTAGTTCTGAATCGTTCTGTCACATAATTTCTCGTTTTTTTTTAATTGTTATCTGGGTTTAAGTTGTCTCCTACTAATTGATAGGATATATTTGCTCTCGTAAGTTATTCGCTTGAATAAGAAAGAAGGGAGTTTTTGCTGAAGGGCGCGCTGGTTGCATCGGCAAAGCAAAAATATTTCGCTTTCTGTTTTTGCCGAGAAAATATTTTTTCCCCCCAATCTTTAGCTGGACAACAGAAACGGACATATTCGCCTTTCTGCATAGTACATGTGGGTTGTTTCCAATGAGAAGCAGCGCGACCACCTCGAACGATGGGATTCTCTGGATGAAGACAAGCGGCGTCTTGCAGAAGCTGTGATACTGGATGCGCCCATTAAGAAAGGAAAAGACAAATATATAAACGTAACGCACGACCAACAAGAATGATTTAATCTGCTTCGTGCAATGGATTTTTAGCAGAATACAGAGACGGGATTTTTAACCCAGCATCATTACGCCGTTTCCGGTTCCTCAGTGGTGTTTCCCCATAGCAAACTGTATCGGAAAAGCAGCAGATCCAGATGGCATGGACACTTCCGCAAGGTCTGCCGCTGTGCCGTGCTGCTGGAGCTTACTTGCAGTCTCCTACTCCAACTCAGCTCCATCATCATCACCCAAGCGCCCCGAGAGCACTGCAGCAACGCGACCCGCAATCACAGAGCCAAAGCAGGCGGCATGAGGCTTGATTCAGTACATTTCTCCATGCTGGTCATCGGGGTCTCCTTCGCCTGCTACTCCCCGAGTTTAAATTCCTTGCAGGACCAGGCTTACAAATCAGCGGTGGTTATAGAGGGCAAGGTGCAGTCTGTGCCTGTGAATGTCTCAAAGGAGCCGTACAGTGTGAATGTCAAAGTGCTAGATGTTTGGCCGCTGAACAGTGGTGGCCTGGAGCGGGAGCAGCTCGTCACCGTCGGGGAATTCGGCTCGGAGGCTCCGTGCACCAAAGTGAAAAAGAACCACAAATATATTTTTTTCATGGACCCAACCGACGAGCCCTTAGTATTTAAGGCATCCTTTGCTCCCCTAGATACCAGTGGCAAGAATCTAAAAAGAGATGTTGGAGGCATCTTGTGCGACGACTGCGGTAAGTTTAATCCTTATTCCTCTTTGCGGTGTAAGCGCTCGGTAATGTTTAAGGATAAATACCTGTCAGTCCTTTCACTTCCTAATTTTATCGCGCCTTTTTGATGTGTGATTAACTGGCATAAAGTACGATTTTATGTTTTGGTGATGGAATTAAATTCTAAAGTGTAAGTAACAGATGGGTGTTTGTGGGGCGTCTCTGCAGCATTGCTCCAATTAGGGTAATGTAGAAATATCCCTATTAGACTCACAGGAAATCTGAATACACGTGCATATATTAAACGTTGGCACTTTATGGGCATTTATGTAAATATGACACCAACTTTTATTAAACAAACACTTATACCGTTGTATATATTTGTTATCACCAAGTGGGTGATAGGGTAGGTTGTTGGGAACGCCGATGTTGTGCATAATCGATACGACCATTTAATCGCTCTGTTTTAAGCCATTTTAGTCACATGCTGTGTAATGCACATAGGGCGAACGTGGTAAGCATGAATGGCTTTACTTAGGAAATTACTAGATAAATTTGGAAATACATGGATTCCGTCAATCTAGTAATAGCTATTTCTCAGAAGAAAAGGGAAACTGGGAAAAGGCCACCCTAAGCGAAGTCCGGTGATCTCAGTGCGGGTATTGGTGCTGTACCCCCTTGTGAATGCTGGCCTCCACACTGGACTACCGGAGAAATGGGATCCGTAGGTGATTTGGCGAGCGGAATAAACCTGATTATAACAGACACCGTGTCACATCTGCTGAATGCCCTTTTTAACCAGAATATGATCTGATATTTTATTTATATATATATATATATATATATATAAATGTGTGTGTGTGTGTGTGTGTGTGTCCATTTATTGCATCCTTCTCCTGTTAATCAATAAATGAATGATTGTCCTGGTAATGTTTCTCACTAGCAACTCATGTCTCTCTGCAGTTAAAACATGACGACTTTTATCACGACATATAGGACAACGGTGTTATTACCCAGAGACGAGTCGGACGCCTTCACAACTCATGTTTATCATCGTTGTAATATCCAATTTCTGACTGATATTACTCTTTATTAAGAGTACATCACCTTGACCGCATGACTGTTAGGCTAATAAAAATGTGCATTTCTACATTTAACAAGTTTCAAGTTGCCGGGACCGATGTTGCGTCTTCCTCATTAGCCTTGGTGTGTTCATGAGAATATAGAAGGTAGACCTTTACCCAGTTATGTATGATACTATGTATTCTACAATGTGAGCAGACATATGTGGACTTTAGTCTGTGGGAGTGTTGCTCTGTCCAGGGTGCTGGAGCACTGCAGAACCACCACGTGGGAGCAGCAAGCTGCACGAGGGTTCTGTTGCTAAGCGCTGTGTTATGAAATCTGCTGGATCAAAATCGACGGTATATCCTCCTCATATATATTGTATTGAGAGTTAAATAGCTCCGTGTTCATTCCTAATGTCATTACGTGTGTATTCTTAGTTAAAGGAAATGAACAAAATGAGCTGTCATTTCAGAAATATTATGACAAAACTGATGTTTGTTCGTTTCATTGAAGATTATCGCAGTTTTTTTCTTAATCCATCTTTCCATGCTCTTCCAAAGAAAAACACGCTTGTATTTTAACTTATCTGTTAACATTCAAATGGGCCTCTGATCATCTGAGCAGGGATTTAACCCCTCTTTGTCTTTCCACAGTCTCAACGAGGCTTAGCTCTTAATACATTTAATATTCAAAGTACTTTTGAAGGAGATCGTTTTACAGTCGATCTTTTGAAATGCCCTTGCGATTCAAGAACTAATTTGCTCACGCAACATTTCCAAACTTTGGGTTCATCTTTATTGCCCTTCAGAGGTGTTGTGTCCCACGCTAGACAAGCCTTGTATTTTTGCTACCACCCCGCCCCACCCTAAACGCTAAAACATGGACTGTCTGTGGGTACCTGAGGACCGGATTGTTAAACAGGGTCTTAGAGTAGCTTTACGTTGGAATATGCTAGGACAGGCTCCTAAGCCATTTCCTTTCGTGGGTGATTAAAAAAAAAAGAAGAGATTTCGCCCCCTTTATAGGCAACAAAATATCACAAGAAGCATTTATGTATTTATGCTAGGCCAGAGGTAATCTTTGTACACAGCTCAATATACTCTCTGTTCCCCGTTCTAAAGTAACCTTTACCGACCACTGCAGAGAGAAAATGGCACTGATAAATCACGCAGATTGAAGTGAATGTTTTGCGAGGATGCCTTCTGTTTCTGTCATTGCATTATGATTAAAGGGGAAACACCACAGATCAGCTTTGCTCACTGTGATCACACCATCGCCAGCGTCGTCACCTTTATTTCGTAACTGTTCCTGGCATGCGGACCCTTCTTCCTGCCTGATAGGAGTCTGAGCAAAAATGCATGAGATCTGTCTGCTAAATTGAATGGTGGAGATAAAAATATGTCTCTGTCCCTCATGACGCACCCTACATTGACTGGCGGTAGATGTTAATTGCGTGGAATGTCTGCGTGCTGGTCCTGGCCGTCAGTCACTCCGTGTTAGCTGGAGCTGGCTGTAGACTACCTCTGCACCTGTCTGTGAAATGTGCAGGTGTGTGTGTGTGTGTGTGCATTTGCTTGAGTGTGTTAGAGGCGCTGGAGGTCTGAGATGTGTCTGCAGCATCGCGGCCAATCAAATGGTCAGTACCCTGAGGGCTGGACGGCCCTGGTTTTCATTCTGGCCTCGGATCTGGCTGGCCTCCGTAATGTTTCTTTGGCGTAACACGAATGACCCGTGATTAGTGTAAATTACATACATACTCAGAACCACAAATCAAATTTACACCATATGCTCTTTATTGTTAGATTTTAATTCATGCCGCAGTTTGTACGAGGTGTATATTTTTCGCATTTTAATAGTTAGGAGCCCTGGTGCCAGATTGATATCATTCAAAGGACCATAAGGATTGTGGCTTGACCTGGCAAATCTCCTCCCCCATGCCTATGGTCTGCGATTGATATTGACATTTTATTATTTTACTGGAGCAGAATCCACACCTGTTTCATAAGATAGTTACGAATAAGAGGAGGCCATTCGGCCAATTGAGCATGCTTGGAAGAAATTAAATTATTGTGAAAACGTGCAATATAACATTGATAATGCTGCACTGTGATTATGTTGTTGGCAACACTTTTTAATTTATAAACATTTTTAGGAAACAGCATGGTTATTCTTTTCTTTGTTCCTTTCATCCATCTATCCATCCATCTGTCCAGTCATCCATCCATCACTCCTTCAAACGGCCATCCCAGTCAGGGTTGCATGGGGCCTGACGCCGGTCCCTCGCTGCACAGGGTCGGGGACAGTGACATTACTTTAAGACAAAATCCAGCACTTAAAATACAGTACAGCAGCAATGTAACTCAGCGTCTTGGTAATGTTCTTACTCAGGAGCTTATGGAGCACCTGCACAGAGGAAAACGCAGGCAAATACTGTCAGAAAATTATAGCAAAAAGCCCTAAAGACCTAAAGCATATATGCACTTAAATATAAGGTGTGCGTTGTAGTAGTGTAAGTTTATGAATGTCTTGTATTTGTGTTATATAGCAAATGTATGCAGTATAATACAAATATTATAAGGTGAATTCATCCTATGGATGACACAATTGCATAAAAGTACTAAGTAAAACCATGTCCAAATGATTAAATCATCTGTGTCCTGGTGGACAGTGTTGTTTTTCATTTTGGCTGGACCCTCGCTGTGACAGCCTCGGCCCTGCCGTGCAGTGGCAGCAGCTGCTGCTTGTTGAGGAGAAGTTGCCAGGCGCTCCCCGCCTACGGTGGCTGAGAGGGAACATTCCAGTGCTGACCTTAGAGCGCCGAATGCTGAAGCGGCTGCTGCGAGAGACTTTAAATAGAGCCGGAGTGAAAAAGCTCTGTGCAACGGTGCCTGTGGTGTAAGTGGCTTGTGGAGGAAGTTTTTCGCAATGACCATCTTACCTCACTCCTCATTAAAATAGGTATGGTATTGATTAAGACGTGCCTGTGGTTATATACATGGCATGTTTACCTGACAATCAATTGTGCTATGTGTTATGAGGCAGTGTTTCCCAGGAAGCAAAAATGTGGACTGTCTGCCGAGGACCTGAGAGGAAGCAAAAATGTGGACTGTCTGCCGGGTAGCTGGGAGGAAGCAAAAATGTGTACTGTCTGCCGGGGACCTGAGAGGAAGAAAAATGTGGACTGTCTGCCAGGTAGCTGGGTAGGAAGCAAAAATGTGGACTGTCTGCAGGTTGTTTCAGCTGAATCACTTTGGTTGGCAGTCCAAAGTATTGTTATCAATATGATAATTTAAATGCTCTGTTTTACGCCAATTTAGTTACATAGGGTAACTATTTACCTTTTAGCACACAGCTAAAAGGTAAATACTTGACGAATATTGTCATAGGGTGAAATAAACTGAAAATTAAATGCTAATAGCATATTTAATTGCCTTCCAGGATATAGTGATTGGTGAATTGTAAAGTACAGTATGTGCCTTTCTGTATAGGAATTCATTACTCATTCATGTAACATGAGGGTATATTGTCAGAGTATGTGAGTAACGTCTAAAAACTGTCCTGCCAGTGTATGTAGTATGCTTCTTAGGTACGGCTACCATAAGCATGTGTGCTGTGGATCATTATTTTGAATGTCTGCAGATAAACGCAGCTCGTGAATATAGAGACAGGGCCTTTCCCCGGATCGCTGGAAGATGACAACGAAGAAACAGGAATATAATATCTGCAAATGCTTATGCCGCAAATCGCAGGTACAGTCATAAGGAGCGTAATGATACTGTCTTGATTGTTCTGATTATGGCTGGGTGATGCATTTTCTGGAGGCTGGGCACTGACAGAGGGCTTGACGCAGATGACTGCATATTTGTAATTTGCATGTTATGCTTTGTATTACATGATAAAACTTTGGGCCTAGATTAATCAATCACTTGCCAAATTAGTGGCCATTTTTGCTTGAAGGAATGAACATAAAATCAGCACAAGTACAAACCCTGCAATCTGGGCATTTCTTTGATGCCGTCATACTAAAACATTCCGGATAAGCAGATTTGTTTAATGCATGCAGGGATTGGTATGACTGTCATTTCATTTTAAATGTACATTCTAATTTTTATTGCTCAAAAATCCTTGCATAAAGAGTGAACATGTGCATATATTAATATACAAATCTTTCGTCTTGATGCAGATTTGATTTATTGTTAAAGTAGCAGATTTGATATGTTTAGTCTTTATTCAAGATTTTACAGTTTTGACTTGACTGAAAGCATGCTTTAGAACTGCTGTCGCACATGAAATGAGATCATGCAAGCCTGATGAGTCATTGTATGTTTTCCTGTTCATTTTGCCCTTTTTGTCACTTGGCCTAAGGAAGAGATTCCCACATTGGGACACGCGTCCCAAAAGCCGAACTAGTGTAAATTTTGATGACGAAAAATATTATCAACTTATTACAGTTATTATAACAAAAATTAACATATGAAGCCGAAAACAATTACTAAAAACCAGACCAACTTGATGAACTTGATATATTCAATAAGAAGTAATATATTTCATTTGTGTCTAATGTAGTTGCACATGATTGGATAATATAACCGGCTTCAAGCCCATAAACCAAGCATTGATCTGAGCAAATAGAAACCGTCCGTCTGTACTAGAGCTGGCCGATATATCGAGTTTTTAAGTTATATCGATATACTTTGTTGGTAAAATAATATATGCTGATAGTTTATTCTTGAGCCATTTTTTCATGTACATGTACAGCTTTCTGTTAATAAAAGTGCCTGTGTGACATTTGGAACATTTGACTAACTTGGAACTGTATATTTGTTATTACTCAATGGGGAAAAATTGAGATATATATCGTATATTGGCGTTCATCTAAAAAATATCGAGATATGATTTTGGCCCATATCGCCCAGCCATAGTCTGTACCACAATCAGCTTTAGGTAGGACAAAACAAACGGACATATGGATAAGTTTCGCGATTTATGTGAAAGAAAACTAGCCTCATACAAACCATGTGGAACAGAAGTAACGAAAAAAAGCGCCTTTCTGAAATAGAAACAAATACTTATTTTTTTTTAAGGTGTTTGAAATATTCGTTGCAATTTAGGGGTGAACAGTATGCAGCGTTTGGTACAAACTTCGGTTAGGGTTTACGGTTTGTTGCAGTTTCCGCAGAGAAGGAAAAACCTCATTTGTTTTGGAATTGTTTATTATTAGATCTACAATTAGGAACAATTGTACAGCTAAGTTGATGCGTTAGCCGATGAGTCTTAATAAAAAACCTAAGTCAGGCTTATTTGCACATTGCAAAAATCAGTACAGTTGTGTGTAGCTAACTGTCCAATCATACATTTACATTTACCGCGTTTAGCAGACGTTCGTATCGAAAGTGACTTCCATTGCCCAAATACAAGGACAGTGTAAAATTTGAAATATGAACAGATAAACAGTTTTATCATAATCTGCCAAGTGCCACCCCCAGTAAAATGACTGGACCTAGATGACTCCCCCAGTAGAAAAGTGCTGGTTGCACCCCTGCCTGCTACACAGCTAGGCTAAACGTTTTTATAGCCTAAGTAGAACAATTACAGGAAATATATCAACTGGTAACATAGCTGTTTATTCTAATTATCAAGTACATAACTATATGTGCTATACTTTTGTATGACTGGTCACACACTCGGTTTGTTTGCACAAACATCACCATGAACGTGTGTGGCAATAAGAATTTTTCAGTTCCAGTATAAGCTCATGGGACCACTGTCATATATGTGGTGTTGAACAGCTACTCGTGAATTTAGTTCCTCCCGTGTCAAAAATATATTCATTTGTTATATTGTGCTTATTGAACTGAAAATAATGTACCAAAAGGTTACACCGTTACAGCCCCACTGCCATTGAAATTCACTGCCATGGACTGAACTAAGTGTAGAATTTAGCACAACCCACTCGAGTTTCACTAGTCACTAGTTTTAATTTTTGTGGGAGGACACTTGAGTTTTCTTTATTCAAGTCCATTGTTTGAGACTAGATTTTTATTTATGTTTTGTTTAATGATAAATTATTTTCATGTAAAGCCACCTAAGAATTAGTGCAATGTCTTGTATTAGAACTTTTACAGCTATTAAAGTCTCTGGCCTTAAACGTTACATGTTCACACTTAATGCATGCCATAACAGCGTTTCCTTTGGGAATCTGTAGATATAGGTGGACCGGTGTGTGTGTGTGTAGCATGAAAATCTTATCTGCAAGGGGGAGGGGATTGACAGGAAAAGTGTGACAGAACCTCTGGCTTAAGAACGTTATTAATCTGGAAAGGGGACTAAGCACTAAACCTGATCCTCATGTTCACAGTGTTACAGGACACACTAAACCTGGTCCTCATGTTCACAGTGTTACAGGACACACTAAACCTGGTCCTCATGTTCACAGTGTTACAGGACACACTAAACCTGGTCCTCATGTTCACAGTGTTACAGGACACACTAAACCTG
>JAODUD010000002.1:9821988-9838868 GCA_026784285.1 Stomatorhinus walkeri
CATAAGGGAAAAAAAACAGATATTTATCACACTATGGGGACATTGTGTCCCCATAAGGATAGGTATACCCGCTCATGCACGCACACACACACACACACACACACACATGCGTGCGCATACTCGCCCACTTCCTCAGCATGAACTGTGCACATTCCCTCCCTGTTACACAGACCGGACACCTGTTTCTCCTCCCCCTTTTGCTCTCTAATCCAAATCGCACACCTCTCTAATCACACACACCTAACAATCCAAATCGCACACCTCTCTAATCACACACACCTAACAATCCAAATGCTTCTTAACCAGATTTTTGTAGCTACACACTTTTTTTTATTGCAAAACAACAACAACAACAACAAAAAATTGACAGCATTCGTTTTACTTTTCAAGCTGTCATGATATAGTAGCATCTACTTATAGTTAACGCTGAAGTGTGAAGCAGAAGCTGTGAAATGCTGAGAGCAATTGTGCTAGGTCCCTTTAATCACCACTGGCCCATGATGTCGTTCAGACTTCACAAAGTAGCTGTACAATGTGTACGGTATCAGTCAAATGTTTGGACACACCTACTAGTCGACGGGGTTTATTTGTACTATTCTCCACATTTTAGAATAGTCCAAAAACTTGCTAAGTTGAATTGGAGTTGCCAGATTGGGTTGGTGCTCCAGCCTTGCACCCGTAGCTTCTGGGATAGGCTTCCTGCATTGGGCAAGCAAGTATAGGAAATGGATGGATGGATGGATGGATGGATATTCGTAAGATGGAGCAAGATATCAAGAACTACTTCTCTGCACGGAATGGTTTGGCAGGAATATTGTGCCCAACGGTGTCCTGTAGATTGAGATCCTAAGACTTGTGGACAAGCACCTTCGTCTGACAGTGGAAGCCAGTAGATGGTTTTGTATGTGCCGAAACGATCTGATGTCAAACTCAAGAAGCCAGGCAGAGATTTTCAGTAGCCAATGCAACTAAATGGAGGTTTTGTAAAAATGAACCAACTGTTGCTGTGGAGGAAGAATCTGTATGTTTGGGGGGGCGGCGGGTTTATAGATGAGAAGGAGCAACTAATCAAATGTGATGGTCTGCTCTCAGAACTGTTCAGGTGTCATGTGTGTGGCTCTTTTTTTCAATGCAAACCACACTTGGTGTGGCTCCAACCTGAAGATACTTGACTCACGCCTGAAGCCGACTGGGCCTGAAGTCACTCTGTCCTGCAGTTACTTGGTCCTGAAGTCGCTTGGGCCCGAAGATACTCCGCTCTGAAGTTGCTCCGCTCTGAAGTGTGTGGTGCTAATGTGGAGCTCAAGATGAAGGCTTTGCTGCCAGAGGTCCTCAGGATCTACAGCGGCCCACGTTATTTGCCATATAAAAGAGTCTTATTTCTCCATACACTAACCATCGAGCTTTCTGACTGTCACTGGGCCTGCAGGTTCTCTCTCTTCTTTCTCTCTCTCTCTCTCTCTCTCACTCTCTCTCTCTCTCTCTCTCTCTCTGTGTTTCTGATGGCACCAGCACTACAGAAAGCCAGATATCTTTCCCAATCTCTTTCTCAGAGATCAAACACAGCCACATATGGATGCAAAAGTGCCCATATAGGGGTTGATGTCAACGAGCGACGCTTGTTTGAGTGGGCAGGGTGGCGCGTATGATCAAGCCCCCCCCACCAGGCAGGCCCTCAGTCACGAAGAATTATGTCAGGCACGACTGGGCCCGCAAGTCGACTTCAGCGGCCAAAACCGGCGGCCGTCTTAATTACTCAGAGGCTGACGGGGAGTGGAGCCGGTGAATCAGCAGGGCCAGCGTGCATTAGGGCCATTAGTGCCGTAACTCACCAGCTGCTAGCCCCGCAGTTTTCTGGTCGGGCCAGATGCTAACATGGCCTCTTAATTTAAACGCACTTAAACTTAGATAGTGTTTTGTTCCAACAATCAATCACACGCCTTTCTCACGCTGCAGTTTTTTCGACTGGTGGACTCCTCGGATTTCGTAGCGTTTCACGGCATGACGTGGACTCAAGCGAGTCGGCTTTGAGTCGGGACCGGGAATCCACCAGGCGATGTAGGAGGTGGCCGTCATTTCCTTCCACATGGAGGGACTTCTTGGTCATCCCTCCGTTAAGCCTCGGATGGGTTGTCTCTAGGGCTGGGCTGCCCATAAAGACCCCCGTTTGTCAGCTCAGAGTGCGTCAGTGTTTTGATGGTGACCTTGGGCCCAGAGGTCAGCCCTCTCCACACGACCCGCGTCAGCCTGCTGCTGGTGGTCCTGCTCTGTTCACCACTTGATTATGGCTAGTGGCAGGGTGGGGGGGGGGGGGAGGGGATTCTTCTGAGGCCTGTTTTCCACATCATGAGGTGTACAGGGAGCTGCCAATTCTCTCAGCACCCCCCCGCCCCAACTCACGGCTTCACCTCTTGAGAGCGAACTGCCCGCCCTGATTGCTGGATCAGACCCAGCCCCCCTCTACCCCCATCAGCCTAATACATGTGGAGCTGCAGGGGGGTAGATGGTTGGGGGGGGTGGGGGCTGGGGCTGGCCAGAGCCTGTGATCGCTGCTCCCTGGGGTCTTGTCAGAGTGAGGTTGCGGTCCACCACACGTGCGCCGACCCTAATCAATTGGTCAGTGCTCCTAGCAGAAGGTGGCGGGCGGCACCCCCCTGGAGGGGGACACGCTCTGATTTCTTACAGAGTCCTTCTCATTGGGGGGGGCACCCTGCCCCCGGGGGCGCTGTCATGCCTACGTGTGCAGGCCAACCTCCCTGAGGATGGGATTTCCCTGAAGCGTAGAGCAGAGGTGCCTCTCCCTCAGATTCCCAAGTCAGCTCTGCGAGGCGGAATGCAGGCCTTCTGGCTGGATCCTCAGGATGGACGTGGACGTGTCCCTGTACCCGCTTCCCATGCCTCCTGCTGTGCTGCTTGTGTCTCTGTGTGTCGGGCCCGGCGGCACAGGGGGAGCCGTCCCAGAACGCGTGGCTCCTCTGGAACCCCCTTTGCGGACCCCCAGGCCCAACTGCCACTGCCCATCTTGTGGCTGCAGGCGTCTCCTCTTGGTCCCTGTGCTGCTCCTCCTGCTGGGCCTGGGCGTCTGTGTCCTCCTTCTCCTCGTGGTGCTGGAGCACAGTGCCGCCGACATCAGGACTCCGAATCTGCCGGATCAAAGGTGGGCTAAGGGGACCCTTTCCACAGAAGGGGGCCGTCAGCTGCCTCTCAAGCCTCTGGAGCCAACAGCTGCAAGGGACGCCCGGAGCTCCGGCCGCCATCCCCCACCCGGGATGCCCTCGGCCCTCCCGCTCCTCCCGTACCCTCCGTCACGGCCCGTTTCCGAAGCCGTGTTCTCGGGCGGTGGGCACGGCCCCTCCTCGACCCCCACGCCTCCCCCCGCCTCGCCGTCGCCCTCGGAGACCGGCAGGTCCCTGCCTCCCCTGGGTAAGAGCACTTGGTCCTCTCACGTCCACTCGTGCGATCGCGCGCTTCCTACCGTCGTCGCCGCCACTTTTCATCTCTCCGCGTTTTCTGCTAATGACTGTGCCAGGCAAGACCAGGCACATTTGGGGAGCCTCTGTCAAAGGCTGACAACTCAAAAGTAAACGCAAAGAGACGTCTCCTTGCAGGCAGTAACGCGGACAAAGTTCACCGTGGGCTTTTTCCGCCTCCCTGTTCTCACGTCCGCTCTCTCTGTGAGTCGGCCTTGCGCGGAGTTTGCAAGTATAATGAGCTCCCTCCCTCCCTGCAATTTATAATGTGCCATCATTAATAATATGTTTACCCGTCCCACTCAAATTCTTGGTGAAGATAATATTCTTTCTCGCTGGCCCTCTGCCTGTCTCGTGATTTAAAGCCCTCCCCGCAGCTTGTCACGGATTCCGCGGTGAGCCAGCAGAACCAGATGTTCCCTCGCTCCGGCTTCTGGGAGCCCGACACGTTGCGGGGACGTGTAAACATTCCCGTGTTTACACGCAAGGATGTTCAGGGTGGAGTTGGGGGGGGTCACCCCAGCTGGTGGTGCACGTCGGGAGGAGCCGATTGGTCAGTGTCTCATTCAAACAGGAAGTCTGCAATCCCAACCTCCCGCTTTCGGGCATTCACAGATGTGATTAAGGTCCGCTGTAAACCTTGAAGACGTCCGGCAGCTTTAATCTGTACTTTATATCTTCTAAGGCTGTTTTAGCTCAGTCCACCTTCGTCCTATTCCTCCCCTGACTTTTCCGTCCTGTTGAAATGTACTGCATGTGAAAGCGACTGTGCAGCTGCGCAGGGCCAGTTCATTCCCAGTTACTGTGTTTCATTTGCCTTTAAATGCAGATAAATGCAATCCGAAGTACCGAAAGCAGAACTTTACTGAAAGAAGCAGCTTCTGGCAGATGTCAAGAACATAAGTCAGAGATAATAGATAACACAGAGTACAGGCAGCCACTTGAATAAGGGGACAGAGGGGGATCTCTATCAAGGCTAATCTCTCGGTGTTACTCAAATAGAAATGGCATAATAAGAGAAAGCAGAAGTTGATTTCTGGGTATGTAAGACGGAGCCGTTTGTACTTTACAGGACAGATGCTGTTCCCAGGCGAGGCTGAAGAACTGGGAGGGAATGCGGGTGGGTTAACTGACCCCCTGCAAAGTGACAAGCTGGGTCTGTCCCAACAGTAACCTGAGAAATCTCAGGGATTCGGGAATGGTGGGGGTGAGGGCAGCAAGCTGTACTTTTTACTGTTGCAGATATCCTTTGTTCCCTTGTCAGGAAATGCTGACCGAATGTTGTCACTGGAACACTTTAATTCCAGGACGTCCAAGCATTACCCAGATCGAGACGTAGCAGGCGTAAGTGTGTCTCCTAGGAGGACACCAGTCTGACGGCAAAGATCAGTCCAATGATGGCTATTGTATGGGGCATTTTCCATCCTGCTAATTCCTGCGGCATGTGCCAGCGCATGCTTCGTGGGTTTAAACGGCATGTTTGAGCTTTTAAGTGACCCATTAAGAATGCAATGTGCACCACATGTGCAATCCGCAGTCAGCTTGTTTTTCGGAGTTTAAGTAACCTTGATAAAGGCGGAGGTTGTTCCTGGTAGATTCCTGCCTCGGATATGGCACTGAGCAGTGATATTATATTTCATGAGAAAAACACTGAAGGAGATCTTTGCTTGCTGCCAGAGTATCTGCTTATGAAGGACAGAATCATGAGTTTCTCCTCATAATGTTTATATCGCTACTAAAAACATCCAGTACATCATCATATATCATTCGTGCCATCATATAGTTTTGTACATGTGTATAATTTAAAAAATTGCAAATCTCAGTTTAATTTCACATGCACGTGTATGCAAGTGGCAGAGGAATTTAAAACGAATAACATGTGAAAGTTAGAGTAATGGATTTCAGATGAGAGGAGGCCACAGGTTTCCACGGAGGGTCGCATGTCTAGCCCATGTTTCCGTTGGCCGCCGCTGGCCTCCTTCAGACAGAGGGGCTGGTGTCTCCACCCCGGGGGGTTTTAGGAAGCTGAAGTTTCGCCTTGGGCGTGTGCGGCCGCTACGGGTTTGGCCGTGCCGTTGTTCAGGCGCGGTGGTCATTCTTTAGGTCGGAAACGACAACAGCGGCGGGCTCTTGCGGCACTCCGAGTTTGGAAAAGCGACAGGAGATCGGAGGGAGGATATCCCTCAACTCCGCCCCTGTTTCCACTTGGGATTATGGGATGCACGGCTTCCCGGATTTGCCAGGGAGCCTTGGAGGGCGCTGAAAGCCCGTACTGCTTAGGTGTTCCGGATGGCCTTTCTTTCTTCCCATTTTCAGTTTTTCCGGCCCCAATGGATTGATAGGGACCCTCGCCACCACCACCGTGAGCAGCATCGCCACGGACCCACAGGGCTGCCCTAGTTTCAGCCTGTTTCCCCCATAGAACTGCTGAATGCCAGACAGTGGGAGGCAGCACTTCTGCAGAGAGAAAGGCCCTTTTGCCTCTTTCATTCAGCGACAGTTTTAGCAGTGTTTTAAAATAGACTGAGCAGCAAAAGCAGGAGCCTTTAAAATTTTTGACTTTCTTTTGGCAAACAGGTGAATGCATGCGTGAACGCAAGCTGAGGAAATGTTGGGAGAGCTCAAACAGACGGGGAAATCCACGTCCCTCTGCCAAGCTCCGTCCGCGTGCTGCCGACGAACGCAGACCCCTCCCCGCTCTGTCATCGTGCAGGATATTAGACACGCCGCCGCCTTTCTGCTGCCCACTATGTCACACTCTTGTGGGCATCAGCGGCCTTTCTGCATGAAATTGGAGGACACCGGGGGGGGGGGGGTCCTGACAAGCCACGCACCCCCCCCAAAATTACTTAATTATACTGCTGTATTACAGAGCAAATGTTTCAGTCCGCCTGCACAGTGCGTGAGGGTTTCATTTGCATGGGTTCTCAGAAAAAAATCGGTGAGTTGAAAGTGCCATTTAGAAGAGTCACACTCACAGTGTCCCTGATCTATGCTGCCATGCAAAGGTACAACGGAGTAACTGCATATTTTTATCAAAATTGAGTTATGAGCAATGAAGGGTATCTCAGACTCTGTTTTATCCCGTGACAAAATATTTTTGCTCAATATTGAAGAAAATTAGAGTGAGCACAAAATCCACACTAAAACCAAGTTAGTGTGTTTTTGCTATTCTAGGGTAGTATATATGTGGCCTTCTGTGGCATTATGTGAAGGTTTAAGTATTAAACCTTCTGGAGTATTAAAACCAATACCCAGCTGAAACCCCCCCTCAGGTTCACTATGCATGATTCTGGTATTTTGTGGCTACTGAGAGATTGAGGACTGTGCCAAATGAACCGCGATAACAGTGCGCAGTCATTCAGAGTCAGAGAATAGTGACAGGTGATGCCATCCTCATGGAGCAAGTCTCTACGCGCAAATACGCGAAATGGCTAATTGAGGTGCACATTTCCAGTGAATCGCAGTGGCGTGGGGGCAGATCAGGGTGCTGCATACCCTGACGACGAGCACGGCAGAGAGGGAACCGGGAATGTTTGGGAAGCCGCCGGGCTGTGGGGAGAGTTGTTCAGTATTCGCAAATACAACGAGCCAGGAAAAGCTGAAAAACGAGACCCGGCTGACTGCTTAGCCACCAAATCGGCTCACTGGATCTGAAAAAGCTGCGTGCAGTGGTGTTCCTGCGTGTGGTCACCATGGCGATGTTGAGGAGGAGTCAGGACTGAACGCCAAAGGAGCATGCAGGGTCGCGGAGTCGTAGGAATTAGAGGCCGCGTGTCCTCTCTCCTCTGTCCCGCCACCTCAGATAAGCAGCGCGCTGCTGAACTCAAGCCGTCTGCGCCCCTCCACAGTAAACAGTGCAGAAACCTGTATAAACGTCCTCTTGGCAGGAGAAGAGTGCCTGGGGAGGCATCTGTGACTGCCAGTTACCGCTGGATGCGGGCCAGTGCTTACAGCTGGGTACATGAATATAGGAAGCGAGCGAGTTCAGCATGGGCTTCCACCTTGTGCTTTCACAAATGCTGTTTGTGCCGCTCTCCCGCTTGCGTGTTCAGCACCATCATTTGCCTCCTGTGCGTGGCTTTCAGCAGCCAGAACGCGCTCTGACACCCAAACTCTGGAGTCACGCATTTTCCTCATTGCTGTCATCAGCTTGACATATGCAAATAACCGTGTTTCTGAAGATGTCGTAATGTCGCCATTACAAGAACGGGGAAACAGCTCGGTGAAACCCCATAATAACAGTTATCCTTTTAAATCTCATTTTATGACTTCACATATCACCGGCAATAAAGGTAATTTGACTTATAAAGGACTTATAAATGTTACACCAGTGCCCACAACGGTTACTTTGCCAGAGAGGTGCGGATGGAAATACCAAGTATGAGAAATTCCATCCTGTGATTTTTTTTAATGCATCTTTGGCATTGAATGTTATCAGATCTTTACCCAGAACTGAATATGAGAAAAAAGTGAAAAATTGGAATAACAAGGGGGATAAATATGTCATTCATGTGGAGCAGAAAGTTTTACCTAACTGGTTACACCATCTTTGGCAGAAGTAGTTATTGATTGATCCCACGGTGCCATGAATAGTTTACCCTACCTGCTCCAAGCAGAACCGTTTCAGCTCAGTAGCTTCGCATTTTCAGTTTCCTGCCACAACATCTCAGCGGCAGCCTGTGACTATGATTATCCTATTCTTCACCCATTCTGGTTTGGGCTAGCGCTAAGGCTAATCTCTGCTAGATTGTTGTCATCCTGGTTGAAGCTGCTGAACCTGGGATTGCTGTAGAAATCTCTAGTATCAAGCCGGTTTCTTAATTAAGTGGTAGCAAATTGTCACGGTTCTGCAAGAACACCCAAACCATGGTACTAGCACGACCATATGCTTTAATGGCACATGTTTGCAAACATTAATTAATTTAGTATCAAATTTGTGATTGTGATAAAAACAGGGAAATGACTAAAGTAGAAGGATGATTTAAATTTATTTTCTGTATTAGCCATTTAAAGTAGCCATGGGGATAGTAGCTGTTGTCAGCTGTAATGTCACAGTTAAATTGGAATTAAAGAGTACACCGAAGTTCCCTAATTCCAATCCACAGTTTGCAGATTTCCCTGCTGAGGCATTCCTACTAAACCCGCCAATTAGGTGGTGAGCTGAATAAGGTGTGTCTGAGCAGGGAAATCTGCAAACTGTGGTGCGGAATGGCCTTCCAGGACCGGAACCGGGGAACCCTGGTGTACACTAATCAGAACGGTATATCCAGTAAATATACAACTTAAGAGAAAATCCAACAACAGCCACTGAAAATATATAGCAACAAAAACAAACAGTCAAGTTAGGTTTATATAGGTGACGCTGTATGGTTAATGGTACAAGTCCTTTGAATAAGACCATTTAAAGGTTTTTTAAATGGAAGCTAGACTTGAGAGATGAGCAGGACCTCTCCTGCCCTGACCTGGCAGTCAGATTGTCCCAGTAAACCAGGGCTCTCAAAGTTATAACTATAAATTCCGGTACTGCTTGGTGGCCTCAGCGACTCTGCATGTTCTTTCACACTGTGGGATGTCGTGATGATAATTACGTCCCACAACAAAGCACACTGGAGAATTGCAGTAGGTGTAAAAACATGTAGGTGTTTGCGGAGCCTTCGCATACTTAATTTAAAGGAGATGCCAGTCCAGGGAGCATGTCTCGTGTCCTGGAGTTATTTGGGAAATTTCAGCCAGATTTAACCTTTTGGTTTACTTTTTGGTTTTCGAGTACTTGCAGGCGATATTTATTACCATGTTTAATATACAGTAAAATGTCATTATTCTGCAGTTCAGAAGAAGCTTGATAATGTATCAGGTTTGTGTGTGTCTGTGCTACGGCATATCAGTTATATGTGTGAGCTTAATAAATTTAATAGGACTGCAGCTTCAACAGGAATGTGTGCATTATGTAATTAACAACATAGAGCATTAAGGATGCACTTAAAATGGAAGCTTAATAATATGTAAATCCGCACTACATTAACCATTGTTTTTGTTTTTCATTTATAGTCAAAGAATTTGCATGGAGAAAGAAGAATATCTGCAATAAAAAATCATTTAAAAAAAAGGGAAGAACAAAAACAGTATAATACAGCTTTTTTTTTACAGTTTATGAGGCACATTCACCTCATTGTGGGGACACGGGGGTAGCATGTCGAGAAGGTCAGAGCAGACGCCACAGACTCCAGCTCCTCATGGGAATCCCTCGATGTTTTCGAGCTAACTGGGAAATATAGTCCCCCCAGCAAGTCCCGGGTCTTCCCCAGTGCCTTCATCCTGTGGAACATGCCCGAGACAGGTTCCTCGAGAAGTGTCCAGGCTGTGTTTCATATAAAACGCATCCTTAACCACAAATGTCACTTCTCCATGCTGTATAGCTACTGAAAATGAAAAGTGCCGCATAATTAGTCTGTTCGAAACCTTCCAGTATGATCAAGAGCAGACACATCAAGGTAAGTTTGTATCATACAATATATAAAGTGGACATGGGAATTTAATTTTGGTTCATCGGATGTGAAGTGTACTTAGGAGATACCAGAGCCGTGTCAGTGGCTTTTGGTCAGAGGAGCAGAAACTGTGTTCTGAGGTCCCTCCGGATCTCCAAACTTCTCACTCTGTCGAAGAGAATGGCTCCAGCAATCCTGCAGTGAAACCTTATTTAGGCCACTTTCACTCACAACCTTGTTCTTTTGGTCGTTACCCACGTCTCATGACCGTCGGTGAGGATGGGGACACAAGATGGGAGGCACCCACTAGTTCTGTGCCAAGAATGCGGACGCAATTCTAGTTGCATTGATATAGGGACTAAAGAACATGCAGGGGCACTGCAACACACCATCCGCATTATTCCTGCTCAATCCTAGGCTCACCAAGTCTCCTCTCCAGTACTCTATCCTCCCAGCGAGGATAAGACGTGTTATCACTCTATCTTTGGCGCGACACACTACTTTTTGTAAAATATGGACCGCCGCTCCATTTGCTAATCCAGAAGTACCGTCCACTTTTCATGTGACATTGAAGAGGCACGTCAGTCGTAACCCCACTCCACCTGCAACGTCTAGTGCTTGCAACAACTCTAGATGGATTTCCCTGCAGCCTTTCCACTACAGAGGCCCCTGACCACTGTGGTGACTTCAGCTGCAGTGAGAGACTCTGATCTACCTGAAAGTTTCCTACACTACGTCCTGACAGGCGTGTTAAGGAATTCCTCCAAGTGTTATTTCCACTGTTCTCCTGAATCCTCAGAACTGGTCAGCACTTTCCCATCTTGGCTGAGCAGCAGCTTCCCCCCCCCCCCATCCTGAGGCATTGAACAGTTTGCCAAAATGTCCTTGGAGCCACCTGATGCTCTCTCAATAGCTTATCTCGTCTCTTGCGAAAGCCTTTGCTACCGCCTTTCTGGTCTGCCGACAAGCCTTCAGTTGTGTCATGAGACCCTATGCAAGTAGACTTCCCCTTCAGATTTATTCTCACCACAGGTGTCCAGCACTGGGTTTTATGGTTGTCTTTGCAACATCCTTCATTCATACTTGATGTCCCCAGCCTCACTTGGCACTTGGGAAGTTTTTTTTTTTTTCCTGAGGTGGAACTTGAATTCTTTTTGTAAAGAAGTTTTAGCCAGATGCTCCCAGGAGATCCTGATGCTTCTGGTGTCCTCCCTGTCCGAGTCCAACTCGCCACCAAGTGGCGATCAGTTGATAGCTTCCTCTCTTCACTTGAGTATCCAACACATATGGCCTCAAGTCATGTGACATGACCTCTGACCTTTGGCCTGACCTTCAGAGCCTTTGTCACGTACTGGGCAGGATGTGGGAATACTGTGGTGCAAAGTGGAGCTCTTCATAGAGGGAGGTCTTTCAGTGGTGTCCATCTAAAACCAAGGCCCCCGCCCATGCCGCGTTCCTCAGTGTGCTGTTCCGGAGCGGTTCCTTCATGGCTTAATGTGGTGATGCCGCTGTCGGTGCCGCGGGGGGCCTGCGTGACACACGCTTTGAGTCAGAACGCAGGCTGGCATGATTTTAATGGAAAGATTTGAAAAGGAGGCTGTAAAATACTGTGGAGAAAAAAACATATTGGAGAGCGAATGTGTGAATGGTCCTGGCTGGGCTGACGCGGCAGCTGCAGAGTCTGCTGCCCCGAGGGAGGGAACATGCCGGGAAAAGGGAAAGCAGCGTGACACGGGGTATATATAGCGCTGCTGCAAGAGCAGCCCTGTGCACACAAGCCCGCGGCCCCGTCCATCGCCTGACGTCTCCCCACTGTGTCGTCTTCCTCTCATCCTCTCACTTCCACCCCGTCGTCCCCACACGGATGCCAGGTCTTCGAGGTAGAAGAACCGGCGAAAGTGCGTTCATGAAGCGTCCCTGATCTGTGACGTGAACTCCAAAGTTATTAGCAGCTAGTAGAGTACAATCATGTAAGTCAGTATAATAACCCAGAGTGCGTAATAAAAATTTGGCATGCTGGTTATCGTTGTGAAGTTGAGGTTGTGATGCATTTCCTATGCGAGGCTATTCGTTTTTTCCAAGTGTGATTAAACTCCTCAGGGTAGAAGAGAAGAGCAAGCAGAACGTTGACAGCTATTGCAGACAGCATGCGCAGGATAGGGCCTGGGCCAGCTGTCATTAAATCACCGGGCACACACAACCATCGGCTATTCTCCAGTTAATACCTAACTGCGTGTCTCGGGACAGTGGAGGGAAGTGGGAGCATCCAGAGGAAACTCGTGTGATACTGGGAGAACGTGCAACCTCTGTACACATAGATGCAGGATGAGATTCAAACCCAGCTGTGAGGGAGCTGGACTCCACACTGAGCCAGGATGCTGCCTGAAAGAATGATCATGGGGTACGTCAATGACACGTGATAGATTGTCGCTTATATCATTTCTGACATAAGCGCAGTGTCAGTCAAATGAGAAACAGCTTTTTGGAAAAACTACACTGTATACTCGAGTTCTCACACTTCACCTCTGGGAACAACTGTACGTCGACTTAGCCTGACAGCGGCGGGTCAGACGCGTATTTTGTTCATTGGTTCATCCCTTTGAGTTGGCGCCGCTTGTCTTGAAGAACACCCTCTCTCGTCTCACACTGACTTTTCATGTTAAAGCTACACTTTTCATCGGTTTCAGTTCTCACTTCACGCCTAATGAACCGAAATTAAATTCCCATGTCAGCTTTATATGTGATACAGATTTAGTTTGACGTGCCTGCTCTTGATCATACTGGAAGGTTTCGAACAGACTAATTATGCGGCACTTTCCATTTTCAGTAGCAATACGGCATGGAGAAGTGACATTTGCGGTTAAGGATGCGTTTTATGAAACACAGTGTTATTAGTCCAGAGCCTTGGAGCTCCACATGCCTTGTTTTCCTTGGCTTTTAACTGTGTGTCAGGGCGCTACTGTACAGAACGGATTTATCGTTTGCATGCTGTGACAAGGATGTGGGCCCTTACAAGGTTCTACTGAATCCTACAGGGAAATAGTTTTGCAGTATGAAACAATACAAAGGCTAGTGCAAGAAACAAGTGGATTGTTGACAGTTTTCTTTAGAACCTCTCACCCACCACCCCCTTATTTTACTGACAGACATATAGCAGAAAAAGATACTTAAATTCTGTACCACAACTATTTATTGAAACATTTCAGGGATGCTGGTGATGGATGTATATACGGGCATGCATGGAGGAGCAGTAATCAGCTGACCTGCTTCCACCTGTCGTCTACCTTCAGCAATCTCCACGTTCTGTTTAGCTACCTCCCAGAAGCCAAACTGAACTATTGCTACCACGTCCGAGTTCAAATTGAAATAACGCCAACCACCAAACCGACTTCTTGATGCTCATGGGAGTTTTACTTATACAAAATTGTTGTGAGGGCAGAAGGAAAAAAAATATTAGTTCAGAGAGATAACCAATGCCATTGTAGAGGAGGTGAGTCCAAGCAACTAGAAGAGGCGGGACCAACCAATCAGATGCCTTGGTCCCGCCTTCTCTATTTGCTTGGACCCACCTCCTCTTCAATCTGAATGGTTATTTCTCTGAACCAATCATTCTCCCTTCTGCCTTCACAACAATTTTGTGTAAGTAAAACTCCCATGAGCTGCTAGACTTTCAAGCTTCCTCTTGTCTGGTTTTGACCACGTTCCAACTCGTTATTTGTCTTTCCATATGAAGGGGAAACTTTCTATTCAGATTAATCACTTTCAATTATTCATGTCACTTGGTTTTATTTACCGACTTCATCTGAGATGCCCTAAGAGATTATCCTGTTAGTTAAAGCACTATAAATCCATGATGAAAATAACGGTGATAGCTAACAAAAAATAACAATGGTTTGCACAAAATGCACCATCTAAGATTTTTGTGATTTTATTAATACATTTATAATGTACTGTACTATTATGGACTGACTATAAAATCATTGAATGTGTTACAAGTGATATGAACAATGCTTCATATGTTGTCATGATTGTTGATGTGTTTATTAATATTTAATACCTGTGAGGACATCATCAATATTCTATGTAAGGCATGTTACAGTGTTACTCAGGTTTACTGAGGATTTGTGCCATCATTTTGTGCCATGGATTGCAAGTTCATGTCACATTAATAATTTGCAGTTTATGCAACAATATTTATTTTACTGTCATTCATCCTTTTATCTCCTCTATCCAAAAATTTCCCTCTCCACTTGCTGCTAAATACGTGCAATAATATATTTGTGCTTGTGTGGAATCTACAGTAAAAGTCAATTTCCTGTTTATCTCTGTCACAGTCTGGAAAACTGTAGCGGCACTGTTAATGACAAAGACATTGCTAATAAAGTAAAGAATGTTTTCTGACATGACGGAAAAGGTCTGCGGGCTGCATTTCCCATCAGTAACTGTCCGTCATAAATCCTGCAGGATTTTATTGAGGTGCATTGCGGCGCTTAACGGCAGGCGATGAGCAGCCTGCGGCTGCATTTTCTGTGCAATTCACCCCTTGTAAACTGAGTAAATGGAGCCAATTTTATTTTAGGGTCACTTAGAAGCGCTTGACTCCCCCAAATCCATTTATCAGCGTTCATTAATCAGCAAATATCGGCATATATCAGAATATGAGTAAAATCTGTGTAGGTCTTCTGAAATTGTTGGTGGTATATTTGCAAGTGGCCATTTTTTTAAAGTGGTCAGTTCCCCTTTAACCGTGATGATGACCACATTGGATCACTGCCTTGGTCTCTCGTGTTCTATCATTCACAGACACTACTTTAATTATCCTGAGTGATTCTCAAAGTGATTGCTTTTTTCATGATGGTATAATCCATATATTACAAGAGCGATGGCCTTACAAGATGTGGTTTTAGATGTCGTTATATGATGCAACTTAAGATGTGCTAACCCTTGCATGATAAGGCTTTAGATTTACTTACCCTCACATTATTTGGGGTACATCTTTAAGTCGAAATACTTCAGACACATATGTTCCCGATTTTTTAAATTAATGCATTATTTACTTGAATTTGATTATTGTAATGGGCACTTAGCTTAGCATGTGAGCAAATTGAAAGCCTAGAGTTATCGATTTATTGAATCCCCTGATTTTGCCGGAATCTCCAAAAGTACGGCGTGTCAGCCTGTGTGTCCGTTTTTCTTTTTTTTCCCCCAAGCTATAGCATTTGACGGCATTGATATGGACTCGAGTCACTGCAGTGAAAATATTCATCTGAAAAAATTAGTATAAACTGTAAGTCAAGGACACCAAGAACACTGTCGTATCCAGGGCCTAATGCAGGCCTTTTTTGCAACCCCTAGTTACCACGACGCTGTCCCCAGGCTCCGGTCACACCAGGGGATGCAACGAGACTGAGAAGACCTACTGTGTGAACGGCGGTGACTGTTACTTCATACACGGTATAAATCAGCTGTCTTGCAAGTAAGTGAATGACCACTTGTGCTTCTGGCGTCTATTGGACGCCGTTTTATGATTCGATTGCCCGTCTTCCCCCCTGTTGTGAAGTACAGTATCATCCTAGTACTTACTGTCTTCCCAATATGATTTGAAGCTTTAGAAACATGAAAACAACATATGTGTGACACCGATGAAGATACAGTCAGCTTAAAAAGTCCCACCCGCTTTCCGTTAAATTACTTCATAATGGAGGGAAACAAAGTTGTGATAATGCTGACATTAGATGTGTTTCCATGGTGATACTCCTCCTTCACCTGCTCTTCACTCCTCTCATTCCTCTCTGTTACCCTGCCTTCATAAATCTGTGAATCTGCTTAGACCTGTCATCTCCGTCTTCTCTTTCACACATCCTGTGTTTGCCTTTTCTTCTATCTCCCACCGTTCCACCTTTTTTTTTTCGCACTCAGTCACTCCTGTCTCTCTGCCAGATATTTTCCTGAATAGCAAGTTTCATGCACCTTGCCTAATTGTGATTATGTATTACTAAATGTTCTACCTGTTCTGTTTTGATGTTTTCAATGTTTAGCTAAGCAGATGGGATAAACGTCTCCGGATTGCTTTTGTTGTGCATTTCAGGCCCAGTAACCAATAGTGGACTTTAAATGCCATGTCATGCTGGTTTTAGCAGGAAACAAATATTTATGGTAGCTTGAAGCCTCCTACAAGGAAAATAAGACCATTGCTTATGTTCAAGTTCCAGGAATTTGGGAACAAATTTGCATAAACTCTTTTTCAGTCAGTGATGGACACGTCAATGGTGGTGAGCAGCGTTTGTTTTGGAAGCCAGATACTTTTCATTAGCAAGACGATGTACCTCTAAGAAGGTCTGTAGATATTCAGGCCTTGTGAACTAGAGAACAAAGGTTCCTTCAGCATGCATTATGGGATATTTGTAGAACAAGAGGTTAAAATGCCAATTTTAGGGCATCCAGTGTGCAATATAAATTATCTTAGATGGTGTCCCCTTTACGCCTGGTAAGCTCTGTATTTAGCTTTTAATTGGCTTGTGTTTTGTCAGGAATTTGAATGACAGTAGACTTGAGAAACCCCTCTATCAGCTGGCACACTAACACACTGTAGCTGCCTTATTTAAGGTCACTCACTTTCCCAAAGGGAGTCACTGTAATGGAGAGAGTGGATATCCGTTTTCTGGGGTCTGTCCTGCAGTCTTCGGCTCCCGCTCTGCCCTCTGCGGAGCTGAGGAAGGCACCAGCAAGCTGGGAGGCTCTCCGCATACTGGGAGCCCGTCTGCATCCGAAGCTCGTAACTCAGCCGCTGCGGCTAATTCACTCACAGAAGGGCATAAGTCCAGGAGGGCTGATAATGCAGTCAAACCCTGCGGGGATCAACAAAACCAGCAGCGCTCAATACCGGCTGGACCTCCGTGGGTATTACTCACAGCCAAACAAG
>JAODUD010000002.1:9858568-9868704 GCA_026784285.1 Stomatorhinus walkeri
TTCCAACCAACCAGCTGAGTTTCTGTGACCGTGACTCTTTATACTCAACTGGTTGGTTGAAACAAAATCCTGCTTTGGATTTTTACTTTCTGGACCTGAAATCTCCACCTCTGGTCTACGTTTAACCTTTAATGTCATCCGACGCTGCCTCGTGGATCTTGCCCCCTCTGACTGACATTATGGGCCTGACACTTGTTGGTGGATCTTTGGCCTTCGCTTTTACTGTAAGCAAATGCATCTTTCTGAAAATAAGGTGCTCACTTTTATAAAGAATGCCTTACGAACCAGTGCCGGGAGTACCTGCATGAGCTATGACGGGGATCGTATGTCCCAAGCAAAGGAGACATAATGTAGGGACTCAAGAGGGGAGGGTTATGGTCACCAGTAGGACCAGAAGAGTTTCCCGATATGAGTCACGTTTCCACTGTTTTGCCGCGTTTCAAAGCAAGTTCTGGTACATTCACCCCTGCAAGGTGAACGTCGCTCTATCGGTTCTGTTTTTTGTGACTTTACATGTTCAATGAAGAGTAAGCTTCCGTCTAAGCGCCTTCCACACCACTAATCCGTTGCAGGGAGCTTATAGAGCACAAGGTGTGGGGGACACGCTGGATGAGAGGCCAGTCTATGGCAAAGCTCACGCTAAGGTTCCGCTTAGCCAAACCACATGGCTTCGAACTGTGGGAGGAGGACCTCATTGAATCCCCTAACCTCGAAAGTATGATGCCATTGAGCCACCATATAAAGCAAACATTTAAATCCAAAACATCCATCCTTTCATCCAGCCCCCCAACCTCTTATCCTGGTCATGGATGTGGGTGGGCCTGCAGCCTGTCTAATTAAAAACAAATTAACATTTATTCAACACTTTTATCCAAAACCACTTACAAAAGGAGAGAGGACTACAATTTATACCTGCTCCATGGGATTTGAACCCACAGCCATTTATTTGTTAGGACAATGTGCTCCCTGCTGAACCACAAATAAATGTGTCGGTGATGGACAGAATGGCAGTTCATCAAATTTATGACATGAGATAAGTGTCTGTTGACTTATTATGGGTTATTTATGTTTTTTATCTTGCAAGAAGGTAGCATGTATGATCAGAACAGGTGTCTGACTGAAAGGGTTTTTCTTAATAAATTGCCAGAGAGCTGGGTCTGAACAGGGCAGTGCTCTGAGCTGCTGAGGGACACGCTGGAATCATCTGGATTGCATCGTGTCTTGACCCTGTGACCCTTGATCACTATCTGTTTTATGTTCCTCTTTGTGCTGGCCGGCCATTCCCTTCATGCTCGCATCCGAACCATGTGTCCCATTTTATTTTATGGGCTGTCAAGTAATCTTTGAGTAAACTAATATATCCTACATGCAGTTGAAAGAGAGACATTTTTACAGCAATCTGCTTGTGTCTATTTTATGTCCCCAGCATAATACTCATAAGTCCAGAAAAACCACGTGGTTAAATAGGCTCCCTATAAAAAGATCATGTACTTAATTATTAATCAATTTTTTTAAATCACATTTTTCAAACTGTATGCTGAAGGAATTCCCAATGGAATGCCGGAAAGGAAAAACTTGAATAGATTTTTCCTTTTTTTTTAGTTAGGTGGGTATATTTCAGCTGTTTTATATGGAAAACATACTTAAGGTTTCCGAGGAATGCAGTGACTGTATTTTCGCAGCAGCTGAAGTGTTAAGATCAATTTGGCATTCTGTGCGGGAGCCCCCACACATCTGCTCTGCGGTTACTCCGCAAGGTCAGAGCCCTTGTTAAGTAAGTCCTGGGGAACATTATTCTAAACACAGTGTAAGGGGACCTGCTCGCGCTCCTTCGAAAAGAATGGTTTATGTGGCCTGACTGCTGGCTATTGCTTTTAAAAAGGATAGCACTTCATTAAGGAAAAAAAACAAAACGTTAACGAGTACATATTAGAACATCGTCACCACTGAAATTTCTCCTTACATGAAAATGCAGATATTAATGCTATAAATTTTGATTTGTCTGAGCGTTGCTATGTTGATGATTAAGTGTTGTTCGATTAGCTCAGTTTTTAAGACACACATTACATTGGCCAGTACATTTAGGGCATATTTTCCTTTAAGTTTTAAAATGTAAGAAAGTTTTATTTTGTCCTCGACGATTTCCACCACATTTCTCATCTTGCTCAGGACATAATGAGAGTTAATTTCGCTTGGCTAATGATTCAGCTGCCGCTCACTATCTAATGAAGCAAAGCACTCAAAAACAGCTGCAACAAAGATATTTAAATATCAAAGTAAAAGATACCATGAAATAGCTTTCCAAGGGAGAGTGAAAATGTCCCCCTACCATATTAAAAGTCTCCTTAATTACACCCTAGCATGGTATCATAACGCCACACCCAGGTGCTACCTGTATTTGTCAGAAAACAAGATTTATGATTTCTTAAACATAAAAAACATCATTTGCATCTATACGTGTCAGTGATTCATCCGTATTTCGCTTTCTACAAAGCCAGTCATACGGCATGCTGTTTATGATGCTGGGTTTGTAATGGAGCATAAAACACTGTCTTTCAGCACAAACTTCCCAAAGTCAAATGGAGATAAAATCTGACGATTCCCGCCCTTCACTTACGAACACAACAACGATCGTTTGCACAGACCGCATCACACCCCACACGCCCCATGTCTGCTGTGGAAAGACGCGGGCAGACCGCCACCCCCCTGCTGCTCCTACTGGCTTTGGGACACCAAAAGCAGCGGGGTTGGAGATCACGGTCCGGTGCCCCCCCACAACAGCACCCAGTGCCCAACAGCCTCCATGTCTCATTCAGTGTTTTCATGCTAAATGTGCTCATTAATTAGGAATGAACTTGTCAAACCTTGCCAAAATGTCTGTGAAGACATTTTCCTACTCTGCTTTAATTGGAAATATAAATTACATATTGTATGTTACACAGAATTCCTGTATTGTATGTTTTAATGTCAGCTGCTCTCAGCATCAAACCCCACCACAGCTACCATGTACTAACAAGGGTTCAACAGCCCCCCAGTGGACAATAGGCCACAAGACATTTCCACACATTTTTGCACAAAAATAGGCTGAGTACCTTGTTCAAGATTCCAGCAGCTTGGAATAAGGTAGAATCATTAACCACTGTGTTACATTATGCTGGCCATATAGTGGCATTTGGAAAACAGGAATTACATCATAATATTCTTAAGGACTTCTATTTAAATGGTATGGATTAGAACATTAATTACCTGCACATGACTGCCCCCTACTGTACATCACAAGGCAAGAAAAAAAGAAACAACGCAAATCAAAGGCGGCAGGTGAATGCACCTGACCTTTTTTAAAAATAGATTCCGCATAAAGGGAAGATTTGATTCCAGATTCCCTTAAACCGGACCCTCTGACCTTGGCTTGTGTGAAAAGATGTTAATTGACAAGGAGACGATAGCGCACAGCTCCAGGCTGAGGGATGGACAGGGTCTATTATGCTACATCTGCAGCCTGGACAAAAGGCTGTAGTAAATACTGTCTTGAAGAGCAGATCTACAGATAAGGCTGCACCCCCCAGGGACAGCAAGCAAGGCACTGTGCTGACCTCAGGGAAATGCACGGTTCAGTCGACCGATTTCCAAATGGCTTGCAAATGGCTCGCTGTCTAATTCTAATTGAGATTAACTGCTCTATGGGTTGAACGTGTCGGCAAAGATTTATACCGCCTTTGCTGTGGTTGTAGTCATTCCCCTGAAACTATAAATTTTTCTGGAAATACACAGGCCTTCAATAAAGTCGGTGTGGCGATTGGATTTTGGAGTCACATCAAGTGAGAGTGATGACAGAAAAAATCCTACATTGGGTATCAGTGGTGTTTTATCGCCTTGACTTGGCCGGCCAGATCTGATAAACTCAGAACTAATTGTTACCGCACCACCCGGTTATACAGCCAAAACGGTGCACTTGGCCAGACAGAAAATGATGTTAATATTACAGACTATGGTCGTTTACTCTGTTATTTTTAAATGCATAACCTCACAGCCTACAAGGTAAGAGAATACAGTTCTGCTTTGATGTTTGATATATGACAGTAGAGCACAATCTGGAGGAGAATCTGTATTCTGTGCAGAAAACGCGATGATCAAAGGTATTACAAAGGCTGTGTTTTACTTTGCCCTAGCAAGCTAAATTATCTCACGGCATTTCCCGCGGCTTTCTGTTATGCTGGCACACCAAACCGCGTGATTGTGCTCATTTTCACATGTGTTCGTCCAACATCAAGATAATCTGTGTGACGTGTAGATTTACCAATGGCCAGAAACCTAAATCAGAGGTGCTGGAATATAAGTTAAACAGCTCAAAGGAGCTCAGTCTGGCCCCGAAGCAGCCAAGGAGAAATCAGGCCCATTGGCAGGATTCCAGGTCATTACTTTTCATGGAATCATTCGCTTACGGTCACATCCTGAAATATTTAGGTTCGGAGCAGTTGCTGCTTGGCCGGCCGGGATCAGGAGTTAGACATGTTTCTGTACCGGAGTCCGTAGCTAGAGAGAGGCCAGAAGAGGGGAGTGATGTGTGCAGGAGTGATGTGTGTAGTAAAGCGAGATGGGCTACAGGAGACTGTAAACACAAGTGAGGAGAATGGGATCCATGCAGGAGGGGACTGGGAACCAGCCAGGGGACCAATATGACAGCACCCATCCATCCATCCATCCATCCATTTTATGTCAAAGCAAATCATTTTCAGGGTCACAGGGAGTCTGGTCTGGAGCCTAAGGGTGCAAGATACCACCTGGGCCACACGTCACATACACATGCATGGAGGACAATCTGGTTACTTCAGTCAGCCTTGGCGTGTTTTTGGACTGTGGGGGGGGTCACCGGAGCACCCAGAGGAAACCCCATGATGACACGGGGAGGACATGTGAACTCCACACACATAGAACTCGGGTGGAGACTCAAACCCAGGCCCTGGGGTGTGATGCCACAGTGCTAACCACTGCACCACCACGCCGCCCCCACGCCAGCATCCATCCATGCGAGATAAAAACTCATCCAGGGTTGTGATGAGTCAGAGTTTCTCAGTAACTAAAAAAAAAACATAAACATTAACATAAACATTAACACAAACATAAAAATTTATGACTTTATTGATGTAAGGGGAAATTCTTCATATGCTCTAACCCCAATTTTCGTTATTCTTATTTGTTCTACATATATATCGTAATGACCAAAAGTGGCAGTGCTGGGTGAAGTTTAGAGAGGAAGAATGTGGTGCTGTAACTACAGCAGAGAGTGTGAGGCAGGTCGTCCCAGCGCCTTTTACAAAACACAAACGTTACGTCCATATTTCTCTGTTTGACTGCATAATGGCTACAGACATAGGAAAGTACAGGCAAACCTTTGAACCGCTTTTGTGGTTAGAATCCCAGTCACTATAAGTCTACTCTTGAATATTATTAAATTGTTCTTGAAACCTGTACTTTACTCATTGTATGGTATACATATAGCTGCAGAATTTCTCTCTGGAATCAGTAAAGTCCATCCAAATCTTAATCTCATAAACATGTCACTAAGCTTGTGAAAGGCATGAAAACAGTTTGCTAGCCCAGCGTTTGCCAATCCGCTCCTTGGGGACCCACGGTCAGACCACATTTCTGCCCCCTCCCAGCTCCCGGGAGCAAAAACATGGACTGTCTGTGGGTCCCCAAGGAACAGACTGGTAAACACTGCGCCAGCCTAATGCCTAAGGGCAATATGACCTAACTGCCTATATTTGGGCTGTGAGAGAACACCCACACAACACATAAAGAACATGCAAACTCCACACACAGTGGAGGCCGGAATTCAATCCTCAATCACAGAGGTGTCAGGCAATGGTGCTGCTCGCCGAGCCACTGTGAAGAAGCACGATTACAATTTAAGCGTAAGTCAAAGAATATAAAGGTGGTTTATGGGCCAATATTAACCATGACATTTGGTTTGGACGGTTCCCAGTGCTGACCCATTCACATGACCCTTCTGAAGGGCACAGACCACCTGATAAGCCGGCACTGGGTCTGCATGGCCCACAAGCACAACAGCCGCATGCACGGGAAACATATCTTTTTGAGTCTACAATCAGGTGTCCTGTTCCAGTCGGTGAGGTTGGTGAGGATGTCTGTCAGGCCCAGAGCAGCACAGATCGTATGTCCAAGAGCAGAGAAGCATTCTGCATACAGCAGTGTGCTTCGGCAATCAAGGAAAATGATGATTACACGATCTTCGTGTTGGCATAAAACTATGATTTTTTGTCTGTCAAAGTCTGTTAGCTTAGCCATTTCAAAACCTCTGCTAAAGTCACCCCAGTATTTGCCTCCATCAAATACACAAATGTATTTTTTGACGTGATCACTAGTATACTACGCCTGGCTAATCAACACCTCATTTTGTCATTTAACTAATAAAGTTAATCAATTAATTGAGTTGGTGGTGAAATTTAATATATACATGGATTGGCTGGGGTGCCCCTGAGGAGTGCTTTGTGAACTGAAGCAGTGTTCATCTGAACATCCTACAATATCACTACTTATTACTCTTAATTTGGATCAGTATTGTTACTCTTTTATATCAGTTTGCATCTATTTCTATCAGTATTGTTACTTTTTTATGTCAGCATGTATTCATTTGTATCAATATTGTTACTCTCAATTTGCATATTTGTTTTTTTTTTGAGCAAATGTATACTTACTACCCAGATAAATAGCTTTAAACATTTTCTTTTACTTACTCTGCACAATACTGTACATTACGTACATGAAATGCCTTTTCTTTAACTTATCATTTGTTTTCTTTCTGTAATTTCAGTCTAAGCACCCCTGTTTAGACTTATAGTTTCCCCTGATGTAAAGTATGTAATTTTCAATGGCAGAGCCTTCAGTGTTAAATCACACATATACGTTTGCCTCTTCAGGCACTATGTCCGGTGGGTCCATTCTACTGTATGTCAAGAAAAGGAAAATTTCCCCAAGCATTCTAAGACCTGACACAGACGTCTATCTATGAGTCTATCTGTAAATGGATGTTATAGCAATTCCAAAGACCAGGTTGCGTAAAGTACCTGTGGAATTTTTCGCTGTGCTGCTTGTTGATGTTACGTACAAACAATACGGACAGAACTTTCAGTAACAGATGCGTTCATGGTCGGTTAACTTTACGATGACTGTAAAGATCCACACCAATTTATAAAAATTGTTTTATTATCTGCTCTTATATCTCTCTGTACTGTCCACTTTAATTGATTTGCTTGACAATGTGTCAACTATTTAGCTGTTTTAAGGAAGCGCCAATGCATCTGTGCATGCACTCTGTCATAAATATTACATTGTGCTGTATTTGAAGTGCTGCATCTTACAAGCTGGAAAGGGTGACCCATTCTAATGGTTTGCTTAACCTTTCTTTTGCAGTGGCATCGAGAATGGATTGCGAATTTAATGGTGTGTACTGCCACCTACAGTAGTGGAGTAGGAACTGGACAGAACTGACAAAAATCTTGTAAATATATTTTAATGAATTATTCCCCATCACAAATTCCATTCCACCTTATAACTGAAAGAAGCCCAGTAACAATTTCCCAGTGGATTTGAAATTCAAACACTTGTGATCAACACCCAGAATTTTGGGTTGAATTTATGCATGTAATACATTCAGCTGTGGTTGATATAAACTCGATTAGTTACAAACATGAACTTCTATATGGAATATACCCAAAACCCTGGGACAAATACAATTAGTAAACAAAAACTGGAGGAAAACAGTGACTGTATGAGATGCTCCATTCCCTCAAGAGGAAATGTCCTTCCTCGTGTATGTAAGCTGGGAGACGAGCTTCATTTACAGTGAGCTAGTACTCAAGATCAGCTGTGTCTGCAGCTTCCGGACTTACCCCGAAATTGCCACCTGATTTACCTCTGGAAGACGAGGCGCGATTGCTTCTCAACCTTAATATGTAGTTAATAATTATAACTTTAACGCTGCAGCTCTAGGGGGTGCAGAGTTGGTTATCATTGCAGCAGGCGGAGATTTTTACATTAAAATCCTGGATATTAAAGAGAATTTTCTTGGTCAAAATTAACTCCTGTCCTTGATGATGTAATTAGGCACCAATAACTCAGACTCCCTCTTTGGTTATTTGTATCATATGTGTATTTTATAGGCTGGGGGGGTTTTATCCCGCAATATTTCATTTGGCTTCATTCGTTACCCCTAATAAACAGACCTTTTTTATTTAGATTATGGAGTTGTGTCATTGTCTCCCCCCACCCCCCAACGCCCTTCTTTAGAGTTTACAGGTTGCTTGTAATTTAGGTGATTTACTTAATCTATGGGTTAGAGTGATCACTGGCTGAAGTGTTTACAGCGTCAGTTAAGCTAAACAGCTTACAGAATAACTTTATCTAATAAGAAATATCCATTTTCAGGCTCTGCAACGGCACAGCATGCCCCCGTTTCTCTTGTTATGACCCTGTCTGGAGAGGGGTGGACATAATAGAATGGTGTGAGTGAAAATGGGGAGGAGAAAAAATGAAGGGGAAGCTTCACATGATAGGTGGAGGGTAAAAGGGGGGGGGTGATTATTTGGGTGATGGCAATAGGATGCAACAAATAGACAATGATAAGCAAAAATGTGGACCGGCTGTAGGTCCCAAGGACTGGGATAGGACTGGGACTGGTCTACTTTTAATGGCTTGTAAAAGTCAGCTGTGGCTAATACAGGCTTTGGTTATTCCACTGACCTTCTGGTGATCTTTGCAAAACCCACAGGAAGAGTATTCCCCATCGGCCATGCAGATGTGTGGTCATCTAGTAGGTACCACAACATAAGTGTGTGTGTGTGTGTGTGTGTGTGTGTGTGTGTGTCTGTGTCTGTGGATTATGTTTATATTATATTGTGGGGACTACAAAGTTCTGTGAATCCAATCAAAAAGCTAAAAATGCCAAAAGTCTCATACTTTGAATGGTTTCTTATGGTTAAGGTTAGGGCTGCATGGGTGCTATAAGGTCATCATTTTGGGATTAGGGTTTTCCCCATAGAAATGAATGGCGTCCCCACAAAGATATAATTACAAAACTGTCTGTGTGAGTGTGAGTGTGTGTGCGTGTGTGTGTGTGTGTGTCTGCGTGCATGTGTATGATTCATGATCTCCTGATGCTTTCTTTAATGGAATCGATAACATTAGGGATACCAATCAGTTTTTTACTATTTCATAGCCTTCTTTTGGAGATTACTCACTGCTGATACAAGGGGAAGACAGATTAATAGGTACTTTGGGTGGAAGTTAGTGGGGGCGCCGATGATGTCATAGGTGGGCATGTTTGATTGACAGCTTCTGGAGGGGGCAGGGGTTGTTAGGAATGCACCATAGCACAAGAAGGTAAAATGGGACATGAGTTACTCCAATCTCATTCCTAAACCAGAGATATTATAGCATGAAGTTGGTCGGCCGAATGTTGTTACAGTAGCCTCTGCTCTTCTGGGAATGTTTTCCATTGGACGGAACACGGCTGGTGGGATCTGCTGCCATTCAGGCTGGGATCTACTGCCATTCAGGCTGGGATCTGCTGCTGGGTGATCAAGTCCCTCTCTGTGGGTTTGTGTGGTCACTCACTTTGCAGCTGAATTGCTCCCGGACACTCTGACCTTTACAATCACTTCACTTCCGGCTGACCAGGGCAGCTGCAGCAGGACAGAAATGTGGAGAACCGACTTGTGGGAAGGCTGGTTTCCAATGATGGTGCCAAGTGGAAAAACACAAAGCTCTGCTGGACAACCACCAATACCACTGCTAATATTTATTGTTGGACATTGTATGACTGTGTGCTTAATTATACACCAATGTCAGCAATGGGTTTGGCCTAATTAGGCAATTCCTCTAATTAATAGTAATGCCCACAAATGTCTTGGCCATGTCATTTGCCTTCCTCTGCCGCCCCCTGGAGGATGGGCTCCGCCTTTGGGTCTGGTTAGGGTTAGAGCTTCCTCTGCTGCCCCCTGGAGGATGGGCTCCCCTTTTGGGTCTGGTTAGGGTTATGGCTTCCTCTGCTGCCCCCTGGAGGATGGGCTCCCCCTTTGAGTCTGGTTAGGGTTAGGGCTTCCTCTGCTGCCCCC
>JAODUD010000002.1:9894446-9910242 GCA_026784285.1 Stomatorhinus walkeri
ACTCACCCTAAAGGACTCCCCAGGTCAGATAACACTCACCCTAAAGGACTCCCCAGGTCAGATAACACTCACCCTAAAGGACTCCCCAGGTCAGATAACACTCACCCTAATGCTTGTTTTCGGTCCCGTTCAGGCTGCCCAGTGTAAGGCTGGACCGACCACGCTTCGTCATGACCGCCAGCTGCCCCAGTGCAGTGGGGGTGCGGGAGCGCTTCCGTGTCCGCTACACGCTGCTCAACAACCTGCAGGACTTCTTGGCCGTGCGACTGGTGTGGACACCTGAGGGTGAGGGTGGGCGGCGGCCATCCAAGCAGAGGCCGCACTCTGTTGACTCGGACCCATTGCATAGGTGTATAATTAAGCACACAGTCATGCAATCTGCTGCAATAAACAGTAGCAGCAGAGTGGTTGTGAAGGGGAGGTTAGTGACTTTCCACCTAGGACTATCGTCAGTCGTTCTCCACATTTCTGGCCTGCTATAGCTGCCCTGGCTAACCGCATCTGCAAGTGACTGTGATGGTCAGAATGTGTGGTAGGACACACAAGCTCACAGAAAGTCACCTCAACATCAATACCCAACCTGAATGGCAGCATATCCCACCAGCTGTATTCCAACATGGAATGGAAAGCCTTTCTGGAGGAGCAGAAGCTATTATAGCAACAACGGGCAGGTTGACTTGATGCTGGACAAGCTGATGTTCATTTACTTTTGGCCGTATAGCATATAGTGATGCAGAACCGGAATCTTTAGTCTGATACCTCCTTGTGTTGCCCCCCCCCCCCCCGCCTCCTGGCTCCAGGTCGCGGCCCATGTGAGGACCAATCGGTCAGTGCAGTGGTGTGTCATTCTCCACTCAGCAACCTGGGCCACTGCCGGAAAGGCAGCACCTTGTCCTTCACTGTGGCCTTCCAGATCCTGAGGGCCGGGCTCTTCGAGGTACTCTGAGCCCGTGTGCACGCACACACCGGTGTCGGGGGGACCTGCCGCACGCGCGAAGCCGAGCAGGATGCTAGCGGCCTCGTCACGGCTCTCAGTACCTTACGCAACCCACCTCTCTGGAATTGTTAAATGATTTATTCGCATGCCAGGTGGTGGAGCCGCTTAGCCAAGTGAGGGTCGCCAACATTTGGTAATAAGAAGGCGCTTAATTATGTGCTTTAGCTACACAGATTTAAGGAGCTCCTTGCTCTGCACTGTGAGCTTCTTCCATCTTCACCTTTATGCCCGGGATTTACTAACTGTGGCTGTTTGTCTTTCTGATGTATTCTTGTGAATTTAATGTCTTTTTTTTCTCTTGCATTCCTCCACTCGCACTTTTCACACTCTCTGCCCCCTTCTTTCTCACGATCTTTGTTTGTCTTTCACTTGTTTACGGTCACCCTCTCTCCTTTTCTCTTTCCCCCTCACTCTCTCTTCATTGTCTTCCCCTGTCTTCCTCCTCTCCTTTCCCCTCTCACTGCATCTTCTTTCTCATCCCCCACTCCCTTCCAACCTCCCTCCCTTCCTCTCTCTCTTTCTCCTTCCCTTCCTCCCACGCTTTCTACTCTCTTCCTTCTCCCAGCTCAGCCAACACATGAAGCTGAAGCTGCAGTTCACGGCCTCTGTCTCCAATCCGCCCCCTGACGCACGGCCTCTCTCCCGCAAGAACAGCCCATCGAGCCCCGCTGTGCGGGATCTGCTCGACCGTCACCAAGCCAGCCTTGGCCGTTCCCAGTCCTTCTCCCACCAGCAGCCTTCCCGGTCCCACCTCATGAGGTGAGGACCCCTAGGACACCGCAGTGCGCTGACGCCACAGCTGGCAACCAAACCCACAAAACCTCACACTAATGAGATCCTTCAGCTACACTCATAAATCCCAGACATCTTGGTTCAAAGTCTTATTTCATCTGTCGTAATAATCACACACTCATTTGCGCTCTGGTGCCCTCTATTTGTCTGTGTGATACTGCAGAACAGGCAGTGTTATGGAGCGTCGAGCTATCACGCCTCCTGTGGGCTCACCTATCGGCCGGCCGTTGTACCAGCCCCAGGAGAAGGCCATCCTATCTCTGGACAAGATTGCCAAACGTGAGTGCAAAGTTCTGGTTCTGGAGCCAGTCAGCTAAAGGGATCGAGAGGCATAGCAACGGAACGAACGGCCAATGGGGAATGACCACGAACGGAAGGCGACACGATGATGAACACGCAGTGACTATCCCTAAATGCTAAGAGATGATAATCCACTGGAGTCCGGCCTGCTCTGATGGAAACAGCATCAGACCGACTGCTTCGCAAACTGGCTGCTGAGGGATAAAAGGAGCAGGCGAAACATTTCTGACAGATAGGCGTTTGTCAAAGACCTGTGTCAGACCTGTGCATAGGATCTCTGTGTTTTAAACTAGAAGGGTTAGTGGGCAGAAGAACATGAACAGTGTTAACATACTGCACTCCAACATCCAATATGCGCCATGTACAAATTTTAAGAGGAGTTTTAAGCTGGCACAAATGTGTATGAAAACGTTATAGTGTTATGTCATCATGATAATAATAATAATAGGCATAGTTATGGTCGTAGCAACAATAGTTTGAAATGTTAGTAGAAATTAATCAGTAATTGCAGCGACATTCATATAGTCCTGGCATTTTGCTTGTAGCAGTCGTGAGTTATAAGGGACAGGGTGCCCTGTATGCTGGGCGTTATGCACGTTTGCGTGTGCATGTGTTAATGAACTGACATTTTCTACACGTTTGCTTCTGTGAACCCTGATTTCTGTTTTTTTATTCCATTATTTGCTGCAGTTTTGTATGTTAGTGTTTTGGGTCCAGGATTTCATTTCCGGTTCTGTGTTTGCTCTTGAGTGAGCTGCTGGGTGTTGGAGATCCCTCGTTCGAACCCTTCGTCGGGGCCTCTCCCTCTCCTGTTCCTGCCCTCCCTGCTAGCGTCCTGTACACATTACAGTTGGTCTTATCTCTTCATCCTTATCCCGCACTGTCTGGTCGTGCCTGGTCTTCACCTCGCGATCGCGTTCCCTTCCTCACGTTCCTTCTCACTCCTGGCACTTCTGGCAGGGTATAGCAGCTGTGCAATGTTCCTTTAGACTTTCGGTAGGCGTTCATCAGTCTGTCTGAAATCGCTCACTGACACTTATTTTGCCATCACACATCCTCCATACTTGATCTTCTTGTACTTTGGTATTAATTCACTGTAACAAAATGTTTACATGCATTGGAGGCACAAGGGTGGCCAGGCTGCACAGTTGTGCAACCAAATGTGAGTGAGTATTATTTTGTAATATATTAACTTGTACTGTTCAGCCCATGGAAGTTTTGCTTAAATATGTTCTGAGGGCTGAAAGAAAAATAATAATCAGTTAGATAACCTATCAGATTGTAGACAAGGTGGGTCCAAACAACTAGAGTTATCTCTTTGAACCAATCATTTTTTTTGTCCTGTCCTCAGAACATTTTTGTCTAAGTAAAATTCCACAAGCTACTGTTTATTGAGTCGTGACACTGGAGTTAGTGTTTTTTTTGGTGTGAAGGCTGAGAATGTAAGACTCAGCCCTGTAATTTGCCATGATAGCTAAGAAACAAGTGTGAGCTTCAAGAACTCTCCCCTATTCAGGACACACATTTTTTTGTTCTATTTAAGGGGGCGTGTGTTTCTGTTTTCAGTCCGCAGGGGTGTCATGCATCACTTCCCCAAATGGCATGTTTGGGACCAAGGGCACATTGTCATGTTGTGAGGAACCACATTGATGTACAAGGGATGCTTGATTTTTAAATTGTATTTTATTTTTTCCATCGTTTTTATTTTTTTAATGAACAAATGCATTTGTTCTTATTCATTTTAAGCACTTTATGTAAGTTATTTTAAACTCTGTTGTATTGTTTCAGACTGAATGGGGTTTTCCCCTTCTGCTTGTTGATATAATTTTAATTTTTATAAGGAAACCAGAATCTTACCATGTTCGATATGTTTACTGAGGGTTGGTCATTTCACTCTAGCAATTAATTAAATGCAGTAAAATTGGCAAGTGTGTCTTTGTGTGTTCTTCAGAGAAGGAAAATGAAGTTTGGAATACATTTGTAAATTTCACAGTGCAATTATTTTTATTTAATTGCTTTCAGCCCAGATCACAGAGGTTTAAAATAAATAAAATGGCAAACATGAAGTCAAATTGGCATAATACAGTTACAGTACTGATGAAAAGTTAGAATATATGTGAACTAGGTGTTTGTTTGGTTTTCAGGTACTGGAATATTCTAACCACCCTTAACACCCCTAAACAGTAAATATAAAATGGTTATTTTCTTCCTGTGAAATGCTCAATCCATTCTTCAAAACTTTGTTACAGTAACCTTCCTTGTGGTCTCAGAATCCATATCTACATCAAAAGAATCTGGAAAATAAACACAGCGAATGAATATAAATGCCACTTTTCAATTGTGTAATATATATGTAGATTAATAGTCACGTATCCAATAATATAGTCATATGACTTAAGTAATGTATCTAAATCGACTCAGCGGATGTTACAGCTGGAATGGCTGATGTTACAGTTTCTGGTCGGGCACCTACCTCGCGTTCTGTCCATTAGAAGTTCTTTGTGTTCGTACTTCCGCCTGTTATGCCAAAAAGACAGTTACGCTTTTACTTGCTGTAATAATTTAAAATGAGAGATGAGTGGAGGACAGAATATCAGTCTGTGACTCAGAATGTGGTCTGTCATCGTGTCTGTGAGGCTCTGATGTTCCCGTCAGTGATCTCTTGCTGTCATCGTGTCTGTGAGGCTCTGATGTTCCTGTCAGTGATCTCTTGCTGTCATCTATCATACGGTTTGTCTGCTGAGGACAATTTCCTTACCTTTTCCTGCTGCTCTTGTACACGCAACAGCATATCAAGGCGATGATTATCACCCCGAGAGGAACCAGAACTCCAATCAGAATCACCGTCAGCTTATCTACAGTAACAAAGCAAGACCAGTACATTAACAGACATCCGTCTGATTGTAATCATCTGTGTCCTGTTGGTTCTGCCCTGTCTTTTGTATTTAGTCCGCGTCTAAGTTAGTCTCCCTAGATCTGTCATTGTGGTGTTACGTGGCGTCTTCCTAGTCTTGTCTGCCGAATAAACCCTGTTACATTGCATTTACCGGCTTCCTCGTCATGCCTGTTGCACGCCAGCTTCACCCACGAACTGTGACAGTTATATCATCATGTTAAATATTATCTTTGTGGACTGATTTAAAATACAAGTAGTTCCCAGGATATCAACAAGATCCAACTGTCTTTAAGTTAAAAATTTGACAGTAAGTTAGAAAAATAATAATACAATAGAAAATAAAGATAATAGTACAATAATAATAAATCTAACCAGATATGGTACTGTACTGTACCTCAAACAGACAAACCGCAAGGCCAGCTGCGCAATGTTTTCACGAGCATCACAAAGTAGGCTAGTGCGTGTGTTCTTTATTATGGACCATTGAATTTAACCCGAAGTTTAGTATTATTGGGTTTATGGTGAGTATGGTGGTAAGGGTTAAGGGTTAGGGTCAGTGTTAAGTAAGTATAAGTGTAGTATGGATATTCTTATCCTGGGGACTGCCTGTATGAATTGGGAAAAATAATATGCATGCAGCAGTTTTCAAATGAAACGGTCAGGTGGGTGGAAGTGACTATTTAGCACAAAGCACTTACAGGACGATGGTGCCAGGTGAGGGTTTGACTAGTGCCCCCCCCACCTGCCTGCATTGAAATACTCACCGAGGCCGTCGTCGCTTACCACCTTCTCTATCTCACAGTGCAAGCCCTCAAAGCCCTCGGGGCACTGGCAGGTGAACGTGTCCGCACCGGCAATGCACGTGCCTCCATTCAGACATGGGTGGCTGAGACACAGGCTCTCTGTCGGAGCACACAGGGTCAGTCAGTCTCCACCATCTTCAACCCAGCTAACAGGAAACGTTATGCCACGTTCTTCTCAAAGTTGGCAGAGAACCTTTTTACCGTAACATTAACGCAACGTCATTGCCACGTTTTATGTTCTGTCAATTCAGCATAATAACTTTATCAGCGAACCATCTTAATTTTACCACAATTAATGTATAAAAACATTGTTTTCTAATGAAATATAATTTTATAAAAGTGCCATATGTATATACCACCCACGCACTGTCCAGCCTTGGACACATGACCTTGGAGATTGTTACCCGCAACATTGTTACCCGCTGCTCTACACGTTTGTTTTTATACTCTTATTCTTAACTAGTAGTGATTAAGTAGTCTGAAAATGTTCTGGGAACATCAAGAACATCAGTGTCGTACACGTTCAGCACTTTTTACGCAACTTTACTATTATAAATGATCATTTGCTGAAGTACATGATGTTCCTATTTCCTTATCCTTATTTTCCCTGCAGACTGCAGATGTTATCTCCTGTCAGTCCCGTGATGAGGCGTGATGAGGCGTGATGGGCCTGGTATCCCACGTAACACAGAGCAGGACACGCGGGGACGCCCTGAACGGGAAACCAGTCGATCACATGGCAGACAGCGACACACACACACAGCTCCCTTTTCACCCTCTATCCATTTTGTACACTCCTACCTACCTTGCATATTTGCACCCACTATCACACTAAATATTGTGATACGTTTATATTTTCATATTTATTATATTCTGCATATTCTTTAATATAATTTCCTTAATTTTATATAGCACAGTCAGTGGACCTGTCAGAATTAACATTTCGCTGTATGTTGTACAACATTGTTCCCCAGTTCCGGTCCTGGACGGCCAGTCTGCAACACAGTTTGCAGATTTCCCTGCTCAAGCACACAGTAAACCTGGTAATTAGCTGATTAAAGTGTTTCTGAGCAGGGAAATCTGCAAACTGTGTTGCAGACTGGTCGTCCAGGACCGGAACTGGGGAACCCTGCTGTACAACTGCATATGAGAAATAAAAATCTATGACTCTGACAGCATGTTTTAGAACTTGGATAGAAAGCGGAGTACCCAGAGCAAACCTATGCAATGCAGGAGGAACATGCAAAATTCAAGTCCCCAGTCCTGGAGATGAGACACCACAACGCCTCGCACCCTGCTACCTGAGATGGCTGACAGCCAAGGGCGTAAGCAGCGGGATGACATGTTCCTGGTGTCATGTCGGAGATCTAAGCTCTTCATGTCAGGCTATCATCTGTAAGTCATGACTGCTGAGCTTGCCTTGACTTTAAAGTGTTCAAGGGAACCAGAAACTCTTTCTCTGAGGCAGAGGCTGGTTCCGTGACACGCCTGGGCCTGGGGGCCGGTCACGCTCACCATTGTAGCAGTCGCGTACGAAGTTGTAGATGGTGCAGACGTAATGCCCAGGGCAGCTCTTGGGCTGGCACACCGCCCCAGTCGGCGTGCACTGGCAGCTCTGGGTGCAGTCATCCGTCACAAACCTCTCGCCCAGCTGGAGGAGGGTGAGGACGGGAAGGTCAGCGCACGTGCTGGGAAACATGCCGATCGGCCCGGGATCTACACACTGGGACTGACCAGGAAGTATCTTCCCAGGTATCTGCAGCCGCACTGGGTGTAGGGGACGCACTCGGTGCCGCTCATGGTGAACCCGGAGGCGCACTGGCAGCCCTCCGTGAGGAAAGGCTCGGCGCACGCCGAGGGGGCAGAGAGGTCGCCGCAGGACGCCGGGCAGGCTGTCATGCCGCTGCTGTATGTGCTGTTTCCTGGGCAAGACAGGGCTGGGAAAGCAAAGGTCAGCATTTAAAGACGGTAATGAGAATGAGGCTGACATGCAAAGAAGGGGGCGGGAAACAGTTATGGCGGTTATTAGGAATAAGAAACGCAGTGATAGATCGTCCTGCCAGTTAGCACAGAGCGCACATGTAGGTGCCGGGATCCCAGCCACCACAAAGATGGCCTCTTCTCTGTCCTGCGGTCAGACGAAGCTGCTGTTGCCAGAGGGCCAACACAGAAAGGCTGAGGAAGTCTCTTTGCGCACAAGCGAGGATATGCAAGTGTTGAATGCTTCAGCCCCAGGGATTTTCTCTGTGTAATTGTAATTGTAATTGTATTTGTAAATAGCCCTCGCGTTGTTGTTGTTATGGTTATAGTTGCTTTCCCGGTTGGGGTGTGTATGTTTATCCGGGCCTTGTGTGTGTCCTGTCCAATCCTCGCGTGTTCCCAGCTTGTGTAACGTTCCCACTGTGTGTGCACCATACAGTTCGGCATTGTACCACCTTGTCTTTCGGTGACACGTTACTGGGTTCGGTTCCTGTTATTAGTTTTGTTAAGGACTGTAATTAAAAGCTGCGTTTTCTCAGCTTACACAAGCACCTTTCACATCAATCAATCCATCCATCCATCCATTTTCTGTAACCGGTTGTCCTGTTCAAGGTGGTGGGGCAGTTTATATATGTAAATATTTATCCCTAGTCTCTTAGCACACTGCCAACTGCACACCATGGATATTAGTGATTATTGTTTATCGTTTAATGTATATTGTCGATTGTCCTATATCTCATCTTTTAATGCTTATGCTCCCTTTATACTTATCTCCCTTGTTCACAGTCTGGAAGCCATGCATTTCACTACACATTTTATCAAGCATAATTGTGCACGTGACAAATGAAACTTAATACATGAAGTGCTCCAGTGCGACGCAGCTTAGCTTAGATGTGTGAGGACTTACCACATCCCAGCTGCTGTCTCCAGGGCCCGAGTTCGACGCCCTCCTCCAGACAGGCCTCGGCATATACCTTGTAGCTGTCACAGCGCAGCTGTGGGTCTTGCTGCTCAGCGCAGAGGTCAAATATACAGTCCCTGGAAAACACAGATGCAGTTTTAATGTGGAGACCCTGAGGGTGACCCAGCTGAGAGCCGCGGGATATACGGCGCCCTCATCGGGATGCTAAAGCCGCGCTTACTGTTCGAACTGGTCGGGTTCGAGGATGTCATGGCAGGCCATGAAGGGGCCATTGGGGTCTGAGAGTGCCCCGCACTGGTCAATGCCATTCAGTGCGCTCAGCTGATCCTCAGTGCAGCCCAGTGTCTCGAACCCGTCGTCAGGTTCTGGCTCCACCTCCCGCCTGTGAGATGAGTGTACAGGGCTTGTTCATAGGTCAGAGGCAGAGCGTGTGTCGCCGGAAGGCTGCACGCCGCCATACGGGGCCTACCTGTGCAGGTGCGGCGCCTGGTCCGGGCTGGCTGAGGGAGAGGCGGGGCCCTGCCGATCACTGACTCTCCAGCTGTCCCCAAACTCGTTGATATCGCGGGTCAGGGTGCCGTCCGGCTTTGTGTACTCGTTGTTGGCCCGTCCGTCAAAATTCCCACACAGCCCCAGCACTGCCCCCCTGTAGGTGCTGGGTAGGGTGACCTCTGCGGAAGAAGAAGGCTTTACCAAAATGACCGATTTCTCTAATTTGTGGTTAGAACATGGGGTGCCAATACAGAGACCGGATCCCTGCAAGGGCAAGTTGGGTAATTGCTAGGGATGGTTATCATTGAGATTTTGATGGGAAGACATCATTGCGATAGCAGCCTCACATGTATCTCAATCTGTACTGAGTGCCCAAACCAGCCCAAGCTAGCAGCTTCCAAGTCACACATTGCTTTTTTCATTCTACCTCCATTGTCTCGCACAGTTGCATGCGAATTGTTTAGTGTGATTTTCCATTAAACACTACTTCTAAAAACTGTTTTTTTTTTTTTTACAAAGATTGCAAATTGCTGTGCTACTTGTATAAAATTGTAAAATACTTCCAGATCGTCACCCTCTTATCTTGTATTCGTCCGGTGTTAAGGGCATGACTGTGATTGGTTAAAAAGTGAAACGCAAGCCCCTCCCTCGTTGACCCAGGGACATGTTGAACTCAACAAAATCAGGATGTTCAGCAATATGGATCCTTAAATGCCACAAAAAACTTCAAAATAGGAAAGAACTGCCATGCATTTGATTTATAAATTCATTAAAATTAAACAGGAGCTATAATTGAAACTAATATGAAACTAAATAAGTTTAGGACGCGTATTGTTCGCATATGGCCTGTATCAGATCCATCTAAATAGGACTGGATCACTACCGATCTGAATATCAAACTCTACTGTATATAATTAACATGCCTGTGTTACAAACTGCACAAGCATGCACAAGTCACTATTATAGATCATAATATTAAAATTATATTTAGATATTATAGATCATTTATTAAAATGCAAAATAATTTTTTACAGCAAAAAAAAACACAATTTTTTGAACAATTCACCATTATAGACTATATGATTTTGTGAAGATTTAAATGTAAAACAAATATGATAAACAATGCTAACTCTGAGTGGGGGCTCCAGGTCGCTAACCATACATAACACAACAACAGATAAACTATGAGTTAGGCAGTCAAAAGCCGCGCATTTCTCCATATGCATGTGATGAACTTCTGCTAGACATTCCAACGTTCCACTCTTACATGCAGAAGACTTGCTGCACTTGAGCATCGTCAGCATCGACTTTCATGAAATCTAACCACACTTTTGGCAGTTTCATTCTCTCCGCCTTCACCACTAGAAGGAGGGTCTCTGTTCTGCGCCGCACATTGCCGTGCGTGAGAGAGAGAGGGAGTAAGAAAAAAGTGCAACAGCGAGTGAGTGAGCTGCCGCATGCTCTGTCTGTCATACACCGGATCCGAGAGAGATCTCTCTCTTCTGCATTCATAATAGTGTACATGCAATGAGAAATGGAGCTGGTGAAATGAAATGTACAAGACAACGTTTATGTAGCGATAATAGACACTAAATCTATTTTCTTAATTTCTTCAGTACCTAAAACAGAACCGATAATGCAGGAGATTGTTGATACTATGGTCTATAATAATTTTCAAGGCCTGTTTTGGTACCAATCCCTAGTAACTGCCCCTCTCAATAACTTTCACCAATGGTAACCATCTTCTGTTTTCACTGCAGCTAGGTATGCTTCAGAGACAATGTAAAATTGGGCGGTTTGTCAGGGGTGAGGGGATGTTATTATTGAGGATTTCAGGAGTACCCTACGTCATACATGTCCTGGCTGAGTAGCTCATCAAGTGGATGGGACTCTGGCTTTGGTGAGTCTGTGTTTTATTGCCTGGGATGGCATCTAAGGGACATAAATGGAGGGGCACTGCCAAAGATTTTGGGCCCCATGAGAGCATATATTTTTGGCTCATGGGAGTTTTACTTACACAAAAATGTTCTGAGGGCAGAAAGAAAAATGATTGACTGTTTCTCTCAAACAATCAGATTGTAGAAGAGATGAGTCTAAGCAACTATAGGAGGCAGAACCAACCAATCAGAGGTCTTTGTCCCACTGCCTCTAGTTGCTTGGACCCACCTCTGCCATAATCTGATTGGTTATCTTTCTGAACCAATCATTTTTCCTTCTGCCCTACATTTTTGTGTAAGTAACTCCCACAAGCATCTTGGATTGGGCCTCCAACCCAGACCAATCCAATTATGTCACAATTTTTTTAGGGCTCCTGTCACCCCTCGGATTCGTCCTCACCCCCCCACCCCCCACCCCGTATGGCATGCACCCTAATGGCACCAGTAAAGTATGACAATGTTAACGCTGTATTTAGTCTGGTGTGTTGTGTCTCTCTCAGCGTCCTCTCAGTGTACTTTCTCAGTGTATTTTCTCAGTGTATTTTCTCAGTGTACTTTCTCAGTGTATTTTCTCAGTGTATTTTCTCAGTGTATTTTCTCAGTGTACTTTCTCTTTCTCACCTGCTTGGTAGTGGCCATCAAAGCGTACAGTGAGGCCAAAGTCGGTGGCGAGCTGCACACGACGGGAGCTCAGGGTGACACTGAGGCCCTGCCTGGGCGTCAGGGGTGGGTGGATCATCTCTCCATTCACCTGCGAGATACAAGCCGTGTCTAGCTGGATCTACTGTTGTGTAGGTCAATATTGCCATACACAGCCATTAAACACTAAACAGAGATGCTATGGAGAATGTCAACGAATAATTCATGCTTAACAATATGGAGCAAGTGTTTAAAGGGGCAGTTCACCCCAAAACTTAAAGATATGTTTTCTCCATATGTATCTGATGGACTAAAAGTAAGCAAACTCCACACACCATCATATCACTCTACAGAAGATACAAGTACAAGCACCCATTTGCAGTGTTAAAATACAAGTTTTAATATCTGGATTAACTCTTCAGAAGAGCAATCAGTAGTGACAGTAGTGTACGTACCAGCACCTGCCTCTTCTGTAAGAAGCGCACGTTGACACCATACACATCGATGTACAACTCATGCAAAAAGGTGATTCGCCTGTTGTTACCCCTTCGTGCATTCTTCCCCCGGATCACTAGGGGCTCCAGAGAGCCGGCCACATTGTGGCTCTGGGTTAAAATGTAGGTGTAGAGGCCTTGGTAATGATGATTGAACCCATCGAAGGTTCGGTAGTGTGGGTCGCCTGAAATACTGCACTTGAAGAACTCTGTATATGAGAATAAGGAGACAGAGGCAGGATTCATATCATGCATGTACGGTGCAGTGGGGTGCGATTAGGGGACTACTCTATGTATTTTAATAAAGCTACTTCACATGGCAGGATGTGCTGCGTTTGAGGCATCGGTGTGTACGACGCTTACTCTCCGGCCTGCAGGAGCGGATGCCGTCTTTATCCAGTGCGCAGATGGAGTGCTCGCTGCACTTGAATGGATTGCAGGTAAGACTGGCACCCAGCGAGCAGCTGCATTTCTCATCGCAGTGCTCAGTTAGCCAGCTGTCGCCCACCTGGAACGGCACCCGAACACTTTTACTGCAACACGTCATGAGACTGACATTTAAACAATTCACTCAGCGATAGCTTTAATTAACAAGCGCCCCGTGGGCCGGTGGAGCAGTGGATAAAGCATTTGACTATGAATCAGAAGATTTTAGGCTGAAACCGTACTCTACTGATGTTCATGTGAATTAAATTTGTCCCTTCCTAATCAAAGAAGCTGACTTATCACGCGTGTAGATTGTGATTAATGGAAGCAGGGGCCTCTCATTGGCCCAGTTCTCTTTCTGTTCATACAGCTGGCATTTAGCACCTTCCCGCAGATCACTTCCCCATCATTCTGCTCGCTGTGTCACACCACACCACAAACCACAGCACTGAAGCAGGCGCAGGCACCTGGCAGGACAGCGTTGCCCGATTGACGAGCGACTAAACGACAGGCTGGTTTAAACAACAGCAGATCAGTACCATTTCAATTTAAGTCCACTAAGCTCACATTCATACAAAAAAATCAAACAAACGAACAACATACCTCATGGGTAAACTATGAGCGGTATTTCCTCTTTACGGTAATGAAATATTTAACCAGTGGAGACACGGTGGGGGGGGCATTTCATGATAAAAAAATCTGAAGGTCCAAGTACAAAAATACCTCTCTGTGGGTGGTGACTCCCCAGTGGTCTACAGATCCTGCATAGCTGCATTAAGTTATATAACAGCAGTGCGTTTGTATTATTCCAGTACTTCATTGATTGATTTTACTGAATATCACTTTTATATACTCCTGAAAATTTGACAGCCTCCTTACTGATTGGGTGTTCTTATAATGGCTATACTTACTGTACTGTTTTGTACATACTCAATTTATTCCAGTAGTTCTACATTTATTTATATGTGTGCATTATCAACATCACGTCCATGTTCTACATATCAACAAAATTGTATGTGACCATTGTCTTGCCTTAACTGTTTCTGTACCTACTGTATGTAAGAGCCGCTGACAACTGCAGACACATTCCCTGCATGCGTGAACATACTTGGCTGAATAAACCTGACTGTCCGGCGTCTGTGGTAAAACTGAAATCTGCTCGATAGGTGGAGAGGCTGACAGGGTCCACGCCTTGATGGACGAATCACCAGAGTCTGGAGTCTCAGGATCCTTCGTGTCACAGACGTTTCAGTGACTCACACTGAAATCGAAAAAGGAGCGCGGCGTCTGGCGGCCAGCCGGCACACTCACGGCACACTCACGGCACACTCACGGCACACTCACGGCACACTCACGTCGTGGTACTCGCCGTGGGGATCCACGCAGCCGCAGCTCGACATCGGCACGCACCGGCCGTCGCTCAGCACGTGGCCAGCGTCACACTGGCAGCCCTCCACACAGGCACTGGGCTGCTGCGGGCAGTCGGAGGGGAACAGGTCGGCGCAGGTGGGGGGACAGGGGGTGGCGCAGGGTGAGTAGTGGCTGTCGGGAGGGCATGGCAGAGCTGGGGAGGGACATGGGGGAAAACAGGTCCGTCACTGCCTTTCATGGAATACAATAATGATCCTTTATTAACACCTGAGGGCAATTCTATTTTTCGCCTGCCCCCCAGAGGTGAGAGCAAGCTTGGGGGTCATAGTGTGCAATGCTTCTAGAGCAGGGTGGGGGGGGGTTAAGAACCTCACTCAAGGGCCCAGAGCCACGTGCACAGAGGCTTAGCCTGCTGAGTCAGACACCCCTATCTTACCTTTCTGACAGGAAAATGCAGCCACATATCTTATTGAAAATACACCTTCGGTGTTATCAGTTGTCACACTGCCAAAATACCATTGCTAATTAATAATAATAATTATTATTATTATTATTATCATCATCATCAAAACACACAATTTAGTTTAACATGTCCATGAAATACTAATCAAACTCACAAAATCCCTAAAATGTAGACACAATTTATTTTCTTCTGCTATCAATTTGCCTATATGCTCTATCTATCTATCTATCTATCTATCTATCTATCTATCCGCCTGTCTGTCTGTCTATTTATCTGTTTGTATTTGCGCACTCCAAACTATGTGAGGAAGGTCTGACCACAGTCCCAAGACTCCAGCTTCTGGCTTCGCCAGCACGTTTTCTTTCTCAAAACCTAATTAATTCCACAGCTCAAAATACCATATTCAGCCAACAAAAACAGTAAACCGTGCACATGTTTTAGGGATTTCCTGAGATAGCTGTAGTATTTTGTGGGCATATTAAGCTTTGTGCTCTATTTCGTACACCGTGCACACGAAACAAACACATTGTCCTCGGTTGCTCCAGGGCCACGTACATCTGTCTTTTAAGATATTCTATTACTGAGTACTGAGTACTCTATATATTTGTTTGCACCATGTTTACTTGTTTGCACTACATGTAGTGTCCTTGTCTGTTTTACACTACAGGGATGTTTGCCCGTGCTCTGTGTTTGCATTGCTGTATGCACAAGAATGTCCCCGGGGATCAATAAAGCTTTATCTTAATCGTATGTCGACGTGGTCTGCGTCTGGCAACGACTCCGCACTTACGGCAGAAGGTGTTGTTCCTCCAGCTGATGGTGATGCCCAGACTCTGACAGGCCTGGGCGTAGGCCTCCACGTTGTCGCACAGCGTCCCCTGCATGCCGTCATACTCGCACATGTCGTACACGCAGTTGTCCAGGAAGGGCTTCGGGGCCAGCAGGACGTGGCAGGGCTCAAAGCGCTCGGACAGCAGCACGTCTGCGCACAGGGAGCGCAGCTGCAGCTCCTGCGCCTCCGTGCACTTTGGGTTCAGGTCCTCCCTGTCGTCCGGCTGGCAGCTAATAGATGACCGAGGAGCATGGTGAGGAGCATGGTGAGGAACATGGCGAGGAACATGGCGAGGAACATGGCGGGGAACATGGTGAGGAACATGGCGAGGAACATGGTGAGGAGCATGGTGAGGAACATGGTGAGGAACATGGCGAGGAACATGGTGAGGAACATGGCGAGGAACATGGTGAGGAGCATGGTGAGGAACATGGTGAGGAACATGGCGAGGA
>JAODUD010000002.1:9959011-9969536 GCA_026784285.1 Stomatorhinus walkeri
TGTGTTGGTCTGACTCATATCCGAAAATATTTTGTACATACGACATATAACTTTATCAGTCACATTCCTTGTTTGCAAATGTATTTTTTTAACCAGTTTTAAAGTTTTATTACGCATTGTTCCTGAATCCACCCTACTGCTGTGATCAGAATAATTCAGATTTTTTTGGATCAAAGTTAGCCCAATCCTGCCAAAAAGATTTGAGCATGCAAACTGAGGGTTTGATCCAGATTAAAACCAAGACTGGATTACAAGATCTAATCTGATTTCAGAATCTGATTTTCACAATTTGATCCAATTAAGTATCCAAAATATGATCAGTCTCTCCCATTTCAGGTTACAAGTGAGAGAAAATATCTCTGTGTAGACACTCTTATGGAAGAACTAGTTAATCAAGGCACTGTGTCTGAATCGAGGAGTACGGCTTTATTGTAGGATAATAGAATGGTGATCCATTGGTCCATTAAAAAGCTGTCCGTGAAACCTGCTGACCCAGCGGATTCCTATTTATTTGAAATGCGATTGTGAAAGTGTGATATGGAGAGCGAGAGAGAGAGGAGGCCGATGTACTCGTGCCGTGTGTGTGGCCATCGGGTACAGATAGCCGTCTCGATTTGCTCAGTTTGAGTGGCCGATCGCTATCAGCGGCGTGCGATCCTCAATGGTGCTGATTGCCTGCCGCTCAGGCACGGGAAGAAGGAGCAGGAACACAAACATAGAAGGAAATGAGTGAAGGGGAGGTGCGGGGAGAGGAGGAACTGGGATGGGGGTCCTGAGAGGAGCGTACCAGCACTCCAACACGTTCTCGTCGTCCCACGTCTTGCCCCAGTGCTAATTATGTCTATTTTGGGCCCGGGGGACAGCTAAACATAGGAGCATCGCTGACAGATAGCCCACTCAAAAATAAACCAAGGAGCGGCTGGTCCTTGCTCTGCACGCCCCCCCCCCGCCCCACCCCGCCATCCAAAGGGGCTGAGACCAGATAGGCAGCGCTGATTAGGCTAATTGTCCAAGGAGCGCCCCATGCCCTGGTGGTCGCCTTGTGTGTGCCGCCGGCTCGTCCCCAAACACCCACCCCCGCCCACAGTTTCTGCAGCCCTATAAGTACCAAGGGTCACGGACCGGGCCAAATTTAGAATGAACGGGCAGCCCCCGTGGACAGGCAACAGGAGCATGCAGGGTCGGCCGATCACCAGGACACTGGCAATGTAATCATCTTCGCCGATGCTATCGACTGGTGTTACCCAAGTGTATTAAAAAGCAGGATGTAGTTACGGGAATACTGTCCTCATGGCAGTGAGATTCAGGGCCTCCAGAAGAAGGGGAAGGTTACTATTGAGGTTACTAATAAGATTTATAATGCAATGATGTACAATACAAAAGTAATACCCCATCTCTGTGCTTCCTGAGATAAGCCCCAAGCCCATAAGAATCCTACACTGCATAACTAAGCATAAATGGTCAGGATGGATGGACAGATGAATGGATGAGAAGCAAAGAAATTTGCATCATAATCACCCGGACCCAGCTGTTTACTTAAAGTGACCCCACGCTGACTATTCTACCTGTTGTTCTTCACATAGCTAGTAGCCTCTGCTGTGTCATGCTGCCCCATTTAGAACACTGGTAATCTGGGTTTGGTAATCGTAAAAGAAGTCATCTGATCGGATTTTAGATATCAGATTGGATCAAATATTGAAAATGAGTTATTCAACAGAAAAAAAAATATTCTGAAGTCAGATTAGATAATGTAGTCCAGTCCTGGTTTTGATCTGGTTCAAACCTTGAGTATCTGCCGTTGGTAGGACTGGGACATCTTTGGTGTAAAAAAACTCAGGGTTACCCTGATCCCAGCAGAAGGGTGGATTCAGGGTGTATTTCAGAAAAAAAATGTGAAAAACTTTTAAATTGTTCAAAAACAAATAAATAAATAAAACAAAAAAATACAACACTTGTATCATGTAAAATATACATTTATTTATATTCAACCATTCAACCATTACAGTGATATGAGGCACACTAAAGTAAAAAAAAAAAAAAAAGTTAAAAAAAAATACAGCTACTGTCACGTTCAGAGGGTGAAGCGTGCCTGGATGTCGGCGGCGTGGAGTAGGCAAGACGATCGGAGGCAGGAATATCCAAAAGACAGGGTTTATTTAGCACACGAAACGGGGTAACGCCACAAAACATCACAATGACCGAACTAGGGAGACTAACTCAGACGCGGACTAAATACAAGACAGGGCAAAACCAACAGGACACAGATGATCACAATCAGACGAAGTAACAGGTGGTTTCCATCAGGAGCAGACACTAGGTAACGAGGAGGGCGTGGCACACAGGGGGCTCTGAGGGGCGGATCATGACAGTTACATCCCTTATTATTATTAACTGTTGGACATTTATCCTTTTTATGATTTGAAATACATAAATATAAAAATATTCACAATGCATTTGTTAATAATGTATATTTGTATTATTTTATTGTGCCGTTTTCTGTCTCTTCAAAGAACAATACTTTACCTACTGCTCTTTACATGGCTATCAGTCTACATTGGAATATGTAGTTCGATTTAAAACACCTGTAGTTTAGATTTTATAATCTTGAAAAGTTTGTATCTAGACCTGCCTGAAGTCTTCAACCATCATCCCCCATCCCAAGAAAGACCCCTCGAGGCAACTTGAATGACTTCCGTCCAGTGGATCTCACTCTAGTCATTATGAAGTGTTTCAAGAAACTGGTCAGAAACCACATCATCATCGGTCTTCCATCTGCATTTGACCCGCACCAATAGGCATACAGGAAGAACAGGTCGACAGAGGACGCCATTGCCACAGCCCTCCATATAACTCTGACCCATCTGAAGCAGAAGGGGAGCTATGACAGATTTCTCTTCATTGACTGCAGCTCTGCCTTCAACACAATCATCCCAAACAGACTGGTAACTAAACAGCACAACCTCGTTTCCCACACTCCACCTGCCTCTGGTTTAAAAAGTTTCACAGAGGGCCAAAGTAGGTTCTCACCTCTCCTCAGCATTCAATCTTGGCACCGGCTCCCCACATGGATGTGTGCTTAGCCCCCTACTGGACACTCTCTATACCAGGGGTCACCAACTCCGGTCCTGGAGGGCTACTATCCAGTTGGTTTTCTATCCTACCTGGCTTCTGATGAGCCACACTAGTTCCCAGGTAAATACCAGAGCCAGGTGTGGCTAGGAGAAAATAATTCCGCAGCATTTAGTGCCACATCAGTCTCAGGGCTTTTAATATCCCAAAACAAAGACGAAATCCCCAAAAGGGTGAATGGCACGGGCTTCTTGTTATTATTGATACGCCAGGCAACAACAATAACAATAATAGGGCATAATAATAGGTTAGTAGTATAGTTTACATTTTCAAAAAAGATTGGAACAGAACTTATTTATGTTTGGAAGTCAGCGGTGTGTCATGAAGTGTCTCATGCGCTAACAGTACCTAAAAAAGGTCGGAAAACAGTGGAGAAAACCCATTGCTTAAATAGATGAAGCCAAACCCCCGAAGCTCAAGATTCAGGACAGTGGCTCCGATGTCACAAGTGTTGCTAGAGCTTATGCTCCGTTAAAAATAAAATAACAGCAGTTTTGAAGTACATTTTCTTGCTCTTAAGAGGAATTGCAATGGGAAGATGCTCTAAATTTCCCGTATTTTGGGTTGAGATCCTGGGATTTTCCTGGGAGTTTTTATTTGTAAACATATGTTATACAAATAGCTGATATGACAAGAAATTACCGTGCATTTTAATCTCTATATGAAGAGGTAGAAACTACGAATGACCATATACAGGTTAAAATGCATGATAATTTCTTGTCATACCAGCGCAAATGCACGTAAAATACGTACGCATTTGCACTGTCACAGCAATGGATTGTCGCACGTATCGCTTTTAAAGGTGAATGCGTACTTGCGTACCAGTTATAAGCAGCCATGATTATGATAAAGATTGTATCAGAAATTCTGATCGGTATCGGCGCCGATCTAGACCTATTTGACGAATCGGGTATCGGCCATGTGTGACCAATCCACCTCCTATACTTAGTTTTTAGAAATCTCTAAAAAAATATTCCTATTTCGTGTTAAATCTATTTGCATAATCAATCGCACGACAACTCCCAATGTACATGTTAGTTGAGTAATCGTTTTAATAGTCGATTACTAGTCGACTATCAAAATAGTCGTTAGTTGCAGCCCATTATATACATAGAAGAAAAAAATGTCCTTTTGGGGCGCTTCCCTTACGCTCTAACGAAGTAAGGGTGGCGTAATGTTGTAGCCTACTATATTTAGAGAGGAGAAATGTCCGTTCTAATAAATTTGTCGACAGACACCACAAATGTTCGAGACACTAACAAAGTTTGTGCTGCACGGTCGCCATCTTGGCCAACCCCCACAGTGTAATTCTGCTTGTGTATACGCGAAAATAATGTAGTTTCATGTGGTAACCTGCGTTTTTTGCCGTTGGATAGGCTCCTTCTTGAAATATTCGGATAAATTAATGGTTGGACTATGTCAACCAGTACGTCAAGATTCAGAGATTTAAAGTGACCAAAGTAAGTGAGCATCTCCCTCTAGCGGCCAACCTCCCCAAATAAATGCATGAAGGCCGGAAGGCGGGGCACGTGTTGGGTTTCACTGATAAACATTCCACGACCAGCTATACATTTGCTATAATTTAATATATTTCATAGCATTAATGTTAGGCAAGTAAAACTGACTTCTGGTATTAATTCCCTTCACTTTGTCAATGATTGGTTTCATAACCAATAATGTCTTTCATACTTAACATACGTAATATTAAAACTAATTTCTTTACGTACACTGTTCAACGTTGAAGTTGGCGAAATTGTAGTTATTACGAATGCACTTATTATCCAAAACAAATATGAAATGATATGCATTGCTGAGCGAGTAGTTTACACTGATTTGCAAGCATATAATGTTTCAGTTCATGCTCTAAGGTGACATATTACAATTTTGTACTTAATATGTTTTCTTTAATACAACAAATGCATTCCTTTTAAGCGAGGTAAATGATGCGAAGTAGGAAGCGCGACTTGCTTTACTTTTTGAAATACATGTTAGATGTTACAATTAATCTAAAATGTCCTTGGCCGGGAAATCACTTTATAATGAACCCGAAAAACGGAGTGTTTCAGACATTGAGTAAATTTACTTCCTGTGACTTGGACGTCAAATGATGAAAGGGTGGAGAAGCGTGGGGGAAAGGAGAAACGTTTTTCTTTTTTGCCTCGTTTATCGAGGTGGAGTATGTGAGAGGGGAAACAAAAACCTTCCTTACTACTATCACAAGCCCCCAGCCAACGCTGCTTTCAGTTTCGCATTTTGTGCAAAATACTGCATAGATTTGTAGGTTTTCAACGTTTAATTTCCATGAGTCTCCGGGATTTTTAGAATAGTGAGGAAACCAATATATGTGGATGTTATCGGTAAGTAACGTGTTGCGCGTTTTTAAACAGAAACGGTAGAATTCAGTATCGGAGTGAGTATATAGCCTATAGGCCTAAATAAAACCGTTTATATGTTGGCTTTCTGTTGATTAAAAGTTAGTTCGATTATCCTGGTTTTACTGCGATTGTAGGGTTTCGTCGTGGAATTGTGTAGCGTTACACTATTATACAAGTGCACAGTATCATTTCATAATGGTTTCTGCAGCAAAGCAAGGAAAATGCATACGTACTAAGTACTGATCGAAAAATTCGATGCTAATATTCAAACAGATTAAATTAATTATGAGGGGTAAACAGTTAAAGTACACGCCTACTTCCTTGTTCGTGAGCACTGAGAACATATCTTGGGACAGTTCACGTAGTAACCTGGTCGCCGATGGGATACATTCGATTGGGGTGAAAAGCTTTATTGAGAATAATAAAGTGTTTGCTATTTGGCATCTGGAAATCTTTATATTTATCCGGCGGGAAGCGACGACTACAAATCCGGGGATCAAGTAAGGTGTAGTAACGATTTCCGTTTGTTTAAGCGTTTCATGTAAGATCCATTATATGTGTTTGGGTCACTACGAATTCTTTGTTTATAAATAGCACAGCATATCGGCAAAATGTTTTTGCTTTGTTTATGTCTATCGAAATAAACAGAACATGTCATAACTAAAAACTATATGAACAATCGCTCATTTATACGTCGTTACGTAATTGGCTGCAACTGAGTCAATTAACAGATTGCGATATTAAGGCGTCTTCGGACGCGCAGTGTATGGATCTCTGGCGAGCAGCCGAGTACTTGGAACAAATCTAATTTTAAAAATCTCTCTGCAAATTGTGTATGGTACATTTATTTAAATGGAAGAAAAATTCCGCTGCTTTTGTTTTGTAAATCTTGAATATGACCTGGACCACTTCGAGGGTGGAACAATATTTTAACATTTTTGATTGCATGTGTAATTCACATTAATCCAACAATTCTCTGTGATGCACTGTCTAGCATTTTGTCATGTGTTTGTGACTGTTTACAATCGATTAGCCGTCTAATGTATTTTACTACCGTGGATACGTCGTTGATATCTCTTAGGAATATCTAAATATCCGTTAAACTACTGCCAGTGATTAGAAATACTGTAACATTGTATTGCCGATTTAAATTTCGAGGTAAATGAAGTATTTTATTAGGTTTTATTTCCAAAGCGATTTTGATGGCCATGTTCCTTAATCGTCGAATGTTAACGTTTTCATTCCGTTTTAGGTGAAACATTAGCCGAGACGATCTTTGTGTTTCCAGGCCGACTGCATAGGAAAGTTTTCCACATCATCTGCCTCACGTACGAGTCCGTACAAGCATGTCAGCACCAGGTACTCATTTACGTAACAATAATAATACATTTTTTATGTAGTGCCTTGAACACCGTTCTAGACAGCAGGTGTATCACACACCGACAGGAACAAAATGAAAAGTATATTTTAAGCTTGAAAGAAAAACTAAAAATTTTAATTAGTGTATGCCTGTTTTTAGCGATGGTGCTTGTAGTTGCATTTTACCAGTATTTCTGCATCTTAATGCATGTATCATCCTTAGTAATCATGAAGTGTGATGTCTGATTTGTGTTTTGAAAATTATGTGCAAATGTATTTGGCATGTTTTGGCCTGGGGTCATTGAAAATTTGTTTATTTGGATCCTGGAATTTTTGCCATGCAGTTGAAAGTAAAGTCTTTGTGTTTCACTTGTGGTATCGCTGCTCTTTCACTAGGCGTGTCTGATGTAGGTGTAATGCTTTTCTACTGGTTTATAGACATTGAGAGTGGAGTAGTCCTTCTGCTTGAATTTTGCTACTGAATGAGGTACCCTGGGCCTTCGTCACCAGCATACTCTCTAGATTAATTTCAGAAGGCAGCTCACTCGTGATGCAACTCGCTTATCTTTGGGCTCCTTGTATCTAACTGAATATGGCTGGATTCCTGCAAATGAAGATATCTTGCAACCAGACGTATCTCCAGCTAAGCCACAAGATCAGTTGTGTTTGGAGGAACTCCGAGGGGAATTCAGAGAATGTTCTTGAGTGGGGTTAATGCAGTTACCTGCGTGTTGTAGATGATAGTGCTGGGTCACGTGACGATAATTTATCATGACCAGTTGCAGTTGGATCCACGATAAGTGATTCAGAGAGATTGTGAGAATCACGATACTGCACCACATTTACACTTTAATTCATCGGATGCTTTTGTCCAAAGTGACGTACAAGTGTGGCAAATGACACATTATGAACATGCATCAAAAAAAAAAAAAAATTCATTGTGAAGTCTTAAAGCACTTATGTAAGTCGCTCTGGCTAAGAGCGTCTGCCAAATGCTATAAATGTAAATGCTTGCTGTTGAGGAGTCACCCAAGCATAAGCGTGGCGGGACTCAGCTTCCAATAAATGTCCAATTATACGTGCACTGCTTAACATTATTATTATTATAACAGAACAAACTGACAAGCGCCGATCACAGTACCTGCAAGTTGGAGGCTGTAGTAGGAGAGAGAGTTTGAAATTTTCAGGGTATAACATAAAAATTTAATAATAATTCTTCTGTTGGTTTTGGCTCCTTGGCATCCAAGTTGTATTTAAATTGTTATATTTGTTGGTGGGGGGGAGAATGGCACCCCTGTCCGCAGCAGTGAACCAGTCTACTTCATTTTCCAAGTTTTGCAAAAAGATCTCTGACATCTGGTAACGCAACCATTTTAATTAGTCTTTTAGTACATGCTTGTATTTGTTGTAAACTGAGTTCAGAAGTGCCCATCAATTGACCCAAGTAATTAATTTGTACTCAAAACTTTAGAATTAAAAGAAATAGCGCTTTCGCTATAATGAGTCGGTTTCATATACAATACATACAGTGTTTTACAAACCTTGCGTTTATTATAATGTTACACGTTTGTAGGGATAGAATCGCCAGGTAATTGGTTAAATAGTTAATTAACATTACTACATACATTCCACAAACAAAAATGCTGATCTATTTGGGCAGATATCCTGCCCAAGTTTCCCGTCCTCCCCGCTTCATGGCTTGTATACTTTGGAGAGATTAACTGCATTTGCATGCTGCTTGAAGTTACTCATTATGGTAACCATTTTATTCCACACAATGTACAAAGAAAGATTTGCTCAGTGGCTTTTATTGGTAAAGGGTGGGATTGTCAGGGCATATTTCAGACGCATGACATAGCTCTGAATAGTATGATGCATTTCCACTGTTCATACTCGTTCTTGAAACGGCTAAAACCAGTTTAACATGTATTATTCAGCATTAATCCAGTGCTGAAGTGTAAACCTAAACATTAGCTGACTAGCTTTTTCCTTTGCTTTTGTCTGTTTTCCTAGAGATATGGAATCGGCCTTTGCTGTTATGCAGCCTTAGCTGTTTCAGCAGTAAAATGTGATAAGGTTTATTGCCATTGTAATGTAGCTATATATTAATGAAAATGATCATTTCTGGATGAATAAGTCGGTTAACATTAAACGCACGCAGACTCTTTTGGTTTGGCGTCTTGGTTTAAGTGCTCTTCCTCTGTATAGTGTTGACTTGAACATAAAGTTACTACAACAACACGTTTAACACTTATGGCCCTGGATTTTCTTCTGTACCTGCTAGTAGAAAAGACAGCTAGAATTCTGATTGAAGTCTCTTGTGTGCTGTTAACTTTCGTTTAGCATTGTATCCTTGTATGCTTTGTGCTTTGGCTCTGGGATAGGCGTGGCTCTTGTGTGTTTTTGGTCTTTGACGGTATATCTGTTTTGCATGAAGTAGGCTTGTGTTTTATGCATGACGGTGATCCTGCACGATTTCCTGTAATGTGTGCTTAGTGTGAACTGCTGGACTGCAGCAGTGCCTCATGGGAAATTTGTCCTCTGGGTGCTGATGTCACTCCTGTCAGTGTTTTTGAGTTGGATGGGAGAGCACAGAAAATCTGAATCTTTATTGCCAAATGTCCCAGGCGGGTGCAATTGTTTGATGGCAGGCATATTACAGTTGGAGACACCCTGACTGTAGACGGTTAACAGCTAGGGCATAAACAGACAGAGAATAAATACAAGACAGAAGGAACACAACTGAAAGCAGAGAGTGCAAAGTAGGTGAGAGATTTTTTTGCAAGTGTAAACAATGTAGTGCGGAAAATTCAGATGGATGTACTACGAACAGCATACATCCATACGTATAGTGCATAATGTAAATCACATAAGATGCTTATTTTTCCATTTTCATATCTGGTTCAGTTGCATTTCTAGGTCTCCAGATCCAGGTGATGGCCCAATTTATCAAATTTAACATCTTGGGGTATTATTGGATGTTACCTGCACGAGTCACTGTGATGCAGTTCTGTTTAAAAGTACACTGGAAGCAAGTGAGCCATACTATCTGTTCATACATGGTGTAGTTGGTATTAAAGTATAGTATTGAAGGAACATCTGATTTATTTTTCAAATCTGAAAATTTTTAGAAGAAACAGAATATTCCGAACACTGTTGTGTTCTTTGGTATAGCGTCTTAACTGTAGTTCAAACATTCTGTTTAGCAGTTCAACCTGAGCTAATAAAAGTCCAACATGACAATTTTAGTCTTTTTATAGTGGAATATAAACTGCTCAGTCTCAGAAAAAGACAAACCTGGGTTTCTCTCCAAGTTATTCCTAATTCTGTGGGATTGACTAGAATGTACGTTTCCCAGCAAAGCCCACTAGTCTGGTTCATTTTGTTAGTAGTAGTTAATCAGATTTAATTGTGTCAAATTTAAAAATAGCTTAGCTGTCAATTAGCAAAGTGGATGTTTAAGTGTTTCCTCTTTACTATAAATGTGTGGCAGCTCACTCCTCTGTCGACCTGTAGCAGACTGTTCTCGCACTCACCACTTTCTCGCTCCTCTGTCCACCTGTAGCAGACTGTTCTCGCACTCGACACTTTCTCGCTCCTCTGTCCACCTGTAGCAGACTGTTCTCGCACTCGACACTTTCTCGCTCCTCTGTCCACCTGTA
>JAODUD010000002.1:10013770-10028895 GCA_026784285.1 Stomatorhinus walkeri
CAGCCATGCCGGTTTGCATTAAATTGTGAGTTTGCAGCCAAAGATAGACTCTGCTATTCAGCGGAGGGTAAGAGGTTAGCAGTGGATGGGTGGTCAGTGCTCTTTTTATATATATATATGAAATTTAAATGTGATGAAATTAACCCTTTGAGACAGAAGCAATGTATTAAAACATTTTTTTACATTGGATTCTGTATAGTATTTATTTTAAAGGTCTTAAATAAAACTTTGTTTTTACCGAAGTCACATCCCTTTATTTAACCAGATTGCTGCATCTCCTTAGGTGAGCTGTATAATTTGGTCATCGAATTGGTCCAGTTTCTATATTTTTCTTTAGTCTACACTGGTTTTTGTTTGCTGTGTGTATTACATGTCTCTCTTCGTTACCACATTCTGGTAGATGGTATCACTGCCTTTGCTGGCTTTATACTGATCCGTTAACAGAAAGCCAGATTTTCATTTTGACTTCCCGGCATAGCCAGGCAACATCGATCTTGACTTTACGGGTAAAGGTGGGTAAACTGATCATCCTGAAATGGAAACAGTGCTGCACATTGGCTAAATTAAACCATGGTGTTACTGACAATCACACAGAAGAATGAAACTTCAGGTTTTTTTTGTTCTTCACAGCTTTTGCTTTTAAATTGTTTCAAGGGCATCAGTTCTCATTTCCACACGTTCTTTTTGTCAATCTTCACAATTATAAATTACGTTACACCTATTTCTGAAACTTTTACATTACAAGGACAGCGTTTTTTTTTTTTGAAAGTCTTAGGTTTGTGGAGCACATTAGTCCTGTCTTTGGGTATATACATGTTGACATCGATTTAAATATTAGAAATAATATACTCTTACAAATTACAATTGTAATTCAACATCACGCCCAGCAGAGGTCACTATTTGCGCAAGGTGTGTGCGTTTCTGGCCCTCAAAGCAAATGGTTCCCTTACTCCCTTCTGCCGTGTTCGGATATGCGTTATGTGTTTCATGATCTACACACAAGTTTTTAAAATCATAAACGCCTGTCTGACTCTGGCATCTGATTCCATATTACCAGTGATAACTATTTTTAAATTCAAAGTTCGTATATTCGTTTTTTGCTTACCCAGTCTCTCCTAGAGCAGAAATGATCAGTTACATATGACAACTAATATTACGTTGAAATAAATTAACTTAAATGTGTGTCTAAAAGCTGAGACTTTTCCTTGATTATATCCCAGTCCAAAGGTGTTTCCCTCACATTGTCACTGCACTAGAAACATTTTCCTTTCTCTTTTCCTCAAAGTCCACTCTTCCCTATCCTCCTTGTCTCTGCGAATATGTGATGTTCTATCATTCCGGTTCAGTGTAGGTGGCCCTTCAACCACTTTCACTCTGGCCCTAACCCCCACCGCCACCTCCCATTCCCCCCTGCTGGTTGCCCGATTGTGGACGGGGGAGATTATGCGAGTGGGAGGCTCGTAAAAGGCCTGCCAAGGTCTTTCTGCCCTGTGACGGATGGCTGGGAGACTGAAGGGACCATTTACATGAGAAGAGAGGAGAGAAGGAGAATAGAGGACTATTCAATCAGTCTGTCACAGAGCACTGAAGTACTTTCTCCCCCTCTCCAAGATCCCCAATTTTTTCTTCGGCTCTCCTCTTTATACCTTTTTTCCCTTCTGTTCAGCATTTTTCTCATCTTATTTCCCTTTTCTTTATTTTTTACTCCGATCTATCATTCCCGCTCCCTAGTTCATAATTTCATTTCGCTCCGTTAAAAATTTCACAGTGTTACCCCACTCAAAAGAGACTGCCATGTCATTTAAATGCTCGGGGCATTATTGTCCTTTTCTCACGGCAAGTCGCGCACCATAACACGCACTTATAACAGTGACACGGGAGAGCATAGTTTATTACGTAACTCGGAGGTCTCCCATATTTTAGAGCACACCCATCTTTACGCATTACGGACGTCACAGACGCATTATTTTCGTCAATGGAAAATATTATAGCATTGCCTAAAGGAAGTAAAGGCTCGTCAGGAAATCAAGCCAATCAGGAGCGTGCCAACGCGACTTTGCAGTTAGTGGTGCGACTGATAAAACAACGCATACATTTTATTTATTTGACCACATAGGATATCAGACAATCAACTTGTCTAATATCAACAGCGAAGTAGTTGTAATATGCTTATTTATCATTAAACCTCATTAAGTTTTTACTTCGTCTTCGTATATGTTTCTTAAGATCATTTGCATGCTCACAGTGTTTAAGTTCATTAAGATGAAGAACATTGCAGTGTTTTTTTCCGGAATATTCGCGGAGCAGCCCACGTAACATTTCGTTCTTGATTTCTGATGTGCAGGTGAAACTCACGGATTGTTGCCATTTAATATTTTATACATGCCTGTCCGTTAATCTCTTGCTGGGACCGCCGCATTGTCATTGTTATGAAGGCTGTGAATTTGTCACTCATGCTAATGTTGGGTGGGAACAGAATGGTCAGGCCGCAGCGAACCGGCGCACGGCCCTTCTACTGAAATCTACCTACCCATAATCGGCGTGGATGGCGACGCCGGACATTAGCGCAGCCATTGCCAATTAACACCTTGTCAGCATGGCAGATGTGACTATACACGCCGAAAGAAATAGCCAAGGTGTCGGAATAATTACACCTAATGACCCCGAAACTGATACACAATCGAAATAACTTGGGTGGGGGGGGGGTGCTTTCCGAGTCATCTCTATATCCAGAAAAGAATAAATTATGGCACGGGCCATAACTTCCCCAATAGCACATCACTTAATATATGAGAAACGGGAAATAAAAACTTCGATAAAGAAACAAAAAAAGAAAACAGGACATGTCACACTGCATGGTGGTTATGCGCATATAGGAATCTGAAGGACAGCAAGAGATGCCCCCGATCTGTGATTGGACCGATGCTCAGACAGTGCAAGGAAGTTAGAAGTTTTCCCAGGAATAGAATTTAAGTTGCATACTTTATTGGAATGAAATCCCTGTTGCAACTTGCTTTGCTTTTTACTTCAAGGGGTTAAACACAGAGAACTGCCACAGACAAAAGGAGGGTGGAAAGGATGGCGTGTTGTCCGTGTGTGTGGTGAAAGTAAGAGAGAGAGAGAGAGACAGAGAGAGACAGACAGACAGACGCAGTGAGTGAGCCAGTGAGGGAGACAGTGAACGAGTGAGTGGGTGGGTGAGAGAGGCGAAAATTTCGAGCTGCATGGCTGTTTTTTGTTTAAAAGGTGGAAAAAAATAGACAAGGAAAGCTGAATAGAAAGAAGAGCGAGAAAGAGAGATGGAGGGGAGGGGGAGCCGGGAGAGATTCCAGAGCAGGTTGTCTTGGAAACAGAAACGGGAGAGTGGAGCCTCACAATCCCGGGTTTGATTGGCATCGGGGCGTAACTGTCAGTCATGCACAGAAACATACACAGACCCACACCTGCGCCTTTACGCTCACTCCTGCATATTTACGCCTGCGGACCGCGATCACGCATGGGACTGGACAGGCCATGGGCCTCTGTGCTGAGATCACACCTGTAGAATTTACAGGACTTTGGTAGCATAGCTGAGCCACTGTGACACAGAGCGACAGGACAGCCCTACAGCGGCATGCCAGTCCGGGACGATGCCTCGCTCAGCAAGCGTAGCTTCAAACCTAAAAACATTCCCTTTTAGCAATATTTCTAACAAAAAGAACTTCCTGTTTTTAGTTCTCTCCTGTTTGTGAATTACTTTTCCCTTTCATCTGACACCAGGTTTGGTAGTTCAGTTTATGTACATATTTTACCTTGTTAAAAGGCGTTTCATTCTCATACGGGTCGTAAATAATGTAAGCATGTTACATAACAAGTTAGCTTAATTTATATTTCACCATTTGAAGAATTGTGAAGAATAATGTCACCAGGGAGAAAACTTTCATTAACGAGAGATTCTTGTCTTGTAATGTTTGCATTGGCAAGTGTTGGCTAAGTTTAAATTTCCCCTATGGCAAACTCCTGTGTATGTACAAGGTGAACCTGAGGGTAATTCCCTCCCTCGTGCACAGTTTGGTTAATTGTGTCACTCAGTTCTGAAACGCGATAAGAAGCAACTTCAAGTGTGTAAGCACTATTACAGATGTGAGGACAGCAATGACCTCTGAAACCAGAGCACGCTCCCACAAACACACACACACAGAAAGAGAGACACACCACTGCTCCTATACACGGCAACAAATACATTAACTTCGTGACTCATGCGGATTTAATTGCAACTTTCAACATGATGTGCGCAGCTTTTGGTACTACTGGTTGGAGTTTATTTTTGTAAAATAAACATTTACTGGATCACATTATACAAAATAAAGTCTTGAATAAGTGCATAATATTCTGTCTTGGTTCTCTCATTATAAAATGGTTATTTTTAAAATCCAGTTATAATGTTCAACATTTTAATAATATACTCCAGATCTCTAGAGGTCGTTTAAATTCTGTGCACGGCCTCTTTCCCATTGGGCGAAGACAGCGGCATGTATATGCGTCTGCCTGTGACGATGCTGTACCGCAGGAAGCAGTCTGCTGTCCCTGGTCGCTGTTATCATTGTTTTACTGGAGCACCACTCTCACAATGAGAGCGCGAAGTGCCGGCCATAGAAACCGCCTGGCGTAACGACGTATTAAGGAGGAGCAGATGATCGTCTCTCGCACCTGGGCTAATTACAGTAGCAATGGCAGCGGGGCGCAAAAATACAAGTGGGATGGGGGTTAGGGGAGAAGCCCCGCTGCTGCTTTGTAGAATATTTCATTCAGAGCTCTTTAACATCTCTGGTCTAAGAATTAGGCAACTAAAGTAACCACTCATTTGAGACGAACCTGCGCAGACTCATGAACCCATTCTGTGTAGAAGTGTGTCTGTGTCTTGTGACATAAAGTTTCACTCAAAACTTGTTCATTGATTACTTTGTTCTGTCTCACAAGTTATTCGCAACTTTACTGCGCAGCCTTGGTTACTTAGGCAGGGTGAGTCGGAATAACTGTTAAGTGACGAGTTTGAAGTTACAAGTTTATTTAAAGCAAACTTCAGAACCTAACGAAAATGTACCATATTTATCATCAGATGAGACGTGTAGCTTGCACATTAATAAGTGTCCTTCAATCCAAGAAGGGGAGGCTCGGTTTGTGTCTTAAAGTAAGCAACAAAAAATGGCAACTCGTCTTACACCAATTCTGGGGTTATTGAAACGTACTTGAAGTGTTCCTGTTTATTTCTCGAGTACATCAATACGCTTTGCAATGCAATGGCGGGTTTATATTTACGTCTAAAATACTTGTTGAGCATAAAAGAAGGGGGGATGAATTCCAAAGGAGTATGTGGTGTAGGGATTGTTAGTTTGCTTTTTTTACACGTAGATCTCTTTCCAGGGCGCTAGTCGCTTTCTGGATTCACCGCGCCCCTTTCTTCAGTGATGCAAATGAAGGAGCGCGAGGGAGCGGATTGGTTAAGCTCAGCGCACTATCATCACTAAAAACCCACATGAGAACGAAAGGAAGAACTTTTTTTGTCATCTTGCAGTTATCTTTACTTAATGTGTATCAATCCCATGCGAGCGGTTGACTGAACTATGTACGAGGGGGAATAAGTTTCATCTGAATGAGCGTCTTTTTATAAAAACTTAAAGCAAACACTTAAGTTAGACTGTTGTCGCAAAAGTTATATTACTTTTACGAAGACGTGATGACTGGTTGAAAACAGGTGAGATTTTGTGCCCACGTATGATTTTGATTGTGCTGTTGGAAGTCTGCTAGTTTTTGTCTGCTAGTTTATTGCGGAACTTTTTTTGTCATTTCAAATCAAGACGCGGGTGGCAGAAGCAACTACCTGCGGCTCTTCACTAGGTTTGAGATTTACAACTCTGAAAACGTGTTTTAAAGATTCTAGTTAGAACTGATAGATCAGCCTATAACTATGTATAGCATGATGGAACATGAACTGAAACCTTCGGCCCCCCCACCCTCGCACCAACCCGGCCAAGGGATGTCTCCAGTAAACGGCGGGGTGGGTGGCAATCACCCAACAGCCAAATCGGTTTGCCCTCCCGGTAGCGACCCTATGGACAAAGTGAAGCGGCCTATGAATGCCTTCATGGTATGGTCACGGGGTCAGAGGCGGAAGATGGCCCAGGAGAACCCCAAAATGCACAATTCAGAGATTAGCAAGCGTCTGGGCGCAGAATGGAAGCTGCTGACCGATGCGGAGAAGAGGCCCTTCATAGACGAGGCAAAGCGGCTCCGAGCGGTGCACATGAAGGAGTACCCAGACTACAAATACAAACCCCGGCGCAAGAGCAAGCCGCTCTTAAAGAAGGACAACCCTGTCAACAAGTACCCGCTATCCGCTGGCAACCTGTTGGCTGCGGCCGCCGCACAAGGACCTGGCGGGAGCCCCAGAATGGAGAGCTATGGCTGGGGACCCACTGGGGGGTATGCGACCATGCAGAGTGAACCACTCGGATACCCCCAGCAGCTCCATCGCTACGACTTGTCGGCCTTACAGTACCCCCCGTCAATGGCCCCCGCACAGACATACATGAACAGCGCCAACTCATACAGGTGTGTATCACTGGATTTTTTTTTACTCCATTTTCTTAAATGATTTAACCTTTAATGTATTTTACCAACCTTTTTTCTCCACTACAAGGATAAGATTAAATCTGGATATTAAAAACCCGATAATCTCCTATATAGTACTGTTTATTGGTATCGCTAAATTACTCCCGAAAAACATTGTACATTACACGTATTTGTTATAAAATACAATGAATAAAAATGTATGAATGTATGTCATCAGTCAAAATGATAAAAGTCCGACATTAGTACTCGAATTTTTGTTTGCCACGTATTCTGTAGTTTCTTTTTATAAACATTAACGCATTCCCTGCTTTATATCCACTGAATAACGAGTAATACCAAATTAGTACATTAAACGGTCGAATTAATGTTTACATTTTTGAATTGAATTAATTTCTTTTAGGATTTTTATTATATGGGGAAAAAATCCATGTTTCACCGTGCAAATTCATTATTTTTCGGGAATTTATGTAATACATTTTTTGTCCTTTCCAGAGCAAGATTTCTGTTCCCAGTGCTCTTTGATTAAAAGATTTTAACAGTATATTATGCCCTTATTTGTGTATGATCCAGTAAATTAACCATATTTTATGTTATGTAGCCTATAAAGCGACAGAGAACTATCTGCGACTGCACCCAGGCCCGTGTGTTTCAGCTTTTCAGCTGCGTTTTCCTCTTTCAAGGAATAATTTATTCTGATGGTGGTTTAACTCCATGTACAGACTATAACAGTTAATCAGAAGTGGCTTGGATGTTGTTGGAGTAATAGGGTACGAACCAAAGTCCTGTGACTAATGTAGAAGTTGGCTATATATTTCTGTCCGTAAATAGACGGTTTAGCTGGGCAGTGTCATGGTTTAAACTGTGTGAGTGATATAAACAATGGATGACTTTCGAAAAATACATTCTAACAAATTAAACCAGAGCATTCAGTGTCTGCGGGTACTTTTTCCTGCTTAAAAGCAAAGCTGGCGGGGAGCGGTAAATGGGCTAAAAATGGTGGCCTGGGTCATCTTGTGTTTTGGGGCCCAGTAGTGTTGCTTTTCGAAAAGAAGGCGGCGGCGGAGAGTGTGGCTGTGTGGTAGGTTCAGCCCCCCCCCCCATCAGCGGCCTGAGGACAGCCTTGCCAGAGAACCATGTTTGTGGCTCCGGAAAACGTGTCATACCGTGCGGCGGATGAATTTGAAGTGAAGATCTTGAGTGTGTTATGTTTGAGTTACATACACAAACAAATTGTGTGTGTGTGTGTGTGTGTGTGTGGAGTGGGGGGGGGGTGTCAGAGTTGATTAGTCATGTATTTACGCTACATGAATCCCACCCCAATTCTTAGCATGTGCAGTGTGTATCTCCCCAGCATTCGCTGTTCATACACACTGACCTGTCCCAGCAGAGGATAAATCTCTGCCCTCCCTGCTTCGCCCTGTCGGCTCCCTGTGCACCTTGACGTCGGCCGCCGTAAGAGCTGCCCATACACTTGTTGCTATAGGTCACCCTCCATGTCATGTAATGTAGCGGCTATCTCATGTCAAATGCAGAATGTTATCCACGTGTTCCTCATAACCTGCACAGACAATATCGTCACTGATCAGTGATTAATTGAGGACAGCAGTACCGTGTGATTGCACACATGGCTATAAAATATAAAGCCTTTTTAGCCATTGAAACTTCTTATTTTTTTGTTTGTGGGGTCCAATGTGTTGTCTGGTATGTGGCTATAGTTTCAGCTTAATTGTATAACAGTGGCTGTCATTTAAATAAACAGCAAGTTCCCTGTATAAGGACTTCTTGGTGCACAGTTAAAGGCAGAGGCTGACATCTTAGACTGTGCCGATTCCCCACTTTATAACTGGTTTAATATTAACTGGTTGTCCCCGTCTTCAGCCTTCGCCTTGTACACACACATATGTACAATAAGGCTACTCAAATAGAGTTTATGAATGGTTTATGATCTGGTTATTAATTAGGTTGTAACACTTTGTGAATTAATAGACTATTTTAAACAAATTATAACAGTTTTTTTTATTAATAAATTACCATTTACAAGTGGCGAAAGGGGGCCTTATTGTAAAGTGGTACCATATGTTATAGTTTGTGTGTATGTATTATCATATGCAATGGACTATATCGTCATATGTTCTATACCTGGGAATATGTGCTACAATATCTGCATTTCTCTCTGGAAGTTACCATTTAATACAGCCTAATAATGCATGATTAGATACTGGGTCAGGTGGTTCTGTAGCTATCTGCTTAGTGCATAAATGTTTTGTGATTCCACTGTTTCTGGTGGTGTGTTTTTCTTCTACTTCAGTGTCTTTATATATATGTATGCATACTGTGTGTGTGTGTGTGTGTGTGTGTACTTGACTCTCCGGTTTGCCAGGAGAGCTCGTTGGTTAATGTCAGCCTTCCCTTGCCTTCCAGTCCCATGTCCTACAGTGGTGGCACCCAGCAGCCCAGCCCGGTCATGTCCATGGTGAAACCGGAGGCCGTGTCGGTGTCGCACTCCCCCACCGGAGCGGCCAATCACCACCGCGGGGCCCTGCAAGGGGACCTCCGCGACATGATCAGCATGTATATTCCGGGGAGCGACGCGGGGGACTCTGCTGCGCAGAGGGGGTACTCCAGCGTACAGCAGCACTACCTCGGAGGCACGGTGCCGCTCACCCACATCTGACACGCCTCGGCACTGGGGACTAACCCTGGCTATGCGCACACTGCGCCACAGTGTTGGCTGCACCTTGAGTTCCCGCTGCCTGTATCTTGGGGGGCCCTTTTGTCCATTTCATTTTTTAATTTCATATGTAGATTTAAAGGGGCGGCAGTTTCCTGTCTTTGAGTGTGTATATTTGCTGTTCTATTAGTAGACTACTGATATTTTCCTCTTACTTAATTTTATGGATTTTTATTGCCCTCCCACACACACACACACACACACACTTTGAAGGTGTACATAGCTTTCTGTGTCGATTATATATTTTTTTATTAATTTCCGTACTAAAATTGTGACTAAAATGATTGCCTTGGTGCCGTGCTACTGGTGAGGACGCCAAACCTGCGGAATGTGGCTCCGCATTGTTTGGTGCACAGAGACGCCGCTGGTCTTCCGACAGTGAGCTGCTGTCCTTTACTGGAACCTCACCCTGAGGCAGGAGAAGCCCCCGTCAGTTGTGCAGGATGACTTCTCATGGAGTGGGGAAGGCCAGCCAATCGGGATCCTTCCATACACTGATTTGGCTGGATCTGATTAAGAGTCGGCAGGACTAGGAGAGACTGCATGGGACACTGGGAAGTCTGAACTGAGATTGTACAGAATATTATTTGTGTCTTGACTGTAGTGTGAACAAAGAGTACAGTGAAATTTTAATTGGGCCTTTTGGCCTGTACTGTTTTTACCAATTGGGGGAGAATAACACCAATTCCGAAGGAATTTTTTTTTTACTGGACAACCTTTCTTGTAGATTTCACTGGATCCAGCTGAGATATACATAAAGGTATTAGACTACAATATTGTTTGCTGTTTCCACAGGAAGAGACAAAATGTATTTTAATATACAGTGAACTTTTGCATCATGCTGTCTTGCTGCTGCAGTCGGAGTTTTATTTTAAGTTTTTCATATTGGCATTTTCTTAAGGCACAAACAGCCAGTTAATGTTGGTTGCTTTGGTAAAGTCCACTAATAGCTTTTGACTGCAAAATGCACTATTTTCTAAAGTTGTGGGCTCTACCAAGACAACAACATTTACTTAGATGGAGATACCGTGTCACAACTCTTTTTATTTTTTTAAGAAAACCCTTTCCTTAACTAGTTCAGAGGTGCTGCTAATGATTTTGAAGTAGTTGAGGAGTATCAGAAATTTAGTGGAGATTGGAATGGTACCTGTATTCTTTCATGGATTGAGTGGATTTTTAAGACTTAATGGCCTGCTAATCTGCTAATTGATTAACTCGATGTCCTAAATTCCAGGGGCTCTGCACTCCATTCCAACATAAACACTTGCTTGCCTTTTCCTTTCTGCTACTTATTTAAACAAAACATCAAAAGGGGTCTAGGTACTATAATTTATATTAAAATAATGAAACAGGTGAATGTTTACATTGCAATCCAAGTGTGCAACTGCATATATTTTTTTGTATTGTAAACTCTTTAAAAAAAAAAAAACATGTTTCCCGATTTAGTTTAATAATCCTGTGCTTGTAAATAGTTTGTGAGACTGATGTCTTGCAGTTTTGAAGTGTATAGCTTGTTTTTTCCTTTTCTCTCTTATGCCCTTATACTAAGGGCGATTTTGTTTTAAAGAAACCATTTAAAGACTGTGACAATTTGATGACAAAAAAGTAATAATAAAAATGTAAAATATTTCTAACCGTCTCTACTGTCTTTGTGTATTTTGAAAGTCTGTGAATGAAATATCACAATAGCAAACTGTTTAGTATTAATTATGCGATTACTTAATTTAACCTCGTAAAGGGAAAAATATCAGAAATCCCCCTTTGTTATTAATTGATAAATCTGGAACCGGGGATTAAAATGTTGTAAAGAATCATTCCGAGAAGTGGCTATTGTCCAAGACAGTCGAACAGAATTTAAACAAATGTATACATAACTAAATTTATTTATAGCCTATAATCAACAATAATTATTGTGTTATGTGTTACGAACAACGCATTTAGTATTTTAAGTTTATCGTATTCTATTAAGTAAGACTTAGCACAATTGCATATATTTACGTTTATTTAAATAGATATAATCAGTAGTTATAAACATCTTATTTGGGTAGCTTTTCCGCGAATTAGTATTTAGCCTATAGTTCTAGCAAGAGGCGGATATGCAAGATGGCCTAACGCTTCATTTAAAAGTTGTTGCGGCACCTGGGTGGTTCTAGCTGTCTGCCCCATTCACAAACCAGATGTTCGAGCAAAAAAATTAACCAACTCGTTTTCAGAGCGAAGGTGAAAACCAGTTACTCTGTGTTTCGGGTTCAACTAACGCCTGCTGAAGCAATGACTGTCAGGCATCCTAAAAACTTCACAAAAATGTTGGAGAGAACAGGGGTGTCCGGGCGGGGGAGAAAGGTTTAGGGGGCAATCATTACTTTCTTCTCTCCCTCTCTTTTAAATTCACTTTTTCTATCCCCCACCGCCCCCATGCTGCCCACTCCCTCCTTCTCAGAGAAAGCGGGTGGCTGGGCCAGCCGTAATTGGCCGTTTCGGAGCCTCATTGTCCGCCGCTTTTGAGCTCGCAGGTGCATATAGTAAAGCCGCTGAGTGCTCAGCGCCTCCCCCGTCGCGCTTTGTTCCCTTTCTCTTGGTATCCCGCCGGGCAGAAAATTAGCGTTGGATTCGGGGGGCTTCGCCTCCCTTCTTTCTCCAGTCCTGGCTTAACCCTTTCACTGCTCCGCGCCTTTCTCATGGAAATTGGGGAGCCAGCACCGGCTAATCGGAGGCCAAGGGGAGGGGATGGGAGCAGGGGAGAGGATGGGAGTCCTGAGGGGATTGGGGGTTATAAACACACACTCCCATCCGCGCGTCCAGCACATCCCCCTTGACGACATAAAGTCCGTTTCCCCTGGGAACCCCCGCTGTAATGCAGGCAATGAATACGTTTCTATAACTCCCGTGTAGCTCCACTTCCAGCCGATTTCTGTTCAAGTCAGCGCAACGCAGCGCCTGTCCGATAAATGGATACCTAAGTAGCTGTTTAATAATCTGTGACATAAAAGATCTAACATCGACGTTGATATTCATATTAGGTATTCTTTTTCCCAGTAGCAGCCTGCATTTATAGAGATGATACGGTGTTTCTTATAGGGAAATGCAGTGTTTTGGGCAACTGCAAAAGAAAAGAAACTACGATCTACACGCCCGACGACAGGCTATAAAATCCCATAGTGACATCAGTGGTGATTTCTCGTGGCGCAGAACATTTTATCAGTATCTTCTGGAAGAAAAACTTGACATCAAAGAATAGGACGCCAATTTTGCATACACTACAATGATCCCCACAAAATTAAAACCTTGGGAACTTCATATTTAGCAACAATATCCCCATAGTGTTCTCCACGTCGAGTGGTATTTATATTTTTACTAGCTGGAGTACATAGAACCTCATAGCAACGCGGGGAGGCTTTGACGAGTGGTTACTATGGTTTCCGTAAGCTGGGGTAAACAAGGGCGCACGGTCGTGACTTGGCTGCGTGGGATAGAGAGGTTTGTCCTCCTTTTAAAAAGACCGACAGTACATTGGGGTAACACATGCACCGGAGAGACACTTTTTAAAAGATTTGCTTCACATGCAACTATTGATTTTATATCGACTTTTGTGCATTCGGCACAAACAGCAGCATATTGGAATCCGTTCGATCCTAAATGTGGAATGTTTTATTATTAGTAGTTTTAAAGAACAAAAGAGAAATAATACACTGGTATTTCCTGTTGTGCATGTAAAATCCACATTGCTAACCCGCAACCCCGGTTACTATGGCGACACGTGCGTGACACGGGCCTACCTGAATACCTGACGAACCACTCCCCACACTGTAAAACAGCCAGATCCGCAACAACCTATTGCGTACAGTACAGAGGCTAAAAATGATCCCATTGCATCATACGAGGTGCACAAACGGTACTACAGATTATTTCAGATAAATGTCAGTTTGCCTTAGCAAACTTTGAGGCGAAAGTTGTACAATATCTTGGATAGCACGCAGAACATTGTAAATATTGGTATTAATAATATCGGAACAAAGTTGTTTTTTATTTAAATGTATTATGGAACATCTAATCGTTTTAACTTCACAATTATTTAACGACAAAGCTAAAAAATGCAACATTTAAGCGCTTAATTGGATGGGTGGGTCAGAAAATAGACAAAACGATGAATAGTCTGCTGTGTCACTTTAAAGGTGACATGTTTCAGACGCACGGATATGTAAACTTCCATTTGATTAACTTCATAAAACTCATATCTTCTTCCTCCAATACTTTCTGACACCGATCTAGTGCAGTTAAAATCAAAGTAGCACTCCCTGGCATGCGTGCCTATGCGGTGGATGCTTTGCTCAGAGGTGGTCGGGTGAGTGGGCGGGTGTTTTTGGCGGAACGCCGCCACGGTCGATGGCAATGTCACTGAACGCTGGATCCGCCGCGCATTTCACACGCAGCCGGGCGGGAGCTGCGCGCGCCGAGTCACGCAAGAACTGGGCAGTGCGCCGTTCCGCGCGACAGGGCGCGCGGGCAGATGTCTCTGATAAGCGCAAAATGTCTGACATTTACAAATATTATTTGCGTGCTTTTAGCTGCCTTGTCAGAATCGTTAGGTTTGGAACTAGCAACTTTTTTTAAGTGATAGGTTAGGGAAGGAGGTTTGTTTGGATTTTTTTAAACCCCAGGACGTAAAGAAGTTGGGATATGTCATTATAATAAGCACTGTAAATGGAATAAATGTTTGTCAGAGACGTCAAAATCAGGCAGATTCTTTTGATTGAATTTTAAAAATTTATTCCTGTCGTACACTAAAGAGGACATGCTGTGAAATTAAAAATAAAAATAAATTTGAAAAAATCTAAATTGTAAGATGCCTTATTTCCTCCAAAGACAAATAACCTAAATTGAAGGACACCTTTTTCCTTGGGTCTCAGGAGGAGATTATATATAGGCCTATATCTCGTTTTAAACTGTATAATGTTTAGCTTAAAATAAACAATTTGTTGGCTGGCGTAAATCTAATACCAACGCCCGCCGTAAAATCGTTCTTGAAGCTACAAAAGACAGCCACACCAAGACTTTCGTAACACTTTTAAGCAAAGGACAACGGTGTCTGCAATGTCTGAGACTTAACTATTTTGCTCATCTTTACCCTCGCATTGGACGGCCCGTACTGTTCCGTCAGACCGGTTTTGCCTGTCGTTTACCTGCGTGACCGGCTTTTGGGATGAACCAGGTTAATAACCGGTCAGCTGTACTCAGATGTAAATCGTCTGTTTTCCGCCGGCATCCGTATGTCCCCGTAGCATCCACCAATGAGAGTAATGTTGCGTCGGAGGGAAGCAGCTCAGCAATCAAACTTAGGAAAGAACGAGCACGTGATTATTGTAATAAGTAAGTCCTGCATTTGCAATCTTTGAATGTGTCTGATCAAACTTCTCCAAATCACTAAACAGGCGTCAAGTCTGATATTGTCTGAATGATTTTCCTCAGTGTTTTTGTGAAGCATTAATATTATCCCACTAAATTAAAACAACTGTTATTTGTTCCAAGGGTTAGCACCATGGAAATTTACGACAAATTATTAAAATCAGTCTTGTCCATATATGGACAGGTTGACATCCTCTAGTTTTGTTACTGTACCAGTGCTGACAATGATTCAATAATCAGAAGTTTGTGAAATATTCAATCGGTTAATACCGATTATGAGTAGTGAATGGACTGCATTTATATAGCGCTTTCATCCAAAGCGCTTTACAATAATGCCTCTCATTCACACACACACTCACACACCGGTAGCAGAGGCTGC
>JAODUD010000002.1:10028951-10040038 GCA_026784285.1 Stomatorhinus walkeri
CAGAAGGAACCAGGGCTCGAACCTGCAACCCTACAGTTGCCGAACGATACTGCTACCTCCTGCGCCACCATCTTCCCACAGTAGTATCATTAACTGCTGGTCTAGGTGATGTTTCACACCGTCTTAACCAATTCTCCGTGTTGGCCACAGGCATCTTCCTCTACACCTTAGGTAATGTCAGTGAAAATCATAGGTAAGTGTAACTGTAGTGGTACGATGGGTCAGTGGCAGTGCAATACCTTAAACCTCAAGTGTTCTTTTTCTTGTGATTTTCCCCATGTGCCATGTAGGTTCCCTCTGAATGGTTGAGTTTCCTGATGCAGACCACCATGGTCAAGCATGGTGTCTGCGAGTTGCGTGTAGTATACATGTGTGCCCGGTAAACGTGGTGCATGGCTGGCATGTGCTAGGAGCTGCCTGTGATAATTGTCCAGACCCCCCCATGTTCTCGCGATGACACGGTGGTGGAACACAGCCAGAAGGGTGACTGGGGAGATATCACTCTTTATACTGCTTATACATACAGAATGCTAAAGAGTTGCAAAGTTCCTTCCTGTTTATCTGTGAACTCTGCTTATGTAAGAAATTAATTTCAGGGCCCAGATAGCTCAGTTGGCAGACCGTCAGATTTTTAAGGTCAAAGGTTCAGGTGCCAGTTTAAGTAGAAGTCCGTATAGAGGCCTACAATATAATATTTGTTTGTGGGAAAGACCCAGGGGATGAAAAATGATTAGGTGCTTTTGGGGGGCAGGGTGTGGCTAAGTGGAAAAGGACGCTACGCCCACCAACAGAAGGTTGTCAGTTCAGATCCCACGGTTTGCCTAGTTATTTCACCATAGGGCACACGAGCAAGGCTCTCACCCCCAAATACTGCAGAGACTGGTTCACCCTGCTTTTTCAATTGCACGTTACTTCGGATAAAAGTGTCTACCAAATGAATAAATGCAATTTGCATGCTTTATAGAACAGGCTGACATACAGAACGTCCCGGTATTATTGCAACTTTCAGAGTGAACAGTAGACTCGGCGCCAGAAAATACTACCAGCTGTAGCCTGTCTGACGGAAAAGACAAGTTAGGCCGGAGTAATGTAGCTAAATCGCACAGCTGTTTGCTAAGCACTGAGTGACAGAGTGACAGGTAACACTAATGAGCAGGGCACTCCCTGGACGAGACTGGTCCCGCAGAGAAACAGAAGGGGATCAAAAGGAAAAGCAAGTCAGGTGAAAAACAGTTTTATAGAAACACACCCCAGCAACAGGAACGTATAAAAGTCAAACTGAGTGCTTGACTGAGAAAAAGACGGGAGGCAAAGGGAAGATTGCTGCAAGGGAGGGCTGAAAGCATCCATCTTCTATCCTCTAATCCCAGTCAGGTAGCCCACCTCAGACGCAGGGCTCAGGCTGGATTCCACCCTGCACAGGATACCAATCCATCACAGGGCACACGCCCACACACACATACGGACACATAATATGGACAATTTGTCTTCGGACTCTTTGAAGAAAGCCGTGTGCCACAAGGAAGATATGCAATCTGCACACGCACAGTGGGGGTGGATACTGAACCTGTAACAGCCTCCCATAGTGCAAGAAAATAAGTAACTGGAATTGGTGTCTTGGTCATTGTTAGGAAAACTTACACACACATATGAGTGGCCTGAGAAACTCTTTGAGGCCTAAATTAAAAATAGAAAAGAGAATGGTGGTGTTGTTCAGAGATCTGACCTGGGACTTGGAAAGAGCCAGTTACGGCATATACTGTAAAAGGACTGCTGCAATCAGGAGGTGATCCAGTCATCAGACATCAGTACAGAGGTGTGGACCGATGACAAGATAGTAAATGTAGTCCTCATCAGACCAGTAGGTAGATAAGCTCTGGGCCACACATTAAAGAGACCTAAAGTATGTCTCAGACTCTGCAAGCTAATCTCAGTGGCCTGAATCAAAACTAAACTTCAATCACAGACCTCACAGGGTGATGTTCTGAAGTGTGAGGCCAGGACAGACTTCTCCGTCAGCCTCTCATCCACATAATCTACTTTCTGCATCTTCAACATGTTACTTTTTTTTTAAAACTACTATTATTCATCCCTTTGCTGTTTCCTTGTTTACTCTCTTACATCAATGTCTTGGCATAGCGCCGCATTCCTTGCTGCATCCTACATCAGACTCTTTTCTTGGGGAAAAAAAAACATCGCAGAGAGTCGGGAGAAACGGAGGGGGGGGGGAATGTTGGGGGAACAAGAGGAGAGGTGAGATAGAGGCAGAAGGAGAAAACAGCCTTGTTTTAAAACTTTGGCAATGTAGTTACCATGGAGAAATGCTTGTGGGTGGTGTGGGTGGAGGTAATTATGGGTGTGTAGCACTTTGTCTAATAAAAAAAAAAAGCGGAAGGGGAAGGTCTGAGATATTTCACCTGGAGGGGACAGAGAGTTACAAATAAACACACAGAACAGACAAAAAGAAACATTTAGGGAAGAAAGATCCAAAAACGGGATGCAGTGTTAAAAAGAGACAAATGTTTAGAAATTGTGTATTTGACTTAAAGAAGATGATTAGTCACTGAAGACCATAAGAACTACTAACCTAAGGGCACTTGGCATTCCGCTCAAGTTCATTCATGCAGACTGAACGTAATTAAGACGGTAGCAAACAGGATCTTTGCTTCCATCTAGTGGCACAAACAGCATCAGCTTCTGCACACCAGTCAGGAAGGCGGCCCACTTCCCTTCACTTCCCCTCTTCTCATTCTCATCAGTCCCCCTTGCATTCAGAAAGTCAACGGCTCCAAAAATCCAGGAAACAAAGAAACATTTTACTCCACCGGTACCAAAGAGAGGAAATGTCCACAAGCATGTGACCGGATTCAGGCTGACCCAGGACAACAAACGTTACTCCTGTACAACCGACATACTATACAGCAGTAGTTGAAAAATACTTGACCAAGGCATAAACTTTATTTCCAATATCAACCTGCAATATATATATTTTTCTTTTGTCTTTACAAATTTTCCCAAGTAGATAGATTGGTTCGCTACACTTGTGCATGATGTTGCTGGAATGCCCTCTCATACTATTTAAAATGGACCCTTATGCAAATAATAATAAAAAAAACACAAAATAATAGCACCTTCATTCATCACAAACAAGCATACATGTGCATTTTGCTACACATATTGACATTCTGAAAATAAGCTTCCTTCAACAGTTTTTGGGGAAAAAAATAACCATAGGACAAAAATCTTAAAAAGTCTATGTGCCTGTATATAGCTCATAGAAGTTTTACTTGCACAAAAATGTTCTGAGGGCAGAAGGAACAATGATTGGTTATCTCTGAACCAATCAAACTGTAGAGGTGGGTCCAACCAAACAGATGTCTTGGTCCTGCTTCCCTTAGTTTCTTGGGCCAATCTCCTCTACAATTTGATTGGTTATCTCTAAACCAATCACCGATCCTTCTGCCCTCAGAACATTTTTGTGAAAGAAAACCTCCCACAAGCATGCTCTTCTAGAAATGAATCCTATACTGTCTTGAATACACCATGAAGGTTCAGTCTTACTGATTTATCAAGATACACTGATGAGACTGTAGTAGATTCCACTTGGTAGTTGGGGAACGGGAGAGAATGGGAGATACTCCAGTGCCGGAGCTAGTGCACAGAAAGGGCTCAAGTACAGGAGGTCCTGTGGCAGAATTTACCAAGGTGGGTGCCCGACTGAATGATCAATCAAGGCCCTCAACTGCTGAGTGTACTGCTGAAGTCCATGGTTACAGTTCTGGTCCTGAGTTGTTGGGATTTGCGAAGTGTGTGTGTGTATGCGTGTTGGTGCCTGCATCTTCCACCTCCCTCTATTCTTTCTTCTTCTTAACAGCAGGTGTTCGGTTCCAGTAGTAGACCACCTGACCAGCGATGAGACCATTGCAGCAGGAGGAGATGACATAAGTCAACGCCATCAGGGAATCTCCTGTTTCCTTCAGTGAGAAAAACGAGTGGCAGATAGATGGGATTAAAAAAAACAAGGCTGCAGGAGAAAGAAAATATGTGTGCAAATAAAATTCCCTGCTCAGGGCCGTTTGCCAGTATGCACACCAGCGCCCCCTACCTGCAGGGAGGTGAAGATGCGGGCAAGAGAGCCAGCAAACAGGAGGAAGACTGAGATGGCTGACAGCTGCCCTGTGTGACCATTATGGTAGTTTGTTCCTGCCTGGATGAGCTGGAGTGACAAAGAGAACAGAGTGACGGGTAGTTTACAATCTCTGCGTGTTCCCTGGAATTCGAACCCATGACCGTTGTGTTGCTAGTGCAATGATACTTATTGAGCTAGAGGAGATGAGAACATAAACCATAAACTGATTTTACGCAATGATTTAAAAAAAATAAAATAGCCGATACAATTTGTCCTCAGAGAAAACAGTTAGGGTGAGGGCTGGTTATTATCGGTAACAGGTGTCAATTCTCCATGAAAGTAAGAAAAATCTGCTTTCTTATACATTTCTCACAAATATGACCAAAAGGGAAAAAAACGTGAACCAATTAACATAAAGCAAACGGTAGGTGTCTACATTCAATTTGCCATCCCTGAACAAGACACGAAGACCAGAGGCATGCGTATCGAAGAGGGTTTAACAGAAGTCATTCATTCCTAAGCATCATCACATTAGACTGGTCTCATGTGCCAGGAGCCGAACAGTACTAGAACCTTCTTTCAGCTGAACTGGACATCGCTGCTGAGTACCACTAGGGCCGTGCGATTTACATACCCTGCCCACGATGATAGCAGGCATGTTGGAGGCCTGCATCACTGTGAGCACAGACAGCGGCGTGAAAGGTGACAGCAGCAGCAACGCCAAGGAGAAGTACGCAGCCAGGAAGCCCACGCCTGCATTAAAGGAGCCAGAGCGGGCGGCTTTCAGAAGGGCTCCGCCCTGCACTCCCGCGCACACAGCCCCCCCATACGATGCCAGCGACAGGCGGTACCTCCAGCTGTGTTTGCTCTGTAGTGCCGGATGAGGAAGCCGATGGTCACTGTTTGTAGCATGAGGAAGAGGGCCTCACCCCAGGCACTGCAAAATAGACCAAGGCAAGGCAAGTTTGCTTATACAGCGCGAATCAGACGCAAGGCAATTCAAAGTGCTTTACAAAGGCAGAAGGATACATTTAAGACATAAAAATCTAAAAATAATAATAATAATAAAGAACCACAAAATAATAGCACCTGTCTAAAATTTAAAACAAAATAAAATGTATTTTTTTAACGAAAGAAAAGAAAGAAGTTACATTGTAGTGAGAGTATATGACTAAACTGATTTAATTTATTGAAAAACTACAGTGAACAAGAGTGTTTTAAGTAAATGAGCCGACAGTATTAGTAGACGTCTGGTCTCCAAAAAGCTCGTCCCAGAGACGGGGAGCATAGCAACTGAATGCTGCTTCACCTTGCTTGGTCTTGATTTTGGAAACACTGAGTAAACCTTTCCCAGAAGACCTCAGAGGTCTGAATTATCAGAAATACATTTGGGCCAAGTTAGTGCTTTGTACACAAGTAGTAGTATTTTTAATTTTATTATTTTTTAATCAATCCCATAATGCACAGGAAGCCAGTGCAGTGAGATAAGTGCTGTTGTGATGTGCTCCACTCTCTTGGCGTTAGTGAGGCAGCATTCTGGATGAGCTACAGCTGTCTGATTGGTTTTTTTGTCGAGACCTGTGAAGTCACTGTTAGAATAGCCTAGTCTGCTAAAAAGTAATGCATGAACAAGCTTTTCTGTAGGTTGTTTAGATAGAAATCCTTTTAATTCTTGCTATGTTTTAAGATGGTAGTAGGCTGATTTTGTAATTGTCTTTATGTGGATGTTGAAATGAAGGTTTGAGTATAGAACTATATCAAGATTCCTGATTTGATTTGTAGGTTTTGGTGTCATGGATTCAAGGTGAACAATGACTTTCAATCTTTCTTTTTTTGGGACCAAAAACAATTATTTCAGTTTTTTATATATTTAGTTGTAGACGGTTCTGGCACACCCATGCTTTGTTCAAAGAACTTGTTCAGTAAATCTAAGGGACTATAGTCACGTAGTGACACTGTAATGCAGTTGTGTGTCATCTGCATGATTATGGTAAGAAATGCTATAGTGTTCCATAATCTGAGTGAGTGGAAACATGTAGATATTGAATATGAACGCCCATGAATGGATCCTTGAGGAACTCCACATGACTTTTGTTCACTCAGACTAATTACCTATTAACACAAAGTAGTCTTGTAAACATGATTTTCTAGTCTGTCTAACAGTATGTTATAGTCAACCGTGTCAAATCAGCAGTGAGATTCAGTAATACCAAAACTATGATTCTGATTCATCACTGCATAGATGAATGTCTTTTAAGACTTTTAGGTGCAGTCTCAGTGCTGTGGTGTGGTCAAATCTAGACTGAAAAAGCATTCAAGTAATTGTTTTGCACCAAGAAAGAACTAAGTTGCTGAAATATAATATTTTCAATGATCTTTCCTAAGAAAAGTATAGGCCTATAGTTACTTATTACTGAAGCATCTAGGTTTGGCTTTTCTAAAAGAGCTTTGATAACTGCAGTCTTCAGGGCCCTTGGAAAAAGGCCTGACTGAAGAAAACTATTGACTATTTGCAGCACATCTGATGCTATACAGTTAAAACCATCCTTAAAGAACCTTGAATGGCAGAGTGTCAAGGCAGCAGGTTGTAGGCCTAAGGTGTTTACCAATTTCTGTTAAAATTGCATGGTCTAGGAGTTGAAAATGTGCCAAATTAACTAAAGTAGTCTTAGGCGGAGCCACATGTGACATCAACATTTTGCCCGAGATGGAATTACAGACCAGCACAGAAACACGTTTGACCTCAAGGGAGAAAGTATGCGGCCGGGACACTGGGCGGAGCGTCAGTTTCCCGTGCGATGGGACCTGGCTACAGGAGGTTGATGTGACTTTCCTGTAGAGGGATATTACTGCCACACAGTGTTCAAGAGTAGCTCCAAGTGGCTAAATGCAATGCAGATATATTTACACCTGAAATAAACAATGTTGATGTGTGGTATTAATCCACGGCTATTATTGTTGCTCTGCTACTCAACTAAAAGTATATAGCTTGACATCCTGACATGAAATTTTGGTTACTTAATTTTGGGGTGCTTATCTCATGAAGGGAGCCAAGTAATAAGGCAATGTTTTGTATATAAGCAGTACTCGTATATATGCATCTAATTTTAAAAAACTGACTTGTTACTCCAAACTTTTCACAAATTATAATAACCAAAAGTAGCAAAAAAAACACTCTCACGAAATGAAATTTGATTATGCAAGATCTCACCACACAAAAAACTTTCCTGTTAGCTACAGTTGAGCAATGTAACTGTATAACTGTAATTCTAAAAATGTTTCAGCTCATGAGAAAACACACACATTTATGATTGGACTTTTGGTATGGAAACAGCACTATATCTCAAAAGGGAGTAAAAACATAGAATGTGCTCTGGAAGATGTGTGCAATTTACTGGTACATAAATTACATCAAAGTCAAAAATGGTGATGCAGTTTCTTTTTGGAAATTTGCTAAAACAGAAGGTATACAGACCCCCACCTCTGTGTAGTGTGCTGCAGATGGGCGATACCTGAAGGGGAATTTGTGTGCGATGCAGTAGGCCATGGTACCAGTGATGGCGAACAGCTCCAGCAGGACGGCATTGAAGCTCAGCCCTTCCGCACTCTTCGCCCCGATCAACTTGCAGACCTGCGGCAGCTTCACTGAGAAGGTTCAGAAAAGGGAGGATGATGGGGGCAAAGGGACAGCTACAAGGGCTGGAGCAAGGAGCAATATCAACTGGTCGCTGTCACACTGGAAAGTAATCAGGGGTAGGTCAGGATTGGTTGGCAAAGTGCCACATAAGAAGTATTCACACATGGCTACAGAGAAAGTGATGTTTAGCATTGGGCGGAAACACAAGCAGAAGTGTTAGGGGCTTAAATAGGAAAACATTTCCTCACCCATGACAGATCCAAGTATAATTCCGAAGCCAAGAGCTTTGCTCAAAACAATCTTCAGGCACTGCACTGTGAAATATACAGAGGTCCCAAGTGAAAATGTCACTCTAATTTTTCAGAGTACAATACCGTGATTTGTTTTATTTCATTGGAGTGCAGGATACTGCAAAATATTCCATTGATAGCATGTGGCAAAATCTAGTATCATATGAGATGAATTTAGATGGATAGCACATATTTGATATCTCCTGAAGTTAAACTGCTATAATATATAAAAGGTAATACATGCAAAGCCATTAAAATCAGCAAAAATCCCTGGTTTTTCAGTCAGAACAACAAAGCAAACTAACATCAAATGAATGTAATGAATAAAATAAAACAGTTGAGTGGACAATGATAGCCGCAATATAGGTGTTCGTTGATTTTAAGTTGTACTGACAGCACAATTAACCAGAATACAACAGGGTAACTGTCCAGGAAGCAGAGGTGTAAGTAATGCAATACCAGCTACAGCAGTGAAGGTAGTAATGCAAAAGCATACAAATGACTGTAACTGCACCAGCAGTAATTCCCTTCAAAATGATCTAACTTTTACCGGAAAACACTGAAGTTCAACAAGGCATTTAATTTATGGACTGCCTATTAACTATGTATTAATAGCAGGACGAAAAGTTATCAGCTGTTTTTTAGGACCATAATTTTAAAGCTATTATATAAACGAGCCCCTTACCATGGAGAAAATTAAAGTTGAGAAAAAACTCGTCATAACAAGTCTCTGGCATGAAATACATAAGCATAAATTCTTTCATTAATGCCATTGAAGAGGTCGCCATTGTGGAGGTTTGACCGTCGTTTTGCTGCGCAGCAGCGAACCTCTTACTTCCGCATATGACAGAGCGACAGCGAAATACGTACTTCCGGTAACGTACTTCCGGAAGGCATTCGTTACTGTTCGGCTTACTGTCGGAACACGTGGGTTATATATATACTAGAAACCAGTGTTTGAAGTGGGCCGGTATTCACCAGGATGCAGTACCAGCACCTCTTTGTTTTTCTCTTCAGTGAATTTTCACATCTCGATAGCTGCTGCTACCGAATAACAAGAGGAGTACTGGCACTTATAGCGCAGAATAACAAAGCGAGTACCAGCACCATTTCCCCCTCCTTTAATCATTTCTAGAAACCTAGTAATAGAACACACATTTTACAGGTATGAACGTATAAACATCATGGGATTATGACAAAGTTGCATATAATCAGGAAGGCTTGGTCGGTTTTACGGAGGGAGCTGGGCACTATTGACATTGTGGCAAAGAGAAGAATGCTGCCCACACCGGTCGATTATGGACAATATCCTTTACCCGCTTCACAGTATTGTGGCTGGACAGAAATGCACATTTAGCCGCTGACTTTCAACTTTAGTTGAGAACGTGGATTCGTACTGCAAATACATAGTTAATGGAGAATAAGTAAAAGCGATTAGAAAACAAAAACGTTCTAAGCAACATTTGCTCCTTCTGACGATCCGTATAAGTATGGAAGTCTCAACGGTGTGAGTTGTGTTCGTTTAAAATATAAGATGGTCTAGAAACATAAAAGTCTATAATAAAATTAGCGGAAGAACATGGATAATGGTGATTAAAAGTAATAAAATAAGGTGAGCGATAAACTGGGATTTGCATGCTAACAGCGAAGAGCTAGCTGACTAGTTCACTTAGCCCTGTAGTGTTTTAACACATCTGAACCATAATGAGCACAACGGGTGCAGTCTGTACCGAGCCCATGGAAGTCGGATCGGACATCGCAGGCGAACCGTACAGCATCTCGGTGTTAAAGGAGGGATACAGCCTAGCTCAGCCGGACGGCTCAACGCGTGCAGACGGCACAATCTCTCTATTGCAAGGACCGAAGATAATACTAGTGGACACCGGGGGTCCGTGGGACCGCGATTTTCTTCTTGATCAGTTAAAGAAGAGGGGTCTTGAGCCTGGCGACATTAATATAGTGGTGGGAACCCACGGACACTCGGATCATATCGGAAATGTGGGTCTCTTCCCGGAAGCTACACTAGTGGTTGGTTGCGATATCAGCCAGGGAGACCGATACCTCCCAAACCAGCTGGCAGAAGGTCGGCCTCATCCCATTGATGACCATGTGAGTTTGTCACATTATGTTAAACGACGTTGTGCAACACTTTCTGTACTTTGCAGTGCCCATTGATATATATTCCTTATATATTGCTATCAGTTAAACAGTCATATTATAAACCCATGTGTCTAATCTTATGCGTTCGTTCCTCAGGTGTCTATACTACCCACGCCAGGGCACACGGGCCGGGATGTCAGCGTACTGGTGACAGGGACCTCGGTGGGCGTCGTCCTGGTGGCGGGAGACCTGTTTGAAAATAGCGCCGATGAGGACACCTGGCGGGAGCTGAGCGAGAACTCTGCAGTGCAGGAAGTGAGCCGGCAGGGGGCGCTGCGCACAGCCGATGTCATTATTCCGGGGCACGGGCCCCCGTTCAGGGTTCGCAAAGACACCCAATAAAAGGCATTTAAATGACAAGCTTACTTCCGGCTGTTATTCAGTTGATCTTCACTTTACACCTTACATTGAAAGGAGGCAGTTCCAGCTGCAAGTTTTAACAGTTCACCGTTAGATGCTAATTAGCCTGGAGTGTCTGACTGGAATACGTTTCATTCAGTGGTGTGACATTATATGATATGCAGGAGGCTGTAGCCTTCGATACCTTACTCTGGCCCTGAGGTTTAGCGTAGTTTTGATTTTTTGCATACATTCATTTTACTGTGTTCTCTCCTTATCTTTTCACTAATCGTCTACCACTGTAGTGGGATAGTATCAAAGACACAGGAGATGTAATATTAATCTTTGCACTATTTTCTCCTGTCAGGCTACTTGCCTTGGTAAGTCTGCCCTGTTCATACAATCCTATATAATTGGTCATATTGAGAATCAAGGTAGAACTTATGGTTGGGCTAACCTAGGTTGTAACCAATGGCCCCATTTTTCTCTGGGTGTGACAGCATCTGCTGCTGCCATCCATCGGAGACTCCTC
>JAODUD010000002.1:10040092-10058225 GCA_026784285.1 Stomatorhinus walkeri
ACCCCGCCCCCCCCCCCCCCCCCCCTTTTTATGAGCCTGGGGGCCGTGGCATCCCAATGACTTTGCCCATGAGCCACCACCGTCATGCAGTCGGCCTCGTTCGGGTGAGTGGGTGTTGCTGAAGGCGGTCATAATTCACTCTGGTCCAGATAAGACACATTGACGAGGCAGGTTGACCACCATATAGTAACAGGTGCAACCATGTGTGCATGCTATCAGTGGAGAAGGTACCACAAGGTACTGAGTCATAAAACAGGGTGTTGCGATTGCATGGGGGGTTGTAAAAGCTGATTAGTCTTTTAGTCATCGTTTCAGCTACCCACTCGCCTCGTTTACCTTATTTTCAGTGCCCAAACCCTGAAGATCCAGCCCATATCCAGCCTCAGCTCTTCTTACAATCTGATCATTTCCCCTTGCTGCTTGTGTGGTCCCCGTGCCGACTCCATAATGGCCGTGTTTTGTTTCACGTCTTCACTGTTACTTTTTCAGAACTCCTCTCCTCTTTTGTTCCATGAATACAATCCTTCCCCCGATCCATGTGCCACGTGGTTCTGTTGGCCCATGTGTTCTTCCTGCTTTTAAGGAGGTAGGTGATGGGTTGGTGTCGTGTCTCACTCTAGCGGAGGCTGAAAACTAACCAGGTTGTACGGTAGATCAGAAAGGAGTTATGGAACTGCAGCCTGGACAGGGTGCTAGGAGGCCACATGTACTCGGCTCAGCCATAGATTCTTGTGAATAGGGGTCCATTTTCCCCTTGTGTGTGTGTGGATGTTTGCCAATACTCTGGTTTCCTGCAGTTTAGGTGAGACGGCGGCATAGTGTGTATTTACCCTGTGAGGGATGGTCATTCATTTCCAGGGTGTGTCACGTCTTGTGATTCCCGGGAATCTCTGCTTCAGCAGTTATGGAAAATGGGTGGAGGGACTACATAGTTGTCTGGATGACTGTCAGAGGTTGCTGTTGAGCTGAGGTGAGACTAAGGGAAACCTCACTGGATGGTGACTCATCTCATGACCTTCTATTTGGTCATATTAGGCTTAAGGATAATATTAAATAATAAATATCAAAATGTCATACATACTGGATTTTTAAATGACTATGTTGCAGGCATATTTCAACTGAGATTTTTTGGCAAATTATAAATGGCAGACTTTGGAATTTAAGTGTGATTTTACTTATTTAAGGATATTAAAAGACGTACAAGTTTGCATGTTCTCCCTGTGCTGTCGTGGGGTTTCCTCCAGGCACTCCGGTTTCCCCCCACAGTCCAAAGACATGCTGAGGCTGATTGGAGGTACTAAATTGCCCGTAGGTGTGCCTGTGTGTGTGAATGGTGTGTGGGTGTGCCTTGCGATGGGCTGGCCCCCTGTCCAGGGTTGTTCCCTGTCTCATGCCCATTGCTTCCGGGATAGGCTCTGGCCCCCCTGCGACCTAGTAGGATAAGCGGGTATGGAAAATGGATGGATGGAAAACACGTACAACAGGATCCAGAGCAACCGGGGTTAAGGGCTTTGTTAAGAGCAGAATGGTGAAAATGCTTTAAAAAATTTTATTCATACGGTGTAGAGTCCATCACAACAGGAAAGTCGCAGTGATGACTACAGGATTTGAACCATCAACCTTCTGTTTGTTTGTGGGCAGTGATGTCTTAATGTATAGGGGAGTACACTTGTAATTGAAAGATTGCTGGTTCGAATCCCTGACCAGCAAAGCACCACTGAGGTACCCTGAGCAAGGTCCCGCCCCCAAGCACTGCTCCCCGGGCGCTGAATTAGCTGCCCCCTGCTACGTCGCATATGGGTTAAATGCAGAGGACACAATTCGTTGTTGTGCGCTGTGCGCTGTGGTGTGTCAACAATGACCACTGATCGCCTAAAAAAAGGAAAGTTGCAAATCCATAAAAATAAAACCATCAATAAAAGAGATTGGAAAAGGGCTTGCTGACTGTACTGTGCTCTGTAGTTGTTTGGCTGGAGCTCAGCAGCCTGTTCTCTTCCTGGTTAATCATTGCCCCGCCATCAAGATGTCGCTCTTATCCCCCGATTGGTGACGTGTTTCTTCCCTCCTGCTCACAACATCAGAGGCTGTCCAGAGTTCATCGTAGATTGCGAGTACCCAAACGGCGTGAAAGCACATCTCTGGAGCTTATTTCCTGATCTCAGAATCTGTCCTGAAACAACCCAGATGAGATAAAAAAAAAAAAAAAAGCGTTCAGTGTGCCTCTATATTGATTGTTCAGGTATGAAATGTCAAGGCTACCGGAGAGTTGCCTCATCGTCGGAAAAAATGAGCACGGCGACTAATCTGAGCTGAAGCACAAAACCCACATTTAATCACCATAAATGTCACCTTCACTGGATGTTGAACCATTACTAAAGTACTTTATGTAATAATTATTCTTTGCTTATACTTTGTAACTGAAAATGACCGCTTCACCAAAACCTAATCTTATATTGGCTAGAGTTTGAATGCCAGTTTTCCAATACATGCCTTTAATTTTACAATGTAAAAGTAACTAAACTAATAGATGTAAGGAAACAGAACCCAGCCTGCTTTCTCTGTTTAAGCACAGAACATAAGGACCATGGCCTTAGTTTAGTTATAAAATACAGACGGAAACTATTTGTCTTGGTGTCCTGTAGATATCGTGTCCCCTCTCTCTATTGGCTTTTACTTTTCTTTCTTTCTCAAACATAAACATTTTATTCCATAAGTGTTAACAGTCTACTGTCAATAAGACATTTTTCCAGTTATGGGATGGTCATCTAGTTCCGCCCACACCCGCCCACTCTTCACGTGTAGAATTATGGTTATATAAACAGACCCATCACTGTTCTCCCTCATTAAAGTGAAGAGAGGAGAGGAGAAGGGACGGGATAGGGACGGAAAGCCATCCCGCGACACGTCAAAGCCTATAGGACCGTGTGGGTTCACCGAACATTTTAACCACACGGGAAAAGTCGTTTAAGTAATTTCGGACAAGGAAGCGGGACCATGTGTACAGGAAAGTGTGCCAAGTGCATTGGGGTGATGCTGTACCCCTTAGCGCTCATCTCCATCGTCTGCAACATCATATTGTTCTTCCCAGACTGGAAAACCAAGTACGCAAAGGAAGAGCAGGATGGCTTGGGTCCCCGCATCACAGAGGAAGTTAAATACATGGCAGGCGTTATTGGAGGGGGCATCATGGTGAGTTTAGACCAGCACTTTCCAGTACCTGGGGACCCCAGATGGTCCATGTTTTGGGAGCTGCGATTTCAGGATCAAAAATGTGGACTGTCTGGGGGGGAACAGTGATTTAGCAAACGCTTTTATCCAAAACGACATAAAATTCAGTCAGCCTGTTCCTGGAACAACTGGGTGTTAGATGCCTTGCTGTAACGCACGACGGTGAAACCTTTATGCCAAACCCGGGATTTGAACCATAACCTTTCGGTTATTGGAGCCACACACCTGCTTTTTATTGATTGAATGACTTTCTTATATTTTGGTCAGTATGATTATTATATTCCGTGCTGATGGGTCTCCTTGTTTTTTGCTTCATATTGAAAACCTATGTGGTGTGATGCAAGGTAACATCCATGTCAACAGTGTAGAAATATCCACATGACTTGCAGTAAATATCTAAATAGGCGCACAGAAATATATTGCCTGAGATAAGGCAAAGATGAAGTGACATAAATCTCTCTTCGCACTGGCCCCGGCCTTGCTGTAGGTGCTGATCCCAGCCATTCACATCCATCTGACGGGAAAGCGGGGCTGCTGTGCGAATCGCTGCGGGGTGAGTTCGGGACCCGCCGCCCGGGGGCTCGATTGCCCGGATGCCGTCGCCCCGCCGAGACTGACTGGCCCTTGTTCCTCCCTCTGTGTCTCCACAGATGTTCCTGTCCATCGGCTTTGCGGCAGTGGGGGTCCTGGGTGGTCTCTACTGCTTCAGCGTGTCCATTGTTGGTCTCGTCAACGGGCCCATGTGTTATTACAGGATTCCTGGCACCGTCAGATTTCAGTGGGGGACGCCATTTGTCAACAGGTAATGATCAACTTGACATTCAATCCATCCATCCTCCAACCTTGTATCCTGGTCTGTTTCATTGTGGGGGGGTTTACATGGGGAGGTACAGTATGAGAGATGCAAGAACAAAATAATGTCCTCCTCCATGGAGGACAAAAATGAAATACTGGATCTTTGTATAATAATGTATTATGTATTAATGTATTACAATAAATACAATAAAAACAATAAATAGTACTAAAAACTTAGGGTGACACTTTACTAGAGAGGACACAAATAATGTAGTATTACTGTATTTATTAATTATGTATTAATTAAGCATAAAGTCTTAGTAACATACTGATCGCATGTTCACTAATCATTAATGAATCCTGACATATTTTACGTCAAGCAATTACTATATATGTAAAATCATGTTTGTTCATCATTAGTTAATCGTGTCGCATCTTTTATCTGAAGTAGCGCTATATTTGTTCATCATTTGTACTTAACTGAGTTGTTACTAAGTATCTGTGCCCCTTCAAGTGTCACCAGTCATAGAAATGCAGAATTCGTTGTTCGGGGAGAGTTGAATATTTTCTGATGTGGTGCACAGCGTAAAAAGTTTTAGAACCACTGGTAAAACAGTAGTTTAGAATATTACAGTGTAATAAATTACATTTCACCACACCGGTGGTGTGCAGTTCAGTGGGTTTGGGCTCTGTGTCTAGAAGGTTGTGAGTTTGATTCTTGTAACCCCAGCAGAGTAATTATTTCACCACTGGGCTATTGAGCAAGACTCACAAAAGTCAAGGCACTCTACAACCGCAGGATGCCGGCTCATTTCTGAGCTCAGACCCCAAGCCTGCTATGTGAACACTACCCAATTACCTGATAACTGTGAATGAAGTGCTACCTGTCTATTCATGTGTCCTCCCACAGCACTGAGAGTTACCTGACTGACCGGGAAATGTGGAATATTTGTCAGGAACCCAAAGACGTGGTGCAATTCAACGTGGGCCTGTTCTCCACCATGCTCATAGCTGGTGGTCTGGAAATTGTCCTATGCACCATCCAGATGGCCAACGGGCTGTTTGGGTGCCTCTGCGGGACATGCAACAAGAATCAGGTGAGACCGGCGCCCCCTGCTGCCATAGTGACCAAACATACCGAGCACCGAATCATGCCGTACACGCCCCGTAGAAAAGTAAAACAGACGGGAACTATTTATTGGTCAAAATCTAATACAGTACAAAATCATCCTGATATACACTTACACTACACTAAAATACAGGGGAATATGAAAGAACTTTGATTTAAAAATCTTATTTCATTATAGCTGACCCACAGAAAAAATTACCCGTGCTTTATGATCTGTTTAAATATATATTATACTCAAAATGCATATGATAACAGTGTTATTCTGGTACAGTTTCTTACATGTTAGAGTGTGGGTATTTCCTGATTATAATACAACGAAAACAATCATTTGGAAAAAAAGATGCAAGAACATACGAATGAGGTGATACAGAACAGAGAACTCGCGTAACATTTCACACTTCAACTATACCGAATAAGGTTTAGTCAGTTATCGCGCTTTTCCAAAAAATATCATTAGATATCCGATATATTGACTGATTTCGCTGCGTAACTCAATGAACTCTAAACTGTGCGTTTGCTTCCTGTCTCCCCAGTCATATTAATCAGAGCAGAGTTAATGGGAGAAGATAGAAGAATGGGCCTCGTGCACGATGGACTGACTGCGCCCTCTTGTGTCCACATAGGGCAACAGTTCTTAATAGATCACTAATGAAAACAGCTTTACGGGACCATTTTAAATGATCATTTCCAGTAAACACATACTACCTTGTCTAAGGATCTGTATTATTCCTAATTACTACTTGTGAATGAATAGTATTTTACAAGTAATGTTTATAAAATGTTAATTACTTTGTTTTTATACAAAATGTTTATAGACTTTATACACTTTTTCCATTGTTTTTTGCACTGTCAATGAATGGTCTAACCATGACAGTGATTCTTGCTGATAAATATTAAAATAAAGTGTTAAACTACTACACATTATTATACCTAAGGGAGGATGAAACCATGTAACAAAATATCAGTAATTCTATCACTGGTATCCTGTTGCTACATTGTTTTAGCTTGAGCTGAATCTTGTGTCATGGAAATTTTCAAACCTGACTGTTTCTCCTTTGAAACAGATGAAGGTTTGCATCTTTCATGAACCTTGAAAATATTTTGCGAGTTATTTTTTGTAAAATGGTAAAATATTACTTTGACCAAATAAAATTCTTATTTTAAAAGGAATAAATTGTTCACGGTAATATTAAAGCTTCCTTCAGTGATACATGTTCTGTCACATCTGCAGACACCTGAATCTTAGTGGCCTAGGACATAGGGGTAACACGTAAAGCAGTCATCATAATGCATCATAAATACCTCCATAATGCATTATAATGCATCCATAAATTATTATAAACATGGCTATAAATATTTATAAAAAGGCATATTTTATTTCAACCATTATAATGCATTATGAAGGTATCTATAGTGCATTATAGATGAGAACTTCTTGCAAATCTCATGCCAGAGTGGCTGTTTCTCACTGCTACACCTTCACAATTAATTTAAATGGTTACAGAAAATGGACAGTTTTACAGATGACTCAAATAACTAAAGAATTTTGTATTCTCCTGTGGTAACATTTATGAATAAACAGTCAGGGTGTGAGGGACATTGTTTTATATGTCATCCCATGACTGTGAGATTCTAGGGGTCCATGGTTTCTGGACATGAATTGTCACAGTGAAACTGCTACAGTTTGACCTGGAACAGACACAGTAGGACACAAGCAACTGGGAAATGGTTTGCAAATACCTTAAGACAACTGCAACATCCAAACGAGCTGTAATACATCCATCAATCCATCCATTTTCTGTACCTGCTTATCCTACTGGGGGGGTCCAGAGCCTACCCAGAAGCAATGGGCACGAGGCAGGGAACAACCCTGGACGGTGGGCCAGCCCATCGCAGGGCACACCCACACACCATTCTCACACACACAGCCACACCTACAGGCAATTTAGCAACTCCAATCAGCCTCAGCATGTCTTTGGACTGTGGGGGGAAACTGGAGTACCTGGAGGAAAACCCCACGACAACACAGCGAGAACATGCAAACTCCACACACATGTAATCCAGGCAGAGACTCGAACCCACGTCCCAGAGGTGTGAGGCAACAGTGCTAACCACTGCACCACCATTCAAATCGCTTGGCATCACTGGGTGACCATCAACCATCTGTAAACAGACATTGTCATTGGTCAAATGACCGAGAACAGAAAATATCAGGCAGGGCTTTTCGGGGTCGGGGGTTTAAAAAAAAAGACTGTAGGTGTTTATATATGTACTAAACAAGCACAGACTGGCCATTGGGAGTAATGGGCAATTTCAAAGCAGAATTCTAAAAATCAGACAGTAAAACAAACTAAACATTTTAGTGCAAAATAAGCACACAGTATGCTCCTGCTCAGGGTCAGGCAATCCTGTATGTGACATAGGTGGTCTCCTAGGGCAGTAGCAGCTTGCCAGCCAATTTCACTTAGCCTCAGGCAGGGGGCGCCGGCGGTGATGCTGGCCTAGGGTGCCACACTGGCTCGGACAGGTATTGTTCTCGCTCCTTGCTCAGAGATTGTGGTAGACCAGGGTTATTCAAATCACGGTCCTCGAGGTCTGAGCCCTGCTGGTTTTCCAGCCTTCCTTTACCTGTCAGTCAGGTGTGAAGCCTCTGACCAATCAGAATCAGTAATTATAATACAACTACCTGGGTGAACTGAAAACAAGGCCTGGATTTGGAATCAAGGTCCAGATTTGAAGAACACTATGGTAGACAAATAAAGCACTGTGTATAGTTCAGATAAATAACTAGTCAATGTGTGTTAATTTGCAATCTGTTTATCTCAGGTCTATAACATAATTTTTTTGGTGCCTTATAGCGTGTGTGTCCCATTTTGACCATTGCCTTGCCCAGTGCAAACTCCAGTAGTCCCTAGTACTAACCCTACGGCAGACTATAATAAGACCACAGACCTTTTACTGTTATATATTTTTGGTGGTTCAGTGGATGGTGTTGCGACTTCCCTGGGTGTGTGTGTGTGCAGTTTGCGATGGTGCAAGTTTCTTCACAGAGCCCAAAGCCATGCCCTAATTGTGCAGAGGTGTGGCAGTGAGAAAGAGACACCCTGGCCTGAGATTCAATGCTGAAACAGGTTGGAAACAAGACCACAGTTGTTTTAGGGTGTACTCACATTACAGTGCCTGAGCAGGTACGCTAAACTGTGCCTGGGCCTGCTTGAGGAGGCGGGTACGGTACGCATCCAGTGTGATCGATACCCATGCCCGAGCACGGAACACAGCCATGACATCAACAATGCAACTGGCACATGCATGCACACGTGAATATACATGAACTGGATCTGAAAGGAATGGATCGGAGAGGCTGTACAGTTCAGGTGGCGACAAATATTTCACAAACATTGATGGGGCCATATTTTGCAGTTACAGAAAGTGCAGCAATATATTTTTTCGTGTGACTTTAAACATTTACATTTTATTTATTTAGTCAATGCTTATGTTCAATGCGACATACATTTTTGGAAAGCAGGGACAGACAGTCCCTGAAAGAGCCAAGGGTTCGAGGTCTTGCTTGGGAGCCCAACAGCCTTGGGATTTAAACCCACGATCTTTCAATCACAGGCACAGCACCCTTACTTGCTGAGCCACAGATAGTCCCCATGGAACCCTTAATTGACAAACTTCTAGGGCTCTCAAATGGCAAAGTAGAGTCTAAGGGCAGCTAAGCTGGGGGCTGTTTGATGTAGTAGGATTTCTTGCTTAGTGGGACAGCATCAGATTTAAGGTGCACCAGTTTAAATGGACTTAATCTTTGTTCACTTACATTTAGCGGTCTAGCCAAAGATTTTCCCACAAATAAACACGGAATTTGATTTTCTGTCACTTGAAAGGTTATAGTACATGTCAGATATGACTGACTTACTACAAATGGGCTTTATCTAGTGTCAAACCCTACAAAAATAAATTTGATTCTTTTATTAAAATTAGATTTAATGAAATTTGACACCTTTTTCTGTGTTCTGTATCTGTCAGAGCATTTTAATAATATTAAAATATAAATAAAATGTTTCATCATATAACCCAGCCCTCATCTGGGAAAAAAAATGTTTGTTACCCCAAGGCAAGCCAGCCTAGTATCAGTTAAATCGTCTTGTTAAACAAAAAATAAAACCAGTACAAATTATGTTGTCTTCTATAACTGTTAAATTTACATACAATATATAATAGCCAGTGTGTCGCTTAGTGGTTTAGGATTGTGTCTTTGTGATTTGAAGGCTGCTGCTTCAAATTCCTGAGTCAGCAAGAGTGATTAAAGGCACATTCAGCAAAGCTCTTAATGTCCAATCGTTGTAGTGCCCTTTGACCCTGCTTTCAGGTGTATGACGCGTTGGCTAAAAGCATCAGTCACAAGAAAGTGGGCATGCATTCTGCTGCCTGCCATAAACCGACAATAACCCCTGTTTACCACTAGGTGGTGGCAGTAGCGTGCTCCACCAATCCTCACTTAAATGGTCACCGTATACCTGAATTTAAGTTGACCGAAGTAGATCTTTGTCCCAGGCCCGTCTCTGAAGAGAGGGAGGGGGCCAGGGCGAGAAAGCCTTTTCAGGGCCCCAGGTGCAGCCAACATAAACCAAGTAACGGCTACACCTTGGTCAATGTAATACAGATGCAACTATAATGAGACCCTGAAGTTTGACCTTTCATGTTTAGCTGATGTGAAACCATAGGGTGGCCAGGCAAGTGACAATAGTCTGTAATCACGTGTCAAAGATAGTATTTAGATTAAGCGTATTTCCAGTGTATGTTTAATAGGGGCATAATGGTACAGAAAAGTACCAGAGCTGGGGGAGTTACTCACAAAAATAATACATTACAGACAGAGGTGGGGAGTTCAGGTCAGGGAGTACAAATCCAGACCAAGGTTTTGTTCCAACCAACCAGCTGAGTATTCTGTGACTGTGATTCTGTATGCTCAATGGTTTGGTTGAAGCAAGACTTTGTTCTGGATTTATGCTTTCTGGACCGGAACTTTCCTCCTCTGTCTGTAATGGATTATTGTTAACTTCCTCAACACTGCTTAGCACGTTGATTGTGTTTCCAGCAGCATATCCAAGTACGATGTAACAGAGCCGGTGGCCGGAGTCTTACGGGCTTATAACCACTCCCTTTACAGTGCTGGTGTATTCTGAGAAACTGGAATGTTCCCAAACCGCTGATTATGACTGGCCGTAACCAGCGTTAGCGGGAACCGACTCAATGCCGCAATTAGCATCATGTTTTCTATGTGGGACATACTTGCGAATTTAGGTTCCGCCCGTATCAATAAAGGCATTCATTTAATTTTGCATACTGAACCTAAAATGATGTAGGCCTGCCAAATAAAGACCTGCATGAACAATAGGTGTATAGCCCTATTAGTTATACTAATATACTAATATTATTTTATCACTATTTAGGCAAGTTGCCCTATTGAGCGGGACTCCTAGTGGACGGTACAACCAGTGCAGCTGCTTTGTACATGAATACATGCTTACTTTTATTAAGGGCCTTACATTAACACTATTTTATTGTGTTGTAAGGTGCTGCCTATTACAGACAAATTATCCCTTTTGTGTGAACAGAGATCACCAACATCAGGATATGGGCAAAGCAAATGATGTAACCCGTACTGGTTTACACATAAGTCCAGTAAACATGTAGCAATACTTCATAACAAATAAGGTTCGTCAGGGTCATACCAGAAACACGACGCACGTTCATTTAAAAAAATACGTCCAAGGGAACTTCCCATATAGTCAATAAGGAGTCTGTATTTCACACTTTAAATAATCGCTTTCGGGGAATGGCTAGATCTTACCCGGTCCTTCAAAACAACGTCTACATGTGAATAATAAAAGGCTATCATGAAAAACCGACGCAATTTTGAAATTAAACGCGTAGCTGGATTGTGTAAGTATATAAACTATGATAAAGAAATCCATCGCGACATACGCGTGTGTTCTTAGGAGGTGGACTTTCCTGAACAATGATTTTTTCACAGATTCTATCACTAATTTATTATCCTCTAAACACCGATGCTTTATTGTTGATCATATCATTTAATTTTGAGACGTAGCCATTGCATCGTGTGTTTTTCCTTTATAGTTAGTACAGAGAAGCAACCGGACATCGCTATTATAAACGTATAGGCTATAGGAACAATTATAAATCAATTAAGCTCTTTATAAAAACTGTAGTCGCTGGTCAGTGTACATTGATTTGGTCCGAAGTGTATATTTCGAAATAAAAAACGCAATTTATTCATACCAAAAAAACCGTTTTATTGGTTGTTTCGGAACTTATTCCTAAATAAACGTCCAAATTCCCAAACGCGTGGAAATCGACAGCCAAGATTTAACATGGTTTCCGGTTTAAGCGTGAATGATTATGTTTATTATACTGGTTTGCCTAGAGACAGAAGCATTAAAAGTTAAGTAATAGGCATGGAAGCGCCCGTGCAGTGTGAAACTGGAAATGGGGTAATGGGGAAGCGCGCTTGCGGGGAATTCCGACATACACCTGTTTATTTAGACAAACTTAGACAGACTTGCTGACTTTATTACACATGAAACGTCTCAGTTGAGAAGAGGTCTCGAAACGGTAATTCGAGGATATTACTAGACACATAGGACGTACTATATGGATAACAGCTTGTGTACGTGTGTCCATGGCTGTGTGTGTGGGTAAAATTAAGGAGTAACACAGAGTTGAAGACGATCCATAAGAAAAGTTACGTACCGTCACAAAAACACTGCACAACACTAACGCTTGTTGTTATTATTATCTGATTTATACAATATAAAATCAATAATTTGGGCAGCTCAACTTGTTTCTTACAAATGTCTCGGAGACCAAACGTAAATTTATGTAAATATAATTTAAACTGTCAGTTACCAATGGAAAAACATATGCAATATTAGGAGATATTCACCCAGCCATCCATCTTCAAAAACTTTATCCAGCGCAGGCTCGTAGGTAATACAGAAACAATCTTTTTTTTCTTATAGTGCAATCCTGCAGATATTGTCGTTTTGTATGGCTGGGACATTCGGTATATTCAATGCGATATATACTAACTCCATTGTTTCCCTCAAACAGCTTTTGAAATTGGATATCTATGGACGCCTTAAGCGAAGCCGCCGCAGTTAATGCAGCCACGCCTGGCATGACGGCATGGGGGAATGAGGCCTGGCTTAACCTCACCGACGTGAACGGCACTAACCTGACGGAGAGCTGCGAGGCCCACAGTGCGGATTTCCAGTACCTGATGCTGCCGATCGTCTACAGCATCGTTTTCGTGCTCTCTATGATCGGCAATCTTACCGCTCTGGCACATTTCCTGCACTCGCAGTCCGCCACGCAGCCCTCGCACGTTTTTCTGGTAAACCTGTGTGCCATCGACCTCCTTTTCACACTCACGCTGCCCTTAAATGTGCTTTACCACGTGGGGCACAACCACTGGCCCTTCGGAGAGGAGGCGTGCAAAGTGAACGGGGCGCTCTTCTTCGGGAACCTGTACGGCAGCTCCCTCTTCCTGATGCTCATCTCGCTGGACCGCTACCTTGCCGTCGTGCACCCGCTGCGCGCCCTCCGGCTCCGCCACCCTAAATACCGGATCCTGCTGTCTTGCTCGGTAAGGCTGTGCTGTTTTACCGCAATGTGTTTGGGTAAACGGGTGAACGCAAAGTATTTAGGGCGCTGGTGTGGAGTTTACTGCTGGATAATGTAAATCTGCTGTGGCTTCCCACTGATGACACAAGATACAGAAATTGATGTTATCTGTATCTGTAGTGAGCATGTTTTTGTTTATGTTTTGCATATCCACTCTCCGCTGAAGGTGTGGCTAGCTCTGATCTCTGTCATCCTCTACCTAACCCTACGGGTCCCCGCCACCCGGCCCTTCCCATCTGGGCTCATCGCCTGCATGGAGAACTTCTCTTCGGACTCTTGGCACGGTCGCGTCTCCGCCGTCATCCTTCTAGCGAGCGTGCTGAGCTTCTTCCTGCCCCTGTCGGTCATCGCCACCTGCTACCCGCTCATCGCCTGCCGGCTGCTGAGCCGCCAGGCCGAGGACAGCGAGGCGGGGGGCGGAGTCTCGGCGCAGCGCGGCTCGCGGAGGATGCGGCGGCGCGCCCTGCGCATGGTGCTCCTAGTCCTGGCTGTCTTCCTGCTCTGCTTCACTCCATATCACCTCAACCAGCTACTGCACACGCTGGCCCGCATGGACGTCCTGGCTGGCTGCCCAATCCTCCGTTTCACCTACCCGATGCGGCGCATCACCATGGCGCTCTGTAGTTTTAACGCCTGCCTGGACCCGCTGGTGTACTGTCTGGCCTCCGAGAGCTTCCAGTGGAGACAGGCCTGGAGGTGCTGCAGATGTGACAGAGTAAGCAAAACACTGAGACGGACGTTGGGCCGTGGGTAGAGGTGGCTGGGAAGCCTGCAAGAAGATGGCTTGCAGGATGAATATTCCGCTGGTCCAGTGGGTGCTCCTCAGGACCTTCTGATTTCCAAAAGATGCATTTTCCATCTGGAAGAATGCTCCCATCTGCATGGACAAACCAAGACTAACCCAAGCACTCGTAGTTCGATGATGATGAGATCAAAAGGGTCTGTCTCAAACCAGGGACCAGAAAATGTAAACAGGGCAGAGCCCCTACCAGTAATATGTGATGTTATAAACAATTTAAGCACTATGGATGAGGGGAGGGCCCCATCTGAATATTTCTCAACGTTGGGGATGGTCCCGTTATGAGGTGGAAAATACTGTGGCTACGTTCTGAAGGATATTTAAAACTTTGTTTCGTTGAGAGAATGTAATAGGAGTGGAGGAGAATACTGTGGTGATTATTTGGTGTGTGATAACCAGGGGCGTCGCAGGGACATGGAGAGCCAGGCGGATTCGGGGGCCCGACACTGTATAGGGGCCCCAAATGCAACTGTAACCCCCCCCCCCCCCAGCTGAGCAAAATCTATTGTGGGGGGTCCAAGATGACATTTTTCCAGGCAGCCCAGAAGTTCTAGTTGTACCCTGTGGAAGCATGAAAGCTTCAACAACAGAGTTTGTCAGGTTCTGCTAAATGTTCACGGAACAGGGGCAGGAGGCCAGGTTGGAGACGTTTAATGTAAATGATGACTTAGCCATCAAAGTAAATAACATATTTTTCAGTTAATGCTGGTTAATACAGTGCTGTTGGTGAGCTGATAGGATAGAAATACCATGACAGTTACACAATCGTAACAATCTTTGGGAAACCAAAGATTTTGAAAGCTAGTTAGGTATGACTTCCGTGTTACGGATAGTTCCACCTTGAATATATACTTAAATTTACAGTTAATTCAGGCACTCCTGGGTGCTGAACATTAATTTGTAATTAGAATGTAGTTTTGTTCTATATTAGGTTCAGATGAGAGCTAAAAGTGTAATAACATGTATATGATTACAAAATTATACAGATGAACTGGAAAATTAAATTTAGGATTACAGCTTGTTTTCCGGATTAAGCAGCCGATGGAGTGCTGAATGAAGTACCTCTTATTTTCATTCATATTGAACACGGTGGTGCAATGCTCTGCACTGCTGCTTCACACCACTAGGACAAGGGTTCGAGCTCCTGCCTTGGCTCTGCATGTGTGGAGTTTGCCTGGTCTCCCCTCGGTGTCCTCCCGAGTCTCCAGATGGGTGGTTGGATGGATGGATGGCGCAACATTCTCCTGTCCTTAATCTCACGTGTTTCCTCCTTTTGGTTGGTTGTCTGTGGATGTCCCAGGAATAATCTTATGCATACCTGCAGCAGCCAGTGGGGTTCTGGTTAAAGACATGGAACCAGAAGTGAGCTCAAGGGAATCTTGTGTAGTAATTTTGCACAAGTAATATTTCTGACTCTATAAATAAATAAAAATTATATGCCTCTTTTGATACAAAAAACATAATACTCTATGAAGATATTTTGTTGACATGTTTATATTGGACTTACTAACCCAAAACCTGGTTTAGCATTTGTTTTGTATATGTACAAAACAACAGCATCCAGTCCATGGCGTGTCCCAGTCTTGTGCCCAATGCTGCCAGGGATCAGCTCCAGGGCCCATCTGCGACCCCTGACCCCGATGACCAGTTAGAAAATGGATGGTAAGATGGACAAAGGTATGAAGCAAACACACGGCCACTTATTCAAATTATGAAATTAACCCCTCCCCTTTGAAATGCTTGTTCCTTACCAGGCACGTAGCCAGATGTTAAAACTACAGGTTAAGACTCCAAAATTCACCCATACCGTAGCAGTTTACTGGGAGGGGCCAATGAGTAGGCCTGCCGGTCCACCCTCCCGGCCCCATTTCTGAGCCCGAAGTGATGACCTTGACGCTCTGTAACCTCTTTTTGTGGTGGGCAAGCTGCATTTCATTTTCACGCAGAAACATAAACCTGAGAGATATTTTCGACTGTCTACAAGTGTTGTGTCCAATAAGGTTTGTTTCGTAGTCAGATTTTAAACAGGGCTTTTACACAAAGAGAATCACCCTCTTGCGTTTGATACATGCATGTAATTTCTTAGACAAAGCCAGCATACAACCTTCAAAGCTTAATTTTTACTACTTTTATTTTTGTAAGACAAGCGCTGTTTATAGAATGTACTGCAATTACCTTTCTGAGAATTTGTAGTTGGTGAGATTCGTGAGAGTTATAATTTGACTGATCAACACCAAACTCTTGTTTTGAGTCATATTTCATCTTGGTTTGATTTTGAGAACTTTCTTGTGTGACATATAGTTCTGTCTTGTACAATAAGCACTGAGGGTAGCCTGTTTTATTCCTCTAGGGGGTGCTGCTCCCGTGCAAAGTTCTTCTCATTCAGTTTAGTGAAACCATTAAAATTTTAATGATCTAACTGTATTCTCCAGTTAGATGGAAGTAACTCTGGTGAATGAACTTTGCCCCATTCTTGGCCCATTGTGATGCTGTACTGGGCAGATATGTAGCTGATCTGTGCACGCACTCTGTAAAAATTTTGATGTTTAGCAACAGCTGAGAAGAGAAACAGCCCGTTTAACACCCACAACATCATCTTGCTGTGCTCGTTTTGAAAACGAGGAAAGCGTTTTGGTTGTTTGCGTGGTCTGGCGGTAGAGATGACGCAAGAGTGCAAGTGGTCTAGAATCGTTGTGTGTTTGTGAGCATCTGACAGCAGACTCCTTTCGTTTGCATCAGGGTTAAAGAAGGTCCTGACTTTCTGTCAATCAAACACTGATGGGGATTATCATGGTTGCGGTGCAGTCTATGTGATGACTGAAACTTGCACTATTTCGAATAATAGCCATACTTCTGTGGCCCAGAGATGTTATCCTCCCGTATGGATTTTTCAGTATGTTTTGTCGATTTTTGTACGTTTTACAGTGGAATTGTTGTTTTTCTTCTGTAGAGAAGTGACAACTTCTGCATTTTGCTTTGTGGTTATGAAGTAATAAACACATCTGGTTCAGCACATCCACTTGTGTTATTAAAATGCCCCCAGCCTCTAACCCCAAGTTTAGGCTACATTATATTCAAATATTTGATATTCAAATTTCAGACATTCCCCAGATTCTTATACTACTTGCTCTTGATACAGTAGTTACCTGTTTAAAAAAGGAAACTGGTTTAACTTTTGATATATCCTTGTACAGTGGTATTTAACCACAACCACAAGCCAAGTGTCACTTTTGTACAACAACTCTAGTAGACAGTGTTTTAATTTCTTTAAAGATTTTTTCTTCTTTGCACCTTAAATTCAATGGTGCAGTGATTAGGTTTTACTATGCATGCCCATTGATTATCCGGCATTGTAGGACACTGATATAACTGTGATGTGTGCATGATTCCTTTTTTTATGAAAGTATGTGCATATAAATAAGTACTGGTAAATAAAAGTACAATGACAAAACAAACAAGCGTACTTTATTTGCAAAGGTACATTGGAATGCTTGTCTTTATCAACCCTGTCTTAGTCTCCATAGTTTGGGGGGGGGGGGTCTTAGGACAGGATCAGCGAACATGCAGCCCCACTGGAGGTTAAGGGCCTCTTTCAGGGGTCCACAGACAAGACCTGGGTTTGAAACGGGGACCTTCTGCTCACAGGCACAGAGGTGTAGCCCTCTGAGCCACTCACCACAGCAAAAGCCAAAAAACTTCCTTGCCTAAAATTCCACTCCAGCTCTCAGATTTTGTCCCAGTCTCTCATTGTCTCTTGTTCAGTGATGGATCATTTTTTCCCTCTTTACACTCTCAGTTCCTCTCTGTCTGATGTCGGCTAGTTTTTTTTTCCACGCAAACATGACAATGGAAATAGAATAGTCCCAGGATGCTTTGAGGTAGCTGTGGGTCTTGCAAAGTGTACCACTGAACCGATTACTGACTGATATAGGGTTTGGTTGGGGTTAGGGTTAGAGTCACCAACATGTCCTGAAACATTGAAAACTTCTTCTATTTAGTTCTCTTTAGTTACACATGAAAATCCTAAGACTTTCATTTGTACTTTGCCAGAAAGTTAAGCTTTTTCATCCTTTAAATGTGATTTTATTGAATTTTATTTAAATGAATCCTTCTGTCTGTGTAAAGCACATTGAATTGCCTTGCATCTGAATTGTGCTGTATAGATATACTTTCCTCGCCTTCACAATAACTACGACGTGTCAGAGAGCAGTGTCTGCTGTGCAGTATTTGTTGCACAGAAAAGCCAGTGGTATGTGGCTGAGAAACCCACTTGTATATCTTTTGACACACTGTGCCATATTTTATCTCCATATCTAGAAATATGGAACTGCCATTATAATGCCAGTTCAAAGAATTTAACATACTGACAGTGCTGTCACTCTAGCTTCACAATCCCTTGTGGGATTGGAGTGCTGACATTTCAGGGACTCCCCATGCCTGCATTCCCACCTGCCTCTCCCTCCTACTTATGC
>JAODUD010000002.1:10065121-10075854 GCA_026784285.1 Stomatorhinus walkeri
CAGCTGACCTAAAGGTTACCCCAAACACCTGCATACACACCGGCCCTTTGCGGATAAGATTGCCTACCCCTGATCTATATTATTAGCTATATATATATATATATATTCTAGGCCCTGTGGTGGGTGTTGCATGGTGGTGTAGTGGTTAGAACTGTTACCTCACACCTCTGGGACCTGGGTTCGAGTACCCGTCTAGGTTTGCATGTTCTCCCTGTGTCGTCGTGGGGTTTCCTCCGGGCACTCCAGTTTCCCTCCAAAGACATGCTGAGGCTGATTGGAGTTGCTAAATTGCCCGTAGGTTGCCTGTGTGTGTGAATGGTGTGTGAGTGTGTCCTGCAATGGGCTGGCCTCCCATCCAGGGTTGTTCCCTGCCTTGTGCCCATTGCTTCCAGGATAGGCTCCAGACCCCCCGCAACCCAGTAGGATAAGATGGATGGATGTGGACTGGCAGCCTGCCCAGGGTGTACCCCAGATCTTGCCCAATGATGCTGGAATTGGCTCCAGCTTCCCCACAACCCAGATGGATAAAGCAATATAGATAATGGATTGATATACTATTTGATACCCATTGTAGTATGAGCTTATTTTGCATTGCTTTTGATATGATAGCTTGATATTGATGTAAATGCGAGATTATTTTGTATTACTTATTAAAGAGCTTTTGAGTGAACCTAAGCGTGCCTGTTTGTTCCTTCGAGAGCCCAATATCCCTCTCACATCCATTTTAATACACTACTTGTCCTACTGGATGTAAAATTTGTGTAACATCGTATAATACATTCGCATATCCATTATGCTGTTTTCAGTTGGCCGGTCTTTATTAAGCACGTGTGGCCAGCTGTGTTGTCAAGGCCAGTTTCATTGATTCGCTTTAATAAAAATGTATTTCCTCCTGCCTTTCTATCCCAGGTCCTCCACAGAGTAACTGAAGTGTAAAGGTCTAAAGACATCATGTCAAATAACTCCATTGTGGACAACTGCACCATTGAACGGGAAAACCACGTGTTTGTGGCTGTATATTCTTTGGTCTTCCTTACCAGCCTGGTCCTAAACTCGACTGCCCTGGTGATCTTCTTCTGCTCAGCCAAGTCTCGTTCCCACACCACTGTCTACATGACCAACCTGGCACTGGCTGACCTGTTACTGGTCTTAACTCTGCCGATGCGGATCTATTATCACCTGGGGTATGAGTTGCAATCTTTCCGCCTGTGTGAAATTGTTGGTTTGGTCCTCCTGGTCAACATGTATGGCAGCATCTTCCTGTTGACATGCATGAGCTTTGATCGTTGCATGGCTGTCTGCTTCCCCATGTCGTCCCGTGTCAAGGAGGGCCGGAAGAAGGCCCCTTTCGTGTGTCTTGGCGTCTGGATGCTAACCATTGGGGCTAGCCTGCCCGTATACCTTTCCAAGAAGGTCAAGAGCCAGGAGCACAGCTCGGCCTGTTTTGGGAGTTCCCCCATTTATGCCACCCAGCCTGGGGCCGTAGCCGCCACGTTGACCGTCGGCTTCACCATCCCCCTCACCACCATGCTGGTCTGCTCCTGGTTCATGATCCGCGCCATTGATCGCAGCACCGTGGCCCAGATGAAAATGATCAACAGCCAGAAGATCCAGCGCATGGTCACTGCCAACTTGACGGTCTTCCTGGTTTGCTTCCTGCCTTACCATCTCCTCCTGGCCTTGCTCTCCAAATACTCCAACCCCACCTTGTGTACTGCCTTCCATTATAGCTTCTTGGTGGCCTGCCTCAATGCTAGTCTGGACCCGATCGTCTACTACTTCACCACAGAGACCTTCCAAGACAAAGTGGACATGGAAACTGTCTGGAGGATGTTGCCTAAACATAATCACAGCTCTGACAAAAATCAACAGTCTGAGGTTCCTCTTAATACCTAAACCCCACTGGTAAAGTCCAGACCTCTCATTTATGGTGGGGGATATACTGAATATATTTGATGCATCACGGCTTATAATTCAAACGCTATAATTCAGTACTGTACATAAAATGCAGCTTATTGTAGTTTCGCCGCTGCACTTGCCCTCCCATTCCAGTCTGACGGCTATCCTGAGCCAATGCCTGTGACGCATTGAAATCACATGTGTTTTTTTAATCTGAGTGGCAGCCAGGGTGCCCAATCCTGATCCTGGAGAGGTACAGCCCTAATTTATCACACCTGCTACAGATCATCAGGCACTTCAGTAGCAGCTCGGTATTAGAGTCAGCTACGTTGAGGTTAAGCTGGTTCTCATACTGAGGGCCTGATTATCCGTATCAGGTGTGTTAAACTAGGTCTGTACCTAAGCTCTGCAGGGGGGTAACTCCCCAGGAGCAGGATTGGGCAGCCCTGCCCTATAAGGTCACAGAGGGAAGACATCTTTTGAAATAGTTTTGCATTCCCTCGCAATACTTATGCATTACTAATGATAACTGTACTGTGTCCATTTAACCTACATAAGATGGAATTAATACTGATAAGTATATGCATAAATGATACAGACATGTCCAGTTAAGTGTTCTTTAAGCATTAAACTATAGGGGATAATTCACAGCATGTAACTTACATATATGTGTTTTTATGAAGGCTACTTGTTCAGATTCCCACAAAATTAATACTCTTTCCCAGGAGACTAGTTGTCCTGGTTTTTGTGAAAATGTCCATTTCATTTAGAATTTCATAGTTTTAAATAAATCTCTTGGTTTCCTTCTACCGGTATTCTTTTTACTTCCTGCTTAAGTTTATACATGCAATCCTGTGTCCTTAAATGGTTAAAAACGGGTAAAACACAGCAATGACTGGCCTTGTCTATACCTTTGTTTGATTGGTAGCAGAAAGACAAAGTTTACCTTATTAGCTAGCAACTACATGGGCTGTCGTCTGCCGCATGCATTCACACCCACAACACAACTGTTACTTGAACTGTTAGCTAGATGTAACATTAGTTAGAAAATCTTTATTTGTTTTGTCCGTTTTGTGAAATGGGGGGAGTGACAGGCGAGATGGACGACAAAACAATATTGGCGAGCCGACAGCATCAAACAGCAGGCGATTTATAACACAATGCAGACGAAAAGAGAAAACATTTCTGAATGGGTAAGGCCCAACCAAAGCGACTTGGGGGATTTCACACAAAACAGAATTTCTCAGTTAGCTGGATAAATTAACCCAAACATGAAAACAGTCAAATAGGAGGAGAGGTAAGTAACCTTCTTATTGGACAGTCCTTACTTTTGGCTTAAGTTAACTGGCTAATGAAAAAAGACTATTTGTGGAACATGTCCCCTCAACACTGTCACTCCGTGTTTTGTGTTCAGCCAAATATTCAGTTAAATATGAAGGGAAGTTATACAAAAACAAAGTTGCACCACAGTTTTGTATTAACCAAACGCAAAAATCTACATAAATAAATTAATGAACTGAAAAGCTTTAAATGACCCTGTTTGGAGTTTAAAACATACATTGAGGGAGAGCAGGGACAGCAGGGACAGCGACACATATGCACATAGAAAAGAGGTGAGAAATCTGAGTGTTAGGTTGTCCAAATTCATTAAGTTAAACGTTTAATTTATTATAATATGTGTAATACTGTTTTCATTGCTAAGGGGAGTATACCTTTGAACATATCAGGGTTAGGTTTTATAATAAATTATAATTAGACATTCCGGGTATTATTTTATGAATCAAATGGTTAAATCAAGCATTTATGAAGCGCTTTAAAGGAAATTTCAAAACATCAAGATATATCATGTATTGCGACATAGGCTAAGTATCAATATTACTAATAGGCCATATTGCTCAGACCTACACTCATACTTACCCATAATTTACAATTTGCCTTCGGTACGGATAGAAGAAGCTGGTCTGCTGAACTAAGTGATGGAGATGGAGCATATGGGTGAAGCAGTTCTGCTAAATAAGGAGGGGCACAGCCACTAGAGCACTTAAATACAAATAAAAGAATTTTAAATATTCATATTTAAAATATGGATATTCAAAATATTTTAATATATTCATATTTATTAGGGGTGTAATTGGCTCACAACTGAGCCAATGGTTCTTCTCTCTCTCTCTTTTGCTGCGAGATTGTGGGTAATCGTTTCCTGTGCTCGGTCTCAGTCAGCGCCTGCCATTCTCAGTCTCAGTCAGCGTGCCTCCCTTGTATAGTCAAAATTTAGTAGAAAAGCACCATCCGAATAAGCAATGAATCAGTTTAACAACAATGCAATGTCCACATTTCTGCGGAATCGAAAAGGAGGCAGAAGCGGCTGCCATTGGATAGGTTCCTTCTTAAAGTCACACAAAAAGAACAAGATTCCAGTGAGCCAACAGATAGCAGTGATTCCGTCAGTTATAGTGAAAGTCATCCTACAAAATAACCCTCCTCTTCTCCTCTCTCCCATCTCCCTCACACCATCCACAATTCTTTTCAAAGGTAAAGTGTAGGTTACTTTGTTTTATATATTTTTACTTCATGTTTTGTATAAATCATTTTTATATAAATATTTTTGGGTTGTGGAACGAATCATCTGAGTTTCCATTATTTCTAATGGGAAAATTCACTTTGATTTACGAGTGCTTTGGATTACAAGCATGTTTCCGGCGTTATTTCGAAAAATGCATCCCTGCCCCAGAATGAATTTTTTGGGGGTGGGGGTAGGCATATCTTAATACTGCGGTACATATGTGCGTATTCAACTATTGAGGGCATACCAGACGGTTCGAAATTCACCATGTACCGTTACCACCCTAATATAGTGGTACCTCTGAACTTGAACTTAATCTGTTCAGAACTCAGGTTTGAATCCTAAAAAACATCTAAGCACATTTATCAAAACAATAATTTGTAAAGTAAGAAAATAAATGTATCCAAACAATGTGTAAAACATGAAAAAAGGAAACAATGTGCCCTACCCCAATCGTCCGCTCCTTCTGAGTGCCCCACCCCTCGTTAACCTGGTGTGGAATCCCTGTGTGATCAGCTGTTTCTGGTTGTTGTCATTAGTCCTCTGTATTTAGTTCAGGTTTCAGTTTGTTTCCCCAGTCCGGTCATTGTATTGTCCGTCTGCGTTTTGCCTGCTTTACCTGTAATTAAACCCCGTATTCCCCGATACCCCGACGTCTGCACCTTTGTCTCCGTTTCGTCCCTGCTCAGCTCAACAATATTATTATAATAAATGTATTAATGGTTTATTATTAATGATATTAAAATAATGAATAAGAAATCTTTATTTTAAAATGTATTTTATTATATAATAATAATTACTGTTACTGTCTATCATTGTCTGAATGTATTTTTACTGTCTAAATATATGTATTCAGTTAGTGTAAACATGCACGATGCTATCACAGCAAATGCGAGGCTGAGACTGAAGCGTTACCCTTTGTTTCCGCTAAGAGATATGCCATGTGAGTCATTTCCCCGTGTGTACAAGTTATCTTAGATCGGCGTTATCACAGTTCAACTTCTGAAATTCAGATTGAGTTTTAGGTTATTTTTTGGTTTGACTTTTAAAAAATTCGGGTTCTAATGAACATCATGGGTATTTGGCATGCTTTTTAATAATACCATAGTGATTATATTCTACATTGTATAGTGCCAAATAATACTCCATAAGAGTATCCTGTATGTTAGTCTGCCATCTGAATGTAGTGTCTATTGTATGCATTTAAAGTCTCCAGTTTTCCACCTTTTCTATGAAGCCATTATTTTCACTGATTACATGTCTTAAAAATGACCTCTAGTGCATGTAAATTCCTGACCACACTGTGAAGTTTTGCAATTTTAGACAATTCTTTGTCAAACAGGCCATTGTTTAAGTTAGACATTGTCAATATGTCAGACAGGCTGCAGTAACTTGTATTTGAATTTTGTGCTTCTTAATAAGTATACCATACCATACCAGACCATACCAACTTTATTTATAAAGCACTTTAAAACAACCACACAGGACCAAAGTGCTGTACAGAAATTTTACAATGAAGCAATTAAAATTAGGTACATGAAAGTTTCTAAAATAAGCGCATATACAAAATAAGATGATATACCATCAAATAGAAAAAACTAAAATCAACATCTCACAAGGGATCGAAAGCCAAAGAAAACAGAGAGAGAAGAAGCCTGTCTAACATGCAAGGGCAGATCATTCCACATTCTAGGAGCTACAGCAGCGAAAGCACAGTCCCCTCTAAGCTTACACTTGGTTATAGGCACATTCAGGGGCAGCTGACCAGTTACCCTGAGAGCCCAGGAGGGGCAAGACCAGTAAGAGCCTTAAAAGCAAATAAAAGAATTTAAAATTGAATCCTAAAATGTACAGGCAACCAATGGACCATTGATAAAACAGGCGTGCAGCAGCATTTTGCACCCTTTGAAGTTGAGTAATATAGGGTATAGTAATATAGGATGCACCTACTCCTATGTAAAGGGCATTGCAGTAAGAAGAAGCACACAGGTTTCTATGGTAACCATAATACCACAATACCAAATAACCATAATAGTGCCAGCTTAATTTTCCCTTCTCATGGACTGGTCCTTTGGTGAGCCGGAAGTTGTTTTTTTTTTCACATTCAGCATGCTGAGACATAGGTAATTATAAGGGAAAATCTGTTTGAAAATCATGACATTATATTGTTATGTTGTTTCATGCTGGTTGCCAGGCAAAATATTTGCATGTTTAGCAAAGCACCCACCTTACAAAAAAATGGTAACATTAGTGTTTGTACCTCCAGACAGGTTTAGTAATCAAAATGTATTTCTTCTTAATCCACAAAACAACGTAATATAGGCAAACATTACAAAACCTACCACCTCATAATGCCCCATCCCTACCTTGCAATTTAGAGACAAAAAGTTGGCGTAATAATGGTAAAAAGGTCAATATGAGCAGTCTTCTAATGTTTTTATTTCAATGATATTCTAAGTAATAGCAAAACACTTTGGACAATTCTATGCTTCCGGCTTCATGGGAACAGTTTGGGGAAGCCTTTTCTGTTCCAGCATGACTGTGCCCCAGTGCTCAAAGCAAGGTCCATAAAGATATAGTTGGGTGAGTCTGGTGTGGAAGAACTTGACTGACGACACAGAGCCCTGACCTCAACCCCAGCAAACACCTTTGGGATGAACTAGAATGGAGATTGTGCGCCAGTTATCTGTCAAATATATATATGCGTTACAGTATTATTTCTTTGTTTAAATCCAAGTCTAAACATATGGTGAGGTCACCTTCCGCAGTTTTGTGTAATGTCACGGAGGTCCTGAGTCGCAGAGACGCAAATTTTAAGAACGTGGCCAGTGCATACATTGTACGTCACGGCAAAAAAAGCAGCCACTGCGTTCAGATGCATCTGCAAGTCAGAGGAAGGCGATGCACCAGTGAACCCACACAGGCTGCATTCGACTCGGGCCTCGGCCGAGGAGCACAAGATCACATATGCAAATGAGCTGCATCCCAATTGGGATCTGAGCAACCTAAACACCCGTTTATAGAACGAGCGCGAAAGGTTTCCATTTACCCTCGTTCTACAGTACTTGAGACACAATTCTGAGACTCATTAAGCACAGCACCTGATAAAATATAGACAGATTATCCCCTACATAATATTTTTCTATATTAGCAAGCTCATCCACCTGGTCTACACAGGCTTCAGATATAGATAAATCTTATGTCCACATCTTTCTAGCAAAACACTGAATTGTCATACCATTAAGTGCTGGATGTATGTAGACCATGAAAATGCATAATCAGAAAAAGAATAAGCAGTGACAGGTGAGTGACAATTAATTGATGAATGGTAAAGCACCCAGTGTCAGTGTTTAGGTACCGCCTTGTGCAAGGGGATAGAATCATTGCTACCACTATGCCTTGCTCATTGCAAGCAGCTGGACCCTTGATTGAAGTAACTGCTTTATTCCTGTTTCGACTCGGAGGCCCAGAAGCTTAGCTTGCTGCAGCATGTGTACATCTTGCGGCTTTTCAGGTGTGTTTCAGAACTGCCATTGTAGAGGGTCAACCTGCTTTTGTGGTTTGTATGTTCCAAAACACTACTGAAGGCTAGCAGATTTAAAAAAAACAGAAAAAACGAAAGGAAGCAAGACTGTGACAGCTCTCCATCTTGCAGAACTTGTTGAACCAGACGTGGTGGGTAGACTTATCCACAAAACGTGACTGATGAGTCCGCGAATATCATGCAGGGTGATATTTGGGAGAAATCCACGGCACAGAAATATCATTGGTCAAAAAAATCAAAATAGGTCAATTGCCAAACAAACTCTGAACCCAAACATCATGCAAAGTGTTTTTTAATCTTATATTTTCCCGAAGTAACTATCAACGGACATGCTAAAATATATTTAGCATGCGGACAGCTTGCTCTACAAAGAACAAGTTGAGGGAGGCATAAAAGGAATTTCCTCATGGGGATAAATAAAGGATTGATTATTATTATTATTATTATTATTATTATTATTATTTACACTTCATCTATGACCTCTATGAACTCTATTTAAATCATGGATTACTTGTACAAAAATAAATTTTAAAAGTCGAAAAAAAAAAAAAATCTGAAAAATCTCGAAACTGAAATGTCTTACTTAAGTTATTGACTGTAGAGTTGATTGTGAAACATTTCATGCAAATTTCGTGTGTGTACAATGAGTGTAATTTTATTAGTGACTCTCCTCCACCACCTTCCAATCTGGACTAGGACCCTAACTGTATCACTGGTCCCTCCACATGACCTTCAGAAGGGTTAAGGTCAAGAAGTGTACATGGAGGCAGCACCACAAAAGCAATGGTTCCAGCTGAAAGCTGATTGGCCCCCAAAGTGCCCCTTCCGTGTCACTCATCCAATGAAAACATGCCATTGGCTAATGATAATATTGCCCACTGTATGAATTATGGCTCCCCACCTTAAAATGGGGCCCGGACAGGGAAGCGGGATATTTATTGTGGGAAACAGTGTCCTTTTTGGGGGTAACAGATTCGGTCAAGATGAGCAACACACTGCAAAGATAAACAAGAAATGCAGTGCTACTGCAGTGATCCACTGGAGAGGAAACAGAGACTGGTAAGACAAAGACAGGAAACATGCCTGGTCATGGTCATTCTGATGCAGTAACTTCATAAAAAATATTTGCATCAAAATAAAGAGAAACATGCCAACATATCTACTCAATAAACAAGGGACAGGATTAATCAGCACAGCAAACTCCAGTCTCCCGTCCGAGGCGTCACAAAGAACTCAAGCAGAGTCATTTCCTCCTTGCTAGTGAGCACAAGAGCATTACGGTCAAACTGCAGAATTCCTTTGAACATGGCCTTCAAAACGCAGTTTCATCAGATGAGGTTCATGTAAGAGAATCGAGCCGAGTGTGTTCATTTCAAAAGGTCATGCAAATAAGATCTAGATGTAGGGCAAAACTACACACTTACCGTGGGAACCAAGTCACAGGTTAGAGAAACAGTGTTGCTGGCAAGTATACGAAATGTAGCTGATGTCATTAAATCTAAGATTACGACAAATTTCACTGATCACAGGGGGGAATTTGCAGAGCTGTCGGCTTTTTAGTGGTTGAATAATAAGACTCTTGTTCCATCAGCATTTTGTTTGCAACTTGGAACATTTCCATCTTTCTCACCCTAAATTACTAAAATAAAAAATTTCATAATAATACATTGGCTATTACACTCTTCAGTACTGGTTAGGGCGCACAATTAGTCATATATACATATTTAAGTTACCTATATACACACATAATTATGTATATATAAATTTAGGTTAAATTTATATGTACACATTTATACACATTCAGTTATGCATACACATATTTCAAAGTCAAAGTCAGCTTTATTGTCATTTTCTTCACATGTACTAGACAAAGGAATCGAAATTACGCTTCTCACTGTCCAGTGCGCAGACAAGACGCGACAAGACACAAGACATGACCGGATAGGACAAACAGTGAAGTGCAGAGGCACAACAAAAACACATTCTAACTACCGAGTAACAGCATATAAAGTATATATCATTGGCCAAAAAATTAAAATAGGTCAGTTGCCAAACAAACTCTGAACAGTAGGTCTATATTTATATTCAGTTTCCGCTTTTTTAGCCCTTGTCTTATACAAAGGTCTTACGTTACGCAGCACGTATCTTACACAATCTATTGCAAGAGAATAACGAATACCACTGAACAGAAAAAAACAAACCTACCATCATTATCCGTTGATCGTGTGAATTCCAAGTGGCAGCAGTTATTTCGCCTTCACGTAGGGCCTATGTGGTTAAATACTAGCATTTAAAGTTAATAACGTTCGAAACTGAGCATGAATGTTTTTCCATTTATTTGCAACTGTAATGTTTTGCTTTCTTTTACCATACATTAAACACATTAGGACAACAGTGTTAAAACGGGGAATATATGCATTTAACATTCGCTAAAAGCTAAAATGGGTTTATGAATGCGCACGTGGACGGGTGATGGTACACTAGCGCCGCCTATTACGTAATTGCATGTTATTAATATTAGTTACCCAAAAATCATGGGTTAATGCGTTGATCGAGAATTGCGTCCATAATAAAACCTCGCACGTGAAAGGGAATCAGATGACAAATGTATGTATTTTAAAAAACTATTACCGTGCGTACCACGAGGGCATTTCCCTACCTAAACTCTGCCGCTCTTGCAGCGAAGCATTTGCAGTTCAATTGGGGGGGGGGGGGGGGGGGGGGTTT
>JAODUD010000002.1:10079853-10098889 GCA_026784285.1 Stomatorhinus walkeri
TGTGATTCGCCAGTCCACAGTCCACTGCTCCAGGGCCCAGTGGCTCGTGCTTTACAGCACTCCATCCGACGCTTGGCATTGCGCTTGGTGATGTGAGGCCTGCGTGCAGCTGCTCCGCCATGGAAGCCCTTTCCATGAAGCTCCTGGCACACAGTGTTTGTGCTGGAGTTAATGCCACAGGAAGTCTGGATCTCTGCAGTTACCGAGTAAACACAGCGTTGGTGACTTTGACATACTATGTGTCTCAGCGCTTGGTGACCACGCTCTGTTACGTTTATGCGGTCTGCCGCGTCGAGGCTGAGTTTCTGTTGTCCTTAAAGTCTTTCACTTTGCAGCGGTACCACTTACAGTTGACTGTGGAATATCTAGCAGGGAAGAAATTTCGCTTACTGACTTATTGCGAAGGTGGCATCCTACGACACTGTCACACTTCACCGAGCTCTTCAGAATGACCCATTCTTTCACAAATGCTTGTAAGCCTGACTCAATGGGTGTGAATGAAACACCTGAATTCAATGATTAACAGGTCATTTGTCCATGTAGGGTACATCCCAGGTATCAGTGTTTCGGAGCTTTGCAACCAGGTATTTCATTACACTTTGTGCTGATTATAAACGTGTATGTGGCCCCCATAAAACTGTGATTGATGCTTATGTCAATAATGTCGAGGTTAGAGGCATATACAGGTGTGGGGGGAATAGTCCCAACTGAAATCTGACTGGCTGTCAGAGTGCCCCCTCCCCTGCTAAGAAGTTTGGCCACTGTTATGGCCCCCATTTTAAAAATAATCCTAGAATCAATCTTGGCTGAGCTGGTTTATCTTTCGTTCTTCCCATCCTTACTTTAATAATGTGACTTTTCCTTGCTTGTCCCCCAGGTGGATCGATGAGCAGTGTGGGGTTCGATTCCCGCCAGCGATACAGCAGTGGCTATATCCAGTGTATGCACGAGGTGCATAACCTGCTTTTGAGCTGCCCGGGCATGGACCAAACACTGGGCGCTCGCCTGCTTAATCATCTGCTCCAGTCCCTCCCCCAGATCAGCACTGAGGGTGCAGGTGGCTCCACCCCCCAACCTGCCTCCCCCAGTCAGCCCGCTCACTCTCTGACAGCGGCCCCCCTATGCACCTCCCCCTCCACCCCTGTCTCTCCAGTCAGCAGCCCCCAGCTCTCCCAGTACCAGGAAGTGTCCGAGTCTGCTTCTGCCGCCGAGGGGCGGCCCTCCTCGCCCGACTCTCCTTCCCCTGCCGCCCACCCTGCCCTGTTGCGTGCCGGCCCTCCTGCTTTCTTCCCAGGCACCGACCCCTCCATGTGGAGACCATGGTGATCACCCACCGTGATCCCGATCCATGTGTTCCTCCGTTTCCAGTACGAATATTGGATGTAGCAACTTGCTGGGCAAGAGATGGGAGCAGATTTGTGCTGTGGGGCTTCTCAGTTCCTTATTTTAGAAGTTTAAGTGTATTGTGAGCCAAAAAAAATCAGCCAGATATAGAAGATTTATTGTTCCAGCCCAGATGGTTGTAGGTGCTGTGCCCCCGGTGCATTGTGGCCCTAGTCTACTGCCTCACAAACAAGGCAACGATAAGAGATGAGAAATCTGAGCCGATTTCTTTAGGCAAGATTGTTTTTTAAAGCTACAATATGCATTTAAATAAGGTTTTCAAGAAAAGTAAAATACGTCGCTGACCGGCCTTTACTGTGCTGCTTGACTTTGCTTCTAATGAAGTATATTTTCTTTGGATTCTTCAAATATATATGTATTTTTGAGAGTGATTAAATAGAGATGGGTTTGTGGAATCTGCTGGGTTAGAGTAACAGTAATGAATTCAGGTTTATGCAGAATAAATCACGTTACAGTAATTAGTTGACTTTCCCCCCCAAAATACATGTAAATTCTTGATGTGGCTTTATCATATTTTCAAATGATTCTAGTCTATTGTGAGAAACAGTAAAATCTATCTTGTTGAAGACATAAACTTTAACAAACATTAGTAAAGAATAAAATCTTTTTTTTATCACATTGACGCTGGGAAAGGAAGCTTTTCTGCACCAATGTGTACCCCTTCTTTCCAAAAAAAAGTCAGTTGGATTCTTCTTACTTAACTGAATGAATGACAGTGGAATGTAATGATACTTTTTCTCTGTTAGGAAATTGTTTCTTGTGATCTCTCAGCTGCCATATGCAAACGTACCTGTGACTGAAGACTGTAAGGGAAAAGCACCATTAATCCTGGCAGACAGTCATTGTTGCCTTGCATGTGTGATGACTTTGGCGGCTTCTGTGTCTTCCCTCCTATGTGGATTATGTGACATGCTATCCTTGGAAGAAAATTCATTCAGCAATTGATTTTGCATACGTCTGTTTCCTGTGTCATGCTGAGATCACAGCTGGGCGGGTGGGGTGTGTCCTGGAATATACTGCAGTGTTACTATGACCCTGCTTTGGTTACAGAAGTGGCTGTGTCAGCAAAAGATGGGGATGAGCTTGCTGGTATGTGATTCGTTCACTTTGGCCTGAAGCACTATGTAAGGTTGACCTACCCAGAAACCTGAGATATGGGCATATGGATGAATAAATACAACATACAGGTGAGGAAGGCCTGATGTCGGAGTCAGCCAGTGCCTGTAGCAATGAGTGTTAAGGGCCTTACTCGAGGGTCCAGTGGTGATACGATTACTCTGTCGCACATGGGATTTGAACCCATGGACACATCCAGACACAAGCACAGAACCCTAACCCTACTGACTGTCATGCCACCCACATGATTTCACATGGATTATGAATTAAAATCAAGTTTTGAATTAATGTTTTTTGTAGTGCAGGGGTGTCAAACTCCAGTCCTGGGGGGGCGGAGCCCTATGTAGCGTAGTTCTTAGTTTGTTCCATGAATGATTCAGCTCAAGAGCTGTGTGGTAATTGGCACAAGGAGTTGAATCAGGTGTGTTAAATGAGGGGAAACCCAAAAATGTGCAGGGCTCTGGCCCCCCAGGACTGGAGTCTGACACCCCTGTTGTAGTGGCTCGCTGGGCAGTAAAAACCGCTATCTGGGGTGTTGAAATGTCAACGCAGTGTAGTACATTCTTATCCATGTTAGTGCAGCAAATGCAGTTTTCTGGAAACCATCTCTACACCATCTTTTTTGGTGTATCATCGATAAACATGGATTTTTGTCATTCAGTATGTTGGGTATAATTTCCTTGTCCTTTTTGCAGTAGTTTAGAAATAATCCACACCTTAAATATCCTCCTGAGACCCCACCCATTCATTTATGTCCATTCTAGGGGACATCTTTGCATTAATCTTTTCACTGATGTTGGGCCGAAAGCAATTCACCTGGCAATCTGCAAAGAGGAAACCAAGAAACTCAGCATTAGAAATGGTTATCAGTTTCATGGTAAACCACGGTAAAATTCCAGCCGGTTAGGATTACAATTTGAAACTTGAATCATCATAAACACCATAAGCTGATTAGTGGGCTTTGAAAAATCCATGTAAAATATAGTCCAGCATCAACCAAAGTTAGCAACAGTCTCCCAGGCCCAGATCTGGAGGTGCAACGTGCGTTTGTGTCAGTGAAAACATGACGAAAAGCAGTGGTCGTTGGCAGTGAGCACACTCGAGGTTTTTAATGTTAATGCACTTTTGAGATAGTTTTCGTATGTTTATATAAAGTGTTGGCTATTATTTTAATGTCTATGCAAACAAAAAGCACATAGTGTTGCCAATTTTATTTCTAGATTTCAACATAAAATATGTTTCAGTTTGAGTATCAGTACGTTTTGAACATTTTCAGCAAATTCTAACACTATAATAATAATATTACATTTTCATACTGTTTCATCTTTACTCTACATAGCCTCCTATAGCCTAATACACTAAGGCTTGAACATATTGAACAAGAGAGTCCCCTGGAGGAGTGCTCTCCAACACCCTTTCCAAGGACTCCAAAAAAGGGTGGGTATTCCGAACTGCCGTTTGGCGCAAACAACAGTCAGGACCTGTCCCCTCACCGGAAGGGCACCTTTCCCCACAAGCAATTCCAGAGTGGAAGAGGGTCCAACCCCCCTCAAGGAGACTGGCTCCAGAGCCCAAGCCGTGCGTCAAGGTGAGCCCGACTATATCTAGTCGGAACCTCATAACCTCGCGCACCAACTCAGGCTCCATCCCCACCAGAGAGGTGACATTCCATGTCCCTAGAACTAGCTTCTGCAGCCAAGGATCGGACCATGATCCACCACAATAAGGTGTCGGCTCCAGGATTGGGTAGGGTTCCAATCGTATGCTATGGGTAATTTTAGAGACACTGTGTAACTTAAACAATGCTCGTGGGAGTTTTACCTGTATAAAAATGTCATGAGGGAAGAACGAAAAAAGGATTGGGTCAGAGAGATTACCATTCATATTGTAGAGGAGCTGGGTCCAAGTGACTAGAGTAGGTGGGACCAAGACACCTGATTGGTTGGTCCAGCCTTCACTAGTTGCTAGGACCCACCTCCTCTGCAATCTGATTGGTTATCTCGCTGGGCCAATCATTTTTCATTCTGCCCTCAGAACATTTTTGTGTAAGTGAAACTCCCATGAGCCTAAAGCACATGCTTTTGTATGTTGGGAGGTAACCTAGGTAGACACATGGAGAACTTTCACAACAGAAACTCGCACTCAGCAGCTATGGGGTGTAATAGAAGCCAGAGCCCTGGAAATGGGTGACACCAGTTCAGTGTAATTTATTCCATTAATTTGACTAGCATCTAGTGGGATATTGATGACCGTCTGTTTATAATGCCACCTACCTGCACACCACATAGGGAAACTAATAATACACGCAATATGTCATGTACTGTCTTTAGTTTGCAGGGTTTGCTTTCAAGAAAGTAGTGAGTTTTTGCAAGAAGCATGTTGCACATGTGGCTCTTGCTGTCATTGTGGTTGCTAACTTTTGTGAGCAGCATAGATAAGATTATTTACTATTTGAACAGATGCATAGAAATGTTTGACATAGACTATACAGACAAAAATATTGGGACACACTTCTGTCTAATACTTTTTTACTATGGTCTATAGGCCATAAAGTTCATAACATCCTACAAAAATACATGTGTTCAAAACTCACTGCTACAAAAGGCGTAGCTAGTGTTTGCTGGTGTTGGGTACCATGGTATCGCATGAGAAAACAAAAATTGCCTTTATACTTGATATGAGTCTTTGCGGTTTGGTTTTGCGAAAGTCATGAGATTTTACGAATGTGAGGATGGCATTATTAAGTGGGTAGTTCCAGTGTTGTTACCTTCTGACGTGTTACTGGAGGCGTACTTTTGGTGGGTAGATTCAGGCTCAGGTCTCAGGGGGAGGCGTGACTTCAAATCCCACAGTTGCCAGTAAGAATGGTATTGGGGACCTGATCTTTGCTGGTACTGGCTGCTCACATATTAAAAGTGCTAAAACTGCATTCACTTAGTCAGGTGCCTATGTTACATAAGAATTACTCCCTGTCCGTAAACACATTATAAGTGAGGATGTTGATGGTAAGTGATCTGTCTTTTTGATTATAGTCTCTCAACAGTAGCATTAAAAGTGTGAGAGAACTGAAGTATAAGAAGCTAGAAAATAATTTCACCAAATTATTGGTTTTCCCTGGTTTATTGCAGAAATCAAAACATATTTCATAATATATTTTCTGATAGGTAACATCAAACCCACTGTTTTCTTAAAAATCATTTAAAGTCAAGGGTGCAGGTTTGGTTTCAGTATTGATAAGCACTAAATCAGCCCCCTTCGCACAAACATGCATAATACTCCCACAATGTCAGTGGAAACATCTTACGTTACACCAACATAGTACGGCGACTGGTGAGAACTGAGCTTTTTGGAGATCAGTGGTTAGATGGTCGTCTTCATGCAGCAAATTCTACACTCCGTATCTTAGGAAGTTTGACACAGTGCTCAGGATTTATAAAGTGCAACCTGTACGGCGGCCTCAGTAAAACTGAAATGGTTGAGGGTCTGGCAACCAGACAACATAGATAGGGATGATCGGGAAATCACCAGGCCGCTAAAATTAGCAATGCTTTCAACAGGGGTGCAATTTTGACACATCACTAAATAAGCACGCTAGAATTATACAAAAAAGTGAATTTATTTTAGCTTTGCATGCTATATAAAATACTGATAAACAAAGTCAGTGTTCTGCCTCAAACAGATCAGCATTACATATATAAATAATTAATCTAACTTTCTTAAAACCATATTTCTGTTTTTAGTATATTCAACCTTGCCAGTAATCACGGAAAAGCCACATCACAGATCTGGCGCAAGTTTAAAAATCCATAAACTGAATCCCTTGCTTAGCTGTATCATTTGCCAAAATGATGATGACGGGCCTTAATATATGGCAACATGTGGATACATCGGCACGTGTGCCGTGTGACGTCCTGATCACAAATATAAGACCTATTTAAGTCACAAGCAGTATCTGCTAACGAGCTGGAGAACCAACATGGAGGATGTGAATGAAAACAAGGTCAGTCTCAGGCAGCATTCCACAAAACAGGGAGAGAAAAAATGTATTTGTGATGGATTTTAATATAATGAAGTAGGAATGAGTTTATATACATGACTGCAGTTGTCGGCGAACTCGCGAAAAACTATACAGTAATGCAAAATATCAATATGATATAATTGAATATTCACTATTTTGTAAACTTTTCATAAGACAGGACACTTCAGACACTTGTGTAAATGGCTTTGGTGTGATTCAGTTGATGGCTGTCATGCTACTTGGAAAACTGCTTCTTTTCAAAGAACGAAAAACATCCAGTTATTTTCCTGCCAAAACCACCACTGTCTTTCCCTAAGAGTGTTTCTAAAATCATTATGACATCAAATGTCTTTGTGTCCCACAGAGTTTTTAAGTTGAGATGGTGTGAGTCTCTCTCACTCTGGACTGTTTTTCATAGACGCGTTCAAAAATAGGTAACAGGTACGGAAAATATTCACAGTGTTCCAGTTCCAGTGTTCGTTCCAATACATGGTGAGAATTAAAAATTAATTTTGCAAGTAATACTTGAAAAGAAAAGAAGTTGCAAGACAAGGTGAACATTCCATTCTCTTTTCAAGAGACTAATCGGCGTTTCCCAATCCAGTCCCCGGGGGCCCACGGTTAGTTCATGTTTTTGCTCCCTCTGAGCTCCCTGCCAGACAGTTCACATTTTTGCTTCCTCCCAGCTACTGGTAGGGAGCTCGGAGGGAGCAAAAACATGGACTATCTGTGGGTCCCTGTGGACTGGGTTGGGAAACACTAGACTAAGTGAAGGGAATACAGAGTAACAAAGCAATATGATTCGTAGTGAGCTGGCCTATGAAATTATACAGTATCTGTTTATTAAAAGTGATTATAGTCAATGTTCTTCTATTTACATGGGTTTTCCATGTTTTTTTCCTAATGTGTTAAGTATATACACCTTTATATGTTTTTATTTGCACAGTTGCTTCCAGGTGATTTTACACCTGCTCTCCTACGCGTCGCATGTTGCGTTTCCTTTACCCGAAAAGCTGTTACGCTCAGCTGAAGCATCGAATGACTCATTGTCCTTCCAGCAAATGTGTCGTGTATCTTACACTTTAAGTAGCTTCCAGATTTCAGCGTCCAGTTCACATACGCTATTACATTCAACTGCATCTCTTCTAGGAAAAAAATAAAAGCACAGATTCGGTCTACGTCCCAGCCCGTCGAAAGGTGACCTGCCGTGGAATGTCATTCCCACCACGTTAGTGCTGATGATTTTGTTTGCCTGCCGTCTCCACTCTGCTCCGGCCCTTGCGTTCAGAATGATGACAGAGACTTCCAAGCAGAAACGGCGCCGTGTTTTTTGTTATGGTAATTTGACGACTACGACGCAGGCACCTGCCCTTCCGATGTTCAAAGGGACCTCCTGAAAGGTGAGAAGACTGTTTGAGTGAACTGCACTTTCTAAGGATTAATCATGACACAGGTGAAGCGCCACTCCATGCATTTCCATGCTGCCTGACATTATTTGTCATCAGTCCTCAAGACGCGGTCAGTCTGTGGGTTGCACTACGGCCACATGCTGTCCGGGTTGTGATTCAGTGGAGTTTGTGCACGTTTAGCGTTATGGAAGATGAATGGATGGCTGGATTATTTTCAATCCATCGTCAAGGTCAAGTCATTGATTCAAAACGTATCCAGTGACATTGAATGAAATCTCAAAATATACAGTAGGAGTGCTGTGGCTGCCTGCAATTTTCACACATGGCGTTGATATGTGTATTGGCCTACATACCTTCACTTTGAAAGGCTTTGCCAACATATAAATACTGTAGAAGATGACGATGCACGCACGCTCCATAATTGGAAGTCACCTGACAACAAGGGCAATGATGACCGTGGCGGTAATTGGGTGGGTTAGATATAAATGTGGCTGAAGTTACCTCTCTCCATTCATTGGTCTGCGCATCGTAAGACTCCACGCTGTTCAGGTATGACTGCCCGTCATATCCACCCACAGCATATAGTCGGTCTCCAAGGAGACAGATGCCTACAGCATCACGAGGGACACCGAGGGGGGTCATGGTGGTCCACTCGTCTGTCTTTGGATCATACCTGCAAAACACGCATATATAATGTAAGAAATTATTCATTTCATTATTCAATAAACGTAAATCACAATCCTACTCAAATTTCTTGTCACTGAAACGTCTTTCTTTATGTTTCAGATTCATAATACTGTCTAGTTAGTGGACAGGTTTGCAAAGCTTATTAATATACAATGAGCATTTTTTTCCTTAGGTAACATAGTGATGTACAGTGTAGCCTCAGACCTGCAAGGTTTCAACAGCCAGTCCTCGGAACAGTGGGACCTTTGGAATCTTCTAATGTTTGTGTGCTTATCCTTCTATGTTACAGAAACTGTCCTCTGTAAACTGGCCACAGTGTGTCCCCAGAATGCATCCCCTATCCTTCAGGGATTAAGCTCCCGACTCACCATAACCCTATAGGTTACAGAAGATGGGCGGAAAGGCTAACTCTGTTGTATTCTATACTATTAACAGCAGAGGGCACTATAACCCATCTATCCATCTTCCAGCTGCGTATGCTGAATAGGATTGTAGGACAGGAGACGGATAAATCTGGGGGTTAACCCAGGCAGCACCAGGTTGGGATACTCCCTGGAGGGGCTGCCAGTCTGTCACAGGGCGCACACACACACACACACTCTCTCTCTCTCTCTCTCTCTCTCTCATTCACTCGCATACTCACTCACTATTTGAAATGTCAGTTAGCCTAACTGTGCATCTTAGGATTGCTGGAAACTGGTGTCCCCAGAGGAAACCCATGCAAATGAGGCGAAAGTGTAAATTTCACACACAGGGCAGAGTCAGACGTTGAGTCCCTAACTCTGGAGGTGTGAGGTTACCCGCGGAGGCTGAGGCCCTGTGTCAGAAAGCCATGCATGCAATTCTGTCTCCCATCAATTTGCACATGCTTCATTTCTACTTATTTATTTGTCTATTTATTTATTTATTTATTTATTTATTCAAACTTTATTTTTGTGTTTATTTTCATTTAATCTATTATTTATTTGTATTTTTTTAAAAAAACAATTTTTATGTATTTTCCATCATTTTGTTTATCATTTAAATTGATTATTGGTATTTATTAAAATTATTATTATTTATTCATTTTTATTATAAATAAAGAAAATGAGTAAAAGTTGCAAATATATAATTCCTTAATTACGGTAGTATAAAATTCATTAGTGCATATTGTAGGAATTCATAACAAAAAAATTGCACTTGGCAGTGTCAGTGTGAAAAGGAGTGCTAGCTACCTCTCCACGCAGTCTGACAGCCGCGAGCAGTGGTTGGACGCAGGGGCGTCATGGCCGCCGACTGCATACAAAAAATTGTTGTATGTGGCCACTCCAACACCTCCACGCCTCTTGGTCATTGGGCTGCAGGCGCTCCACTTGTTGGTGTGGGGATCGAAGCACTCCATTGACCGCAGGCACGAGCTTCCGTCGCGACCTCCAACCGCAAAGAGTCTGAGGAGACACAAAGGAAGCCTTACGATTCTCCACAAGGGATGTTCAATGTATGCATCAATGCTAATGCTGTGGATGGAAATCTGAAACAGCATAATGAGCGACACAGCACCATCAACATGCTAACGTACTGTCCACAGGAATATCATATGAGCAATTTGCTAACGTGCTATTCACTGGTATATCACATCAGCAATACGCTAACGTGCTATTTACAGGTATATCACATGAGAAATATGCTAACGTGGTATTCACAGGCATATCACATGAGCAATACGCTAACGTTCTATTCACTGGTATATCACATGAGCAATATGCTAACGTGGTATTCACCGGCAGAACGAGCTACTTAAAATTAACATAATCTGCATGAAGTTCACATATTTGGAGGGGCAGCCCTTGATCTTGATTATCACGCTTTTATTTCCACTCCTGTATTCTCATCTGGCTTTATTCCACTTTATTCATTTTTAGTGCAGCATTATATTAACCGTGATAATGCTCTTGTTAAAACTTTATTAGGGTTAGGGTGCTATTCAAGAACAAACACACATTTGAAAAACGTGAGTGTCAGCTCTCAAGGATGAAATGTAAAATTTTTAGGTTTCTTACTTATTCAAAGTCCAATCACATATTTCACAGGATACGACACTGAGAAATGCAAGAACCATATTTTATGTCCAATCTGGACCAAATAAATGTTTCAGTGATTTTAATGCATGTCTTGGTTTTATGGGTTTTTTTTTTCCTAACTTGGGCAAATTCCAGAACATTGTCAATAAGGCATAAAAGGAGGCAAACAAAGACCACGGCGATGCAAAGACTGGCCATTTTATGGTCGTGGCCAGAGGATGTTTTTCTCTAGTCTATTAAATGCTGTTTTTCCAACCAGGGTTGAAGTTCAAAGCTCCCTGTAGCTTTGAAGGGAAGTAGGTTTGGAGGAAACACCTTTTCTTAAGGCCCCATGACCCGTATGTCAAGGCACATGATGAGCTGTCGGTTGGGGGGGGGGGAATTTGTTACAACCCATCATGTCCACTGAATGCAAAGGTGGGAGGGTTTGGTTTCGGTTCTGCGTCAAAACAAGCGTGGGCCCTCCCAGCAGGGTCTAAAATAACAAAAGGGAAGAGCCCTTCAAAGTCGTCTCAAAGTGAAATTCATCAGGGACTCGGCCCGTTTCCTCTCTGGACTGGATCCCGAGAAGAGAAAAAAAAAAAACAGCGCGCTGATGTGACACTTAATTTACACTGAGGTAGAGAGTGCCCATCAGGTCAAATAATAAAGACAGAGAGTGCAGAATATCCAAGGGTAATGTCAGACTAGTGCTCTGCTAGCCTGGGAAAACGGTACATATAAGATTGATTTTTTTTTGTCTTCAAGTAGCAGTATTGGTACAAAAAAACTGGTCCTATAGCGAAACTTTGCCGATTGTTTCTCAGCTTCTTTATCTAGCCATTTCTTCTGACTCAATTGTTTCATTTCCCACTGTTCAATAATTCCCTAGATTAAAGCCGCACTAATGCCGGCTTCTCTAGCCTGGACTTAAATCTGCGGCTGTTTCCTGGCAAATGTGTCCCTGCCTTATCTCTAGCTACTCAGGAGACAGAACAATGAAAGCTGCCTGGTTAGAGGCTGGAGTTAAGCAGCGACGCTGTAAGGATGTCGCATGGCCATTATCGGTTTTTGGAGGTGAACACATAGGGTGGGGACACATACTTTCCGTTCAGAGCGGTGACTCCCACGGTGCTCCTGGGGGTGGACATACTGGCCACGTAGTTCCACTGCCTTGCCTGCGGGTCCCACCTCTCCACCGTGTTTAGGTAGCTCCAACCATCGTGGCCCCCAACGGCGTACATCGGGCCCTCCAGCACAGCGATCCCTGTGCAGGGGACACAGGACAGTGCTCACTCATGTCGGGGTCAGATTTTCACAATTTAGGGCTGCAGGATTAAGACGGATAAAGTAAACGCAGATCCCGATAGATATCAGTCCCAAGCGACAGTCGAACGCTGCAGTTGGCTTCCCTTCCACTCAGCACACTGTGCTTAAACTTTGAGCAGATGTCACAAGCCAGCAATCCTGGGACCCCTTTCCTCTGTCCCCTATAAAAAAAAAAACAGGTGTCTCGGGTTTCACAGTAGCAACGATGACTCGTTGGCATTCAGCTGGGCGACTCTTCACAGATGCAACATCTTGAGCATGAATATTTGAAGGCCGTAAACAATCGACTGCGAGAGAGCCTATCCCCAAGCCCCAAACCTGATTACAGACCCTTCGAGTCACGCAAGAACAACCATTAAAGATTCATGCTGCTCCCGCCCGCTGGCTGCTTTCACCCCGTGAGTCTCTCCCTTCCCGGCCAAGCTGTAAATCTGGATCGGGAGATGTTTCTCACTCGTTTCACACTGACTCCTGATATTGATTCTCGAGCAGCTTGAGGACTTTAAAATGCCTCAAATTACAACCAAAAATGCCAGATTATAACTGAACACTTGTAGATTTAAGCCTGTGTGAGTTTTACGTGCAGAAAATGTTCTGATGGAAGAAGGAAAAATGATTGGTTCAGAGAGATAACCAATCAAATTGCAGAGTGGCTGAACCAGCCAATGAGGTATCTTGGTCTTGCTCTCACAATATTTTTGTGTAACACTCCCATGAGCTAGATGCCTAAAATAATGTGTGTCTAAATCTCCATATTCATTTTGTGTAACTGCTTGTCCTGTTCGGGGTTGCCTGTCCCAGAGGGTATAGGCACAAGGCAGGGAACAATCCAGGATGGGGTGCCAACCCATCACAGGACACACTCACACACCATTCACACCTATAGGCAATCTGGTAACTTCAATTAACCTCAGTCTGTTTTTGGCTTCTGGGGGAGGAGGTGGGGGTAAGAACCAAAGCACCCAGAAGAAATACCCCGATACCCCGGGGAGAACATGCGAACTCCACACGCATGGAGCCATGGTGGAGACGTGACCGCTGCTCTCAGAGGTGTGAATCAGCAGTGCTAACCACCACCGCTCCACCACACCGCCCCCGCATCTACAACCTGAGAATGACTCAGTGCCATGGTGCTACGCAGAATGTTTTCCATACGTTTACCCGCACCATTAATTTGAGGTTAGCATTACCATTGCTGGGTCAAGCGTAGCCCACTCTGCAGCCTAAAGTTCACTGTAAGCGGTGATGGGGGGGGGGGGGAACCGCCTACTTTATGGTTGCTTGTTGAGTCACTGAGGTGGCGGTTCATAGTTTGTAGGCGGATGTTTCTCACCGAAAGATAATTGTGTAGATTTACTGCTGCCCTACAACAAGGGGTAGACGCTCACAGGACCAAAAGCCCGGTGCATTGGAGGGCGATATTTACTTAGGTGTACCCGCTCGCTCTGTTCGAGGGCAGCAGAGGTTGCTCACTTCCCTGTAGTTATTACAATCATGCTCTGCAAACAGGAAATGTGTGCGGCGCCATTGTAGATGCTGGGGTCAGGCCCAGACACGGTGTGTGTTTTTCTGGCGTTTTGAACCGCGGCTAAACTGCTATCGCCATCCGCTCCGCAAGTCATTGTTAAAGATCGAGATAATGCTCAGAGCCTAAAGGCAAGGTTGGCTTCAGTCACAGGGCTTCTCAGTGCTACAGATCTCGAGCAAAACAGAGAATTTAGCATTTCTCCGGCCGAAAAAGAAGTGCAGCATCAGTTGTAATTGTCTTTATTCATTTATAAACATTCAGCAACAATTAGCAGCAGCGTTTTCCAGTTACGTTCCCTGCAGCTCAGTGTGAACACTTGTGATCAGTCCACCTAATTAATTAGGCTCGACAGATATTAATGGAATGCATCACACATTGTAATTCATGTGACTTAAGATGTTTCTTTAGATCAGGGGTGGGCAATTTTATCCGCAAAGGGCTGGTGTGTATGTGGGTTTTCGCTGCAAATCCCTAATTAGAGGACCGATTGGATGAAGAGTCCTCACGCGTGAGTGTGAACAGCTGACCTACAGGTTACCCCAAAAACCTACGTACACACCGGCCCTTTAAGGATAAATCATCTAAACCAGCGGTGGGCAATTTTACCACATTTTGCATTTAAATCCATATTAATCAGTTGATGATGCAAAGATGTATTTTAAGCATTTCCTTTAATTTGATCATGGCTGAAAATAAAGTAATATATGACATGCAATATGTACAAGGCATTTCACTGAAATGACACAATCCTTTAATTGTTCAGCTAACAATGGCGGCAAGATCATTGATATCTTGAAACATTAAAAATATAAATAACCTGAATAACCTGGATGCTTGGATCTGAAACATTGTAATAAATAGTTAACTTTGGCTTCAGGTGATTTTTTCCCTATGTAAATATTTCATTGAAAAATTGATTATTGAACTCAGTTAATGTCAGGAATCAATTTGTTCAATCAAGCTTAATCAAGATTAATGAACAGCTTTGCTGGACCGGAAAAGATGGTTTGATGAGAACCAAGCTGGAAAATACTGCCCTGCAGAATTGCCCACTGCCTTTTACAGACAAAATACTTCAGTCACCCTGTAGCTCACGATTTCTCAGTCCGGTCCTCAGGGATCCATAGCCGGTTCACATTTTTCCTCCCTCCCAGCTTCATGCGAGGGAGCAAAAATACAGACTGCCGGACAGGGAGCTTGGAGGGAGAAGAAACACGGACCGGCTGTGGGGTCACTGAGGACCGGGTTGGGAGACGCTGCTCTAGCTGATTTACATATTTGCTCAAGTACATTATTTACAAAGAACTCACCCAATCCATGTCTGTGAGTGGACATGGGAGGCATAGTCGCCCACACTTTGCTTATGGGGTTGTAGCATTCCACCATGTTGGAGGTCTTCAGGCCATCCCTCCCCCCCACCACGTAGAGCTTGTTGTCAATCACAGCCACACCAAATTGCAGTCGCCGTCCATTCATGACACCGACCTGGATCCACGTGTTGGTCCTCAGGTCATATTTCTCAATCGTAGTGGAACCTAGACATATACACAAGACTAGATCAGTTTTTTGTAATTAAGCCTAATTTACTTTCATCAAACTGATACTTTCATTACAATTCAGGTGTGCTGACAAGGGATTTGGACCCGCAACCATTGCATTGTTAGCACAACGCTACAGCAGTCATTTGCACCATTCACATAAGCTGTGTAAGAGAACAGACGTTCAAATTTAAACTGGGAATTGATAATATTTTCCAGAACAGAAACAAACTATTTAAAAGTCACTGGTAGCAACCTTGTCCTTGGTAAATGGATCGGAGCCACTTGTTATAATTTCAGCACATCCCAGCTGCGCCGCTAATGCCTTATGTTTCATTAATGTCGCGCGCTGCCACGTGAGCGTCATACGGTGCGCCGCGTGGAATTACTTAAAGGGAGAAGACGTCTCGGCCCCGCGTGATTAGCGCATCCGGAGCACATTTAGAGGGGACTTGGCTTGCAGCTCTAATCGTTCAATTATATTTTTCTTCTGCATCCTTCTTTGACAAACAGCAAAGGCTGCTGCAGCAGGAATAACTAATCGAGCGAGGACAAAAGGGACGTAATCGCTCGTGCGTTCGGGGGACAGTATCGGCTCTATGTTTCACATAGTGAGGAAAGAGCGCTTTCTAACGTGTCACGTTTGCAATGCACTGTGGTGTGATGCAGCTTTTTCCCCCAGGGGAGGGAAAAAATGCAGCAGGAGCTCATTTTGTTCTGCTGCATTCCTCCTAGAGTAAAAACAAGTTCCCCATGAAACACATAGATGACACATGTTGCATCGACTATTAAAAAAAATAATAAAAAATACATTTTTGTAAGACATTTTATTGCCATTCCTTAGGACATCTTTAAATGGGATAAATATGTTTCTTCTCCTGACCTTCATAAATCATACACTAAAATATTTCATTTTTATAATAAGATTCAGTGATCTCATTTTCCAATTACTGTTTAATTCTGGCAATATTTGGAAGAAATACTTTGCAGAGTCAAGAGCAAATATCCAGTGTTTCTTCTAAGAAACATCTGACATGACATTGAGGCGCAGAGATTTTCAGTTGGCTTCTTTTATGGCCAAGCATAAGAGGTGGCAGTACAAAAAGCCTTTCTGGTTCATTGCTTTAAAGACCTTAGTCTGCTTAATCACCTGCTTTTGTAGAGCAGGAGGAAGCCACACTCAAACTCACCACCGACAGAACAAGGATGGGTGAGAACTGGGGCACCATCAAAACTGTTAAATTCCTTACACTTACTCAAAAGTGTGTACAAATAAAAAAAAAACCTGCCCTATATTCTCCCTCAATAAATGTCATTGTCATCGCAGAATGACCACGCATTCCGACTTGACTTCAAGAACATCCTACTTCCGGTGTTGGACTCCCACAAAGCCAGAAAAAGTGGGTGCTGGAGCACACCCCAAAACACGGTGCGTGACTTCCTTCCAAACAAACGTTTCCTCATTTTGGCGTGACAGCCAGTACATCACTTAGGAATTTCAAATAGAATACACAGGCAGGATATTGGGCCTATTGCTCAAAGCAATAAAATGTTTTAACAGTTAAAAAAGTTTCAGAGCTTACTACATTCAAGATATTTATTGCTATACCAACAATTAATAACCGTAAAAAGCAATGCTGTTCATTCAGGGTATTTAGTCCCTGTTATACATCAGTAATAATGAACGCTCCGTCATTTGTCTTTCAACGTCCTGCATGGCTACTCTGCTTGTTTATGTGTAGATTGGCTTCACTGATTTTTCACGACAACCAGATGTAATTCACGAGTGAGCTTTGACCTTTGGTTGCGTCCATGCCCCCAACGGCATAGAGGGCCCCCACTGTGGACTTGCGAGGCTTCGTCCGTGGGCTCTGCAGCATCGGCCGGCGCTCTGGAAGAAGGTGGTACTTCATGGCCTCCATGAGAAGCTTCTGGCACTCCAAATCATCTGAGAACATCTTGTTGTTTTCCAGGTCAGCAAGAAGCTGAAATGGAACAAAATCACACCAGATTACACCATTGAAGTTCTGCGGATGGAACGACACAGTAAAAAAGTTAGGCTGCATGAAATTCCGACTTGTTACTTTCAGGAATAGTAAAATGGCACAAAAATTCAAGGTCCTTTGAATACTTAAACTAGGTCTTTTGAAATATATAGAAAATTCGGAAATAAGTTTCATGCTCAGTCAATCAATGTAGGATAGACATATTTTTATACCTATGAAAAATAAACTCGTCAGGGTTTTCTTCAGATGTGCTATGAACACACTGTGGAGGATATTAGACATACAGCAGTAAGGAAGAAGTAACCTCTTCCATCACTTATCAAACCCTTCAAATCCTTGTTTACTTCTCAGATGTCAACGTAGGACAGCCCAAATGCTTCGTGCAAAGAAAAAACGCAATTCATCCGCAATCGGAATTCCATAAAATCGATGTTTTTTTTTCCCTCCAGCTGTTAGATCTTTATCTGTTGATAGAAAATTCATTTTTTTTTTGTCGGCTCTGCAGAGTCCAAATGTATTCCACGATTGGACACGAACACCTTGCGAATGCGATAAGACTCAGGTACGCCTCAGGTAGCTACTTTTGGCTGCAGTACACCGTGAGAAATCTTCCCTCCCGGGCAAATTGTGATTGATATTTCCCGTTTCCTACACAGAAATCCCTTTACTCTGCTTCACCAGAACTGGGCCAGAGATTGCAATCCATATCCACAGCATTGCAAAGCTGATATATGATATAGCTGCTTCTTCAGTTTTTCTATGCAGCCACTTACGTAGCCTTTAGCTTTATTTGTTTAAATTTAAGCATCGTAAAACGTCATAAGTAAAATGTCACAAGACGGTACCTCCATTTCCACATCAAACTTGAAAATAAAATTCCTTTGATTGAATTTAGGCCCTCATGTTTCAAAGCCATGTTCAAAAATCAGCAATAGGGAAGGAACTCTTGAAGCGTTTAAAGTATCCTAATCAAAGCAGCATACAATTTTGCTAGTTTAAGCAGCTGAATTGTACCTTGCTCAAGGGTGCTACAGATGGGCCGTTCCTGGGGCTTAAAGTGGCAATATTAAGAACCGCTGCCTGAATGCGACACTGATACATTAAACCATTAATAAGCTCAACTAATATAAGTGGTGCCATCTGTGTTTACAGATTACATGTTATTCATGGGAAGTCAAGGTTCTGTACTTTATTTCATAATCTCACAGGTCTGGAATAAAAGTGAGGGTCACGTGATTTTAGATACCATATATGATGGTTTCTTTGAATCTAATAATGACCCATTTGGTCTGTTTAATGCACCTGGGGCGGCAGGAGGGGCAAGCGGATGTAGGACAGGAGCAGACCCAGGTCCTGCTGTCGCCGCTGGACGTCGTTCCGCACCCACATCATCAGCGCCTGGAAAATGGTCTCCTCGTCAGGCACGTTGATGTCGTCGCTGGCCAGAAGCTTTACGATTTCCATGGTGGGCAGCAGCAGGAACTCCTGGTTCTGGATGACCTCCAGGAAATGTTCCTGCAGGGGTGTGTATGTGTGTGAACGCGCAATATTTTCCTTTTTAAAAAAAAAACGAAGATAATAAAGATAATAAAAGATAATTCACCTCATAGGTTTGAAGAATTGCGTTTATAAAAAAGCACAAGGCTGAGGTACAGCCTGGATGGGATGGCCATACCCGGCATGGTACACACACACACACACACACACACACACCCTAATCCTAACATGACGACCTTAACCCTACCCAGCCCCAACCTAAACCATAAGTAGGCAAACAAAATATCAGATTTTTGGTATTTTTACCTTTTTGAATGCATTCACAGATCTTTGTGGGGACCGGAAAAATGGTCTCCACAACATCAAAATAAAATAATCCACACACACACACACACACACACACACACACACAGAGTCATATGTTACGAGCTATTTAAAAAGGCCACTTAGCATACCTACTCTACA
>JAODUD010000002.1:10102183-10118995 GCA_026784285.1 Stomatorhinus walkeri
ATTTCAAAACTCTCACTCACAAAATTCTCACTAAACTCGACATAGTTCTTTAGCAACCATATACAATTCATATCAGAGCAATTTGATACAGATGTGTCTCATTAACTCCAGATTTTACAGAGAGACGAACCTACTTCGCCAAAATGGTGTTTATCAAACTGCTAATTTCATATATAGTTTCTGATATTTAGTGTATTAAATGCTTGCGCAAATAAGCACTTGTCTCTGTAGATTCTTAATACAGTGACTTCTCTATTACGAAACAAGCATTTTGCTGATTCAGATCCAGGTGACAATTAGACAAAGTCATTTAGTTGGAATATGGACATAACCTGTAGGATTCCTTACAGTGCATTACACCAAGAATGTGCACAAAATGGAATATTTTATACAAATGTAAACACCTGAATACTACAAATGCTTCTTTGAAAACATGGACATGAGACAATGGGGAACGTGCTTGGCAGAGACAGACCAATAATATATTAACTTGTTTTAATCTATGTCCAGGGCCTTAAAACTTTGCTCTGTTTGCAGCATGAGCTGGAATAGGAGAGTGTTTTGGTGATGTTTGGTGATGTCATTGGGTGTAACGGCTTTCAGAAAAGGCGAGTCCTTTGTCCACAGTGTTTGATTACACTGGACATTAAAAAATAAACGCAGTATGACTTTTGGTTGAAATCTCAAAGGAAACATTTGAATCCCGTCATATGGTAGGAATCAAATTACAATTCTTCAACATCAACCCGTCAAAGAATATGTCGGCATACTATACATTTACATAAATTATAATTATATCTATGCAATACTTTGAGAAATGAATGACATATATAAACACATATGCTGTAAATATATTCAGCTGTCAACTATAGGTTTTCAACACTCATGTTTTTCAAAGGTTTATAATATTCCAGTTGCCTTATACTTTAATCAACTGCAGTCTGTATTCAGACGTGCCAGACCTATGAGACAGTCAGACAAGACCAATCTGACTCTCAGGAGTCTGCAGTTTCCAATTCCACTTGCCAGGGCTGACGCCTTGTGCCTTCCCAAAGAATATTTACAGCTGAAGCAATGAAGATTTATTAGGGAACAAAGTAATCTATTTTCTCAATTTATCTTAGGATGTATCATACATTCACCCAAAATCCAAACAAGCAAGCTTTAGGATTTTTAAAGAACCAGATCATTAAATGCAGTATTTCATTATACACATCAACATACTGATTAATTCTTTCATAGTCGAATGAGTTTACATTTACTTACTTAGCAGATGGTTGTATCCATATAGATATGCAAGTGACAAAGCAGAGTCAGTCTTTGGAGTACTTGGGAAATGTTAAGGACCTTGCTCAAGAGCCCAAAAGTTAAACCGTTCAGCCCACCACAGGATTTAAACCGATGACCTTCTGATCATGAGTACAGAGCACAAACTGACTGAACCACACACAGAAAACTAGTGTTCCATGAATAGAGTAAGGTTAGGTTATTATCTGCAAATGCGGCTGTGGTTTTTCTGCACCAGTTTCTCTGCTGAGCAGGACGGAGAAGGGCTGGAGACCACGCACCTGTGTACGCGTAGTGGACCAAAGACCGCAGAGCTTCAGGATCCACACCCTCCATCTTTATCTCCTCCTGCTTGGCCTCCCGCACGTCGTTAGTGAACATGGCGGCAAAGTAGTCGGACACGGCGCTCAGGACGAGCCTGCGACCGGGTCAGAGGGCACTGGCCGTTATGACAGCAGGGCCCAGCACACCAGCATTTCTGCGTGGGCCTCTTTAGCATTTCTGCTAAGGCACAGTCAGTCCAATTATGAATTATGGTCTGTACCACACATTCAGTGGTTTCACACAGGGATAAACAAGTATAGAGTTATCAGTTAAAAGAATCCATATTTTATTTGTTATACATTTTCTCAGAAATGTTCTGCAGTATAATTGTGAGTGATAAATATTGACATTGATCAAGCACCCTGCTGGACACTGTAATGTAAGCAGTCCTGTTAAACTGCAGCCACGCTGTGATTACATGTGACTGCATAAAGGTTTGTGGCAATTTGAGTGGCTTGATCAATGACACAACAGTAAGGTGTGACTGCTGTCTGATTTACAGATTCCAATGCTGGTGATGTGCTCACCTGTGGGCGGGGATCTTGTGATCACCGGCGATGAGCAGCACGTCACACAGCTGCTTGTGCTGGAGGTAGTTCTCCATCTTGCGGAAGGTCTGCTCAGCGTGATTCATCGCCTGGAAATATTCGTCCGAGGAGTTCATCTTGGTGTGGCTACTTAAAGACAACCTAGGGAGATGACAGGAAGATGGAGCTAGTTATCTCCTGCCTCTGTGCCTCTGGACGTGTACACGGGGGCTGCTGATCAGTGTTGATAAGTGTATGGGGGTGGCTGGTGGGGGGGGGGGGTTCTGCCTTGCCGTTAGACCCCCTGAGTGAGCCACGAAAAAATCCATCCGTCCTCCAGAAGCGTTTCTCCAGGAATCACAGGGCAAACACACTACAGGCAGCTCACAGGCACTGATTCACTTAGCGCCGTGCATTTTGGGCTGTGGGAGGAAGCCCACGCAGACACAGGGAGACGCAGCAACGCGAAAGCAGGAACCGAGCGCAGAAGCCTTCAAGGTGTGAGGCTGAGGTGCTGCCCACTCAGCCCGCCAGCCGCCGAGGCGCGGATCTGCTCCCGGAAAATATCCGGCTATACAAACGGGCAAAGCGGCGCTAGCTAACGACAGAGGCCCACATCTGCTATCATAACAGGACAGAAACGGCCCTAAACACCCAAAGAACCATTTTACTGCACAAATTAGCCCACAACTAATTCAAGGCATCAAAAGCTTCACTGTCAGTTGTACGGCTACAAGTCCAATTAAATTCTTTCTTGTGCAGAATTAAATATTAAACAACATATAACGATGAAGACCAATAAATAGCAATAACAGAATCTTGAAAACAATAAAGTACATACAGTATCCATATAACATATATATACAATATAGAAGCAATATACACACAATATATATAATAACATACAAGTAGGAGAAGGTGATTAATAAAAACAAATATGACAAGAATAATGATATGCATGTTTTGTGTTCTTTGGAAAGGGGGGGCTGTGGTGCTTCTGTTTTAACTCCTCCCACCACAAGTATGCAATTTGCCAATCCCCAGTACCGCCTGAGCTGCCCCCCCTCCCCGCAGCCTGCCTTTAACTTGCTCCTATGGCCCCCATGCGCTCAGCATACGCTGAGATCGCTCCCCTCCCTGTGACACGTCCCGAGCCGTAATGCAGATTGACACGAAGCAGCTACAGTCACAGTCCCATGCTTAATTACGCAGCTTTAGACGGCAGACGCCCAGATAATCCCGTCGGCTTGCTTTACGCAGGTCAGGGCCCAAATCAGTATCATTACTTTCAAAATGCATCCTATAAGTCGATGAAGGAATGAAATGTCTTTTGACAGATGTGGGTCTTCCCATGAGATCTGGCTCCTTCTTCTGCACAACAGTATTGTATAAATGGAAATGTTAAGCTCTCTCCCAGCAGAGCGCTGGATTACACGCTTCTGCGGAGGAACAAAATAATCCCTGGAACTCTCTGCAAATTGTGGGTGCTGAATTTTGTTGTCCTTCATGAAGAAAATCCGTGTCTGCTCTAAAAAAATTGCCTATCAGAACACATTAAGATCCCAGACAGACTGAGAAAAGTTCATCCCAACAACTTAAGTCTTGTTTGTACTTTCCCACCAATGGGAATCCAGCACTTTCCCATCAATAGGAATCTGCCACTTTCCCACCAATAGGGATCCAGCACTTTCCTGCCAATGGGAAAGTGCATTTTCCCCACCTATGGGATTCCAGCATTTTCCCACCAATGACAACGTGCTAGACCTGCAAGCAGTATGATCAATCTTCTGCAGTATAATACATATTCAGCATATTAATACACAAAATTTATATGCAAATTTTATTAAAAAAATAACTCGTATCAACCATGTCATCTTGTTCTGCCTCAGCAATGTAATTAACTTTGTGGGTTATTGCTGAAGGAACTGAGTTTTGTTAATTGTTTATTATGTGGATTAGGTGCCATTGTATGCTATTGTTGGTGGTTTTAAATGAGCTGAATCTGCTGTAATCAGTATTTAATTCTAACCCAGCTTTGTGCCTCTGCTGGCGTTCAGCCATCTGGTGAAACACCTGGAATATCGAAGCATCCAAAGCTTTTACTGGTGCCTTCCTCCTCTGAGCAATGAAGATTCTACACCATTCGTCCAGATTGATATCATGCGGGCCTGCATCTACTGTTATCTATAGCTGTTCTCATTCCAATGAGGTCTCTGGAGCCCCTAAAAAATTGTGGTCTTGACTTTATGGTTATAACCTAACAGTCAGGGTATGAGTTCCAGCGAGAATCAAAATGTATAGACATTTCCATCTACGGTGAACTGGAGCCTCTACCAGTGGAGGGGAAGGGACGCCCTGGACGTGATGTCAGCCTTTCCGAGGTTCAAACACAATCACATACTGCAGGAGACCTTGGATTGCAGGAGGAAACCAAAGTATTTAATGGGAACCTGGAGAAGTACAAAGGGAACATTCAAACCCCCCCCCACCCACACACACACACACAAAGGGCGTCACTGTGTTTTTGGTATTGGGGGGAAAGGGACAGATCCATTAAGTGTCTGAGTCAAATCTGTCCTCCCACATTATACTGTATGACCTCATGTATTACTCTGCATAGGCTGCCCGTCCGTTTCAGTACTGACTGCATGCTTCCGTTTATGCGTATGCAACCGAAATCGACAGCTAAGCGCTTTTTACCTAAAGTCATTAGCTTAGATGAGAACCGAATTCATATTTTTATAAGCAAATAACTGGAAAATACTGGATGGGACAAACACCACTGTTTTGAATATTGGGTGGGATGTGCCCCCCCCCAAGAGTAACGCCTATGATGGGAACCAAACCTTCGCCTCTGGAGATGGGAGGCAACATTACTAACCCACTCATCCCTCATGCTAGTTTTATTACTGTGAATAATTCAACCTGTTATCATATAAACATTCAGTGGTCTTGGTAGTCATTCCATTTACAAATCTTCAGTTATTATGTATATCTGTGAAGGTTACAGACTTTCCGAATGAATCGCAGTCGCATCACTCAAACAAGCTGAAGAACAATCTGCTAAGTTAATTAATAGGCCTCTCAGTAATCACATGCGGCAGCAATCACGCTGTAATCGTCCCAAAAATCCAGCTTGAGAGCCAGGAAAGGGTAATCGATGCACTCCGTCAGTCCCAACATGATCCATGAAGACAGGACATAAAACCTGGTTTTACACTAAGACCCGGTTTACACCTGTCAGCTGCCGGTGAGCGAGCAGAGAGATACGGGTGGGCTCTGCCATGCTGTATCCACCATTTGCGGTTTTATAGTATCTTGGCAGATGGTTGAATTGTGTGGTTTAATTTCTCCATAAAGCTTTATTGCAATTGTGTTCAAGCTCTGGACCATAATGATTAATGCTGGGCAGTTATTTCATTTGTTAAAAAAACAAAACCTGTAACTTTTTTCCATTTGTTTACTTATTCATATGCTAACCTCTTACACTGGTCAGGAGGGGCCTGGAGCCTATCCCAGTCTGCACAAGTGCTCAGGAGGGGTCTGGAGCCTATCCCAGTCTGCACAAGTGGTCAGGAGGGGTCTGGAGCCTATCCCAGTCTGCACAAGTGGTAAGGAGGGGCCTAGAGCCTATCCCAGTCTGCACAAGTGGTCAGGAGGGGTCTGGAGCCTATCCTAGGCTGCACATGGCTGGTCAGAAGGGGCCTGGAGCCTATCCCAGTCTGCACAAGTGGTCAGGAGGGGTCTGGAGCCTATCCCAGTCTGCACAAGGCTGGTCAGGAGGGGTCTGGAGCTTATCCCAGGCTGCACAGGGCTGGTCAGGAGGGGTCTGGAATCTATCCCAGTCTGTACAAGGCTGGTCAGGAGGGGCCTGGAGCCTATCTCAGTCTGCACAAGTGGTCAGGAGGGGTCTGGGGCCTATCCCAGTCTGCACAAGGCTGGTCAGGAGGGGTCTGGAGCCTATCCCAGGCTGCACAAGGCTGGTCAGGAGGGGTCTGGAATCTATCCCAGTCTGTACAAGGCTGGTCAGGAGGGGTCTGGAGCCTATCCCAGTCTGCACAAGTGGTCAGGAGGGGTCTGGGGCCTATCCCAGTCTGCACAAGGCTGGTCAGGAGAAGTCTGGAGCCTATCCCAGGTTGCACAAGGCTGGTCAGGAGGGGTCTGGAATCTATCCCTGTCTGTACAAGGCTGGTCAGGAGGGGTTTGGAGCCTATCCCAGGATGCACAAGTGGTCAGGAGGGACCTGGAGCCTATCTCAGGTTGCACAAGTGGTCAGGAGGGGCCTGGAGCCTAACCCAGTCTGCACAAGGCTGGGGAAGGAGATCCATGTGACCTGGGATGAACCTGCAAACGCCACAGAACAGATGGGGGATTCAAACCCACAACCCTGAAGGTGTAAAGCAGCAGTGCCATCCCTCTTCAGATTTATTCATGTTTATCAGTTATTTATTCCTAGTGATGTCTAGTTTTTTCCTTTTAAAAATTAAATTGATTAATTCTCTACCCAAAACAAATGAATAATTTAAGTACAGACTTTCAAAATCCTTATTTTTCACGCACTAAATGGTCTTCAGAACAAAGAAATAGCCTTGATACCTCATAGCAAACTGCGCACTGTAATCACTAGTTATTGCGTGTGAAATAATACCAGATCAGCACCCAGTTAGAATGGGTTAGGGTTAGGGTTAGATGGTGTTAAGGGGGAACTTCTGCTAAATGGTCAATGAGGGTCATGAAAAAGTATAATATATGCACTTTCATGCTCAACACTATAAATCTAGGGCACTCACTGACCTGCACTCGGTGAGACTTTTTACTAAAGTCGTCATGAAAATGATCTTTGTTGTTTTATCATTCTTTAGAAATTAGATCCATCATTAAAAATGTCACTATCTGGCACAAACATTTGCAAAGTGTTACAATTTGTCCCATGCAAGTTGCTTGAGAGCCCAGCAAGGTAACTCAGTTGACTCGACTCATTGATTCAACTCAATTCACATTGGTGATACAGCACCTGGATGATCTGCTAATGTTCCATAGACCACAACTAATTCTGCTACATCTAAAATTCTTACTGTGAAGTTTTTTACTAAATGTAAGGTGGGTTTAGAGGCAATTGAAAAGCAGGTCGATGGGGGAAAGAGGGGGTAGGTTGAGTCCGGTAATGAGCTGCATTCTCTCTTATCCCCAGATATTAAACAATGCGAGCATGTGTAATTATGAATGTATAGCTAATGCTGAGGATAGTCACCAAACCACAAGCTGAAGTCCCTGTGCAGAAAGATCAAGGAATTAGGGGTAATCGGATTGGTGCTGTGGGCCATGCTTTCGGCTACCGATTGGCACAGTGCTTGGTTCTGACAACAGCCAGATAAACTTGTGAATGGGCTTTATCTGTCACCTCTCATCCAGCTGTTTCCATGCTTCAAAGGCATGCGGCATTGTGGGAAACGTGGTCTTCAGAGGATCTTGTCAGCTTGTCAACGTGAGCTCTGCGGAATTTCTTGTTTTACATGGGCTGAAACTGAGCCCCAACAAAAGACCTGTCATATTCATACCAGCACTAAAACGCTGGCAGGAACACTGACGCTACTGTTCTTATGAATGTGTCTGTCTATGCATTTCACAGTTGCATCCCCAGAGACAACGCACCCTCCCCCCCGCCTTCATTTTTAATCAAGAGATTTGTGTTGCCTAAGGGTCACATGACCGCCCTGTGGCAGGCATGTGACTTAAAATGATCATTAGGAAGGATAAGTGTCCTGCAAGTTTTTTTCACGCTTGTTTTTTTAAAACAGGAACCTTTTCACACCCTTAACACTGTTTGTGTTCTTTTCCTAACTGGTGAAAAGACCACAAAAATATTTAGATTTCAAATGATTAAAAATATGTATTTGCATGCATTGCTAGAGGCTATCCACCTCTTGATAGTGTCACTTGGCAGATTCCACCAGAAACATCTGTAGTCGTAACATCAACAGTGCACTTTTTCAAAAGGAGGCCAGCAATTTGAAATCCGAGAGCTTCAAAGGACAGTGTCACTCTTGACTTGGCCCATCAATTGGAAAAGCTGACCTTGACAGCACAAGTCGGTGAAAGATGTCGCATAAGACACTCTCTTTTTCCCCACCACAAACATCTGTGAGAATTATCACTCAGCTCCAGAGCTGAACAGGATCTGTGGCCACTTTTTTGGAGCTAAATGTCACCATGTCGCTATGAATTCCAAAGCATGCTCCGGGGTTTTGCATGAGAGCCTATTTCCAGGCAGGGCTCCGGAGCCGCGTCCCACGGGGCCCTCGTAAAACTGACATTTGAGCCTCAGTTTGCTCAACCGCAATCAAATGTCAGGAACTGTTTTCTAGAATGCAAGTGCATTGGAAAAACAAAATGATGTTAAATATGTTAATGCAATATTTTGTAGCATTGCTGTTCACACACAAGAAATTCTAGAATATTCCTTTACTGTCAACATCCTTTACTGGCACTTGCTTCAGCAGCACATAATACTAAAATGATTTCTGGTGGCAGATATAAAACCTGGATTGTACACACTGTGAATTCCTAAATGCAATTATCAACAAAGTTAGAAAAACTTACATGGAAAAACTCATATTCACTGCTGCTTAATATAATTTAATATGCAGTACATTTGTTGTTTTCAGAAATGTAAAAACTGTCCAGAAGAACAGTAAAGACAGAATACATTCTGAGCTTATCTTACCATACAGCACACCCAGAATCATGATGTACATTAGTGTTTAAAACTGTGGAAACCTCCAAGTTTTAGAGATTGCAGAACTTAATTGCAGTAACAGCGGTTATTTAATTGTCCAATATATGATATTTGTAACATTCTTTAATTGTTTATAAACTTTGTTTCCAGTATTAATGTAGTGATTTTTAAAGCGTAACATACACTAGTGTATGTTTTAACTAACAGCAGTAAGCAAAAAGCTAACAGCAGCTGCAAGAAAGTGTCGTTGTTTTTCTGTCAGGGTGCTGTTGATTAACTGACAGATTTATTTATGGAGAATCCTCCTCGTCACACGTGATAGATAAGAACAGCAGTTGTCAAAGAAAGCACAGGTTATTCTCCGACATAGAGCCAGCCAGGAAGAGGAGGGACTGAAGCGAAGGAGAGCACAACATGATATATGCACTTCTATACTCCACGCTATAAATCTAGGGCACTTTACAGCTGAGTTCACTATAGCACATAAACCCAGATACAGTACTGGTTAGAGTATAGCTCTCTATACCCACCGCAATAATTACACTGTCCATTTTTATTGTTCTCTGTACTAACGTTATCCGTGCCTTAAATGGAAAACAGCAGCTCTGCTGAGCTCAGCAGATGCTCATCTTATTAGCAATAAGCTTCGGCCAAGATTGGCCTTCTTGTTCAGCTGACTTAAAGCTACTTTACTCTATAATCACATGGTAAACATGGAAGATTTATAACTAGTCAGCCATTTACGCCTGCAGTTTCCCGGTAGGATGAGATGCAGGATGAGATGCAGATGTGCTGCAGATATCGAGAAGTGCACTGGCATACTCATCAGGATACTTGGATGCAGTTCATCAAAGCCCTAACATGCAATGAGAATATCTGCGATACTCTTCAGATGTCTTTGAATTTTATTTCGCAACACACTCTTGCTGCAGGAGATGGATCCTGAACCTGTGAAGATTAAATCAAGCTTTAAGCTAGACGCCCAGACATTTCTAAGCGCTTAAGCAAGCAGATCGACCCTTCCGGAGATTTAAAGCTATGGACATCATGCCTTAACGGAACACGTTGTTGATGCTTTATTACAGACCTGAAAAACGGTGAAGACCAACAGCAGCGACGCCCCCTTTATTCTTCAACCGCCTGGCGTTTATGCACGTTTTGTAACAGCAGAAGTCACGCTTCCCCGTGAAATAATTCCTGACGATGCGAGCCGAAAGACATCGATGCTACCGCTGCTACTGTGGTACTGTGGCTCAAGCACAGACTTGCATCATACTCATACCTCTTTTCAAGCTCTGCATTTTATATCAAAACAAAGCCCACTGTGCCAGCAACATGAAGTGGAGTTGGGGTTTGTCTCCTGTGTTCGATAAAGAAAACTCGAACTGAATCCCAGGCTCAGAGACAAGGCCTGAAAGCAATTCCTCTCGCCACTTTCTTTTACATCCAACCCCAGTGCGCTTGACCTACTGAAATCTAGCCTTGGGCATTTTTCATCCACGGACCAATATAGCTCCAAGCTACAGCCAGTCTGCTTTCACTTTTATTTTTTTCCCCTTCTTTCAGCTACAAAACTTAAAATTTCTGAGGCACTGCAGTAGACTTTTCAATCCTGCTGCATTTAGTCAGTCAGCGTGCGTCGGATACACTGGTGTGGAAACCAGGATAGCTGAATACATACAAACTGGCACCTTTTCCTGGCAAACACACTGCAGCTCTGGGGCAGTCGATTATTCTGTGTTAAATAGGAATACACCAAATACTTTATTATCATTTGCATTTTCATCACACCACAGGTTGTAGACAGGCGTGGAAAAAATACAGCAGGACATCACGATTCATATCACACAAGACATTAGTCACCCCTGACCTTCAAGAAGTACGACCTCCTGTGGCTCATTGCACACATGACAGTTTTTCAGTCCTGAGATATATCTGATGTTTTTTTTTGTCATACAGTTTTTATTAGGTTAATAGGTTTTATTGTATTCATTACCCATTTATGTACAAGTATTTTAATCTACTGGAATACCTGCATTTAAAATGACCTGATGAAACACTGGGGCCATAGACTGCAATATAGAGCAGTCAGAATGCTGTGATGGATTGGCTGAACTGTAATTACTTTCCTCATGAATAGTTTTAATTAGTTCAGACGTTTTCGTGATATTTCGCGAGCTGCCTAGCTGCAGAGCTCTTTAAATAATTCACACCTCCACATCCTCCGCGCATCCACGCTTGACAGTTTTGTCTGCTTGGATGGCATGATTTGCATCCCGGCACATGTTAAAATCATGTTACTTGCACGTCAAGCACAGGTATTTACGCATCATGCCCAAAGGGAGAAAATGCTGACTCACCATAAATGCTTAAAAATCCAGCATCGAGTAACAGTAAAAGAAAAGAAATCCTTTAGCTTTGCAATTGTGTGCTTTTATGTCACGGCAGGTAGCATGTTATCTTACAATAAAGCACAGCACCATTGCAATACATGCAGTAGCTGCATTAGTAGTGGCAACCATAGTTGCAACAGTAGAGAGCCTATCAATGGAGGCTAACAATGCTATAGCGCTAATCTGCTATTTACACTGGACATTCCATGAACAGAAACAATGGGCTCCTCTCTTGAATTTGCCTGATTCTGGAACACGTCATCCCCCATCGTCTTGCATAAAACAACTAATTTAACTTTAATCGATTCCCCAATGGTGTTTCAGTGCAACTTTATAAAATTGCTGAACTGTTGAGAAGGTGAAATTGAGTAGATGTTCTACTAACAATCTATCATCTGCTGAGCCAATATTTGAGAGTTAGGCAAACCAAACTGTCACTCCTGAACGTTCATTGTCAGTCATCTCATTTTCTAAACCTGGGTTCAATCTGTCAATTTTATGGAGATTAATGATTTTTTTGGTACTGCCGTTTGGACGGTGTTCTGTCTCTTTAATATTCCTGCTGATAGAAAATGAAAAATAGAACATACTCCGAAACGGACTTCCAGGAAGAAAGTAAATGTGATATGAATACAGATAAAATCATATCATAATCAGCTCTGCATTATATTGAATTCTACCACAGTGAATCACTGTAAATTATTTTGACAAAACTGCACAGAGATGTCTTGCAGTATATGGCAGTCGATTTCCAAGACATAACTCAATTCTGAAAGCGGCATTGATCACACAATATTAAACTTCTTCCAATTTTAATAATCTCTTACCTAGTCACAGTAATCTACAGTTCATCACATCCAAAGCACATGAGGTAATGCAGATCCCACACAGAATACCCATATGTGTCAGGCCACTCACACATACAGGCACAGATATACATTTAAACAGCAGCTGGGAAGCACCAAATCACTTGAGCAGCTTTGGGCTGTAGGTGGAAACTAGGAACTCCTGATTCAAACCCACGTAAACATAGGAAGAGCAACCAATCCTCGACACAGGCACATATACTGCAGGGGTAAAATACGCATACTGCTACCCACTGAGTCACCAAGACACCTTCAAAACGAAAAAGAGGTTTTTGAGCAAAAGTAATGAATGAAATTAAGATTACAGTTTTTATGAAATTGGATACTCAGCGGGCAGCAGGCTTGAGAAGTAGTGCGTCTGCACAGCGGTGTGTCTATTAAAGCAAAAAAAAAAAAAAATTAAACTATGAAACATTTCTTGCTTTAATTATTTTCCAGATTCGATTAACTTGAAGAATAACAGCAGTGCAGATGCTTAGTTCCTGCTTGTGATGTTTTGTGTATGTGCGTGTGGTCCTTTTCAAAGGTCTGGAACCTGCCGATGCCATCGAGAATCACGCTAACAACCGGAACTAAGAGAAAAGCGACTGAAATGGAAGCAAAAGAGATGGAAATGAAGGAACGCATCAGGACTGAACAAGCAGCCATGGGGAGCATGTCAAGTGCTCCTGTCAGGAACAGATCAACAGAAAAACAAAAATTATCAATATATGGAAGTGTGCGGCAAGTTATTGGTCATCTTAAAAAGTGTTCTAAAAAAGAGAAATGATATAGGTTATTTGTCTGTGATTATGTAAGGTCATTCACATAGAGCTGCTTCCCTTGAATTTTACCACACGGTGTGATCTCGGAAATCAAGTTTACTCGTGGTTAATTTCAGTTTATCTGATTTCCTGAGAAGCTGAGAAGCTTGTCCAACACGAACCGCACACTGAATGCGGGGCAAAGGAGTGAAAACGGGAGCATTTGAAGGTGAAACAGAGGGGAGGGAGATGGATTACTGCGGTACGAGCCTCCTGGGGTGATTCGCTGGCTAACAGTCCTCTTTAGACGGAGGATCCGTCCGTGTTTTCCATCCACGGCAAAGTCCCACGTACCGACGAGCGAAGCGATACTTTTCAGTGTTTCTTATCTCCGTCCTGCTGGCTCTGGGATTTGCGTTCTGAGCCCTTATTGGCTCCACCGATCAAAGGGATGGTTTGTAACACAGATAATTATTTTCATATCCGCAGTGCTGAGAACGTTTTCCCCCTGAAGGCATTATTTATTTTTCAATTGTAATAAATGTGTTTCTCAACACTGTTGCTGTTCAATATATTTCCCAATGAATAATGGATGAAAAGCTTTTAGTAGAGATTCTGTTCCTTTTGCTTTCCCATCCCAGTTTGTCCCACGATTTGTGCTTCTTCCTCATCTGCTTTCTTATTTTTGAATGACTGAGAAATCTCTCATCCTGATTGTTGCTATACGATGATTATTTTTGATTATTAATACATTGGCAGCTCATTAGTTTCGCAACGTTAAATGCCTTTCAGGAAGAAATTCACTGCCTTTAAGAGAACCAGAATACTACTTGCGATTCATAATAATCACATACCTGTTTTCTGAGGAATTTGTACAAGGCACAATGTTTAAGCAAACTACAGCAGTAATATAACTGCTTTCCTAGGACTCAAACCAACAACTTGTCAAGTACAGATATATGCTATATCATTGTTAGGCCCTTGAGAAAGGTTTGTGACCCTAAAACCTGCTCTAGGTTACACCAGAAAAATGTGCGACCCTGCAGTCTGTCCCCAGGTTCTGCTCTGTATAAGTGTGTGTGTCTAATAAGGGAACCAGATAGGTCAAGGCTAATCGACTTGCCAGACACGTATAGTAACTGCTGTCCCATACGGTCAAATAGGCCTAATTATGAAGAGTCTGCTTTAAACTTAAAACTTAAAATTCAACACTCCACATTTTACAAAAATTATTTTCCTAATCAGCTCAGAATGACTAACGTAGATTTGCACGAATAATTAAATAATTTGACCCCAGAAATACTAACGAATCACATATTAAGTCTATGATTTAAATAGTACACCGTGCCTCAATCAGAGCCAATCACATATTTATGTTATCATGTAAGCTTCTTGTTTTTCGTAGTCGATTTATTTTAAAACAATTGCTTTCTTATGTTTATATTTCATTTTCAAGAGTATTTTACAGAAAGAGTGCAGCAGCTTTACTGCTAGTGACAGTTTCAGGTCAGAAATTACAAGGGATGCTCTCCTTGGCGCATCTGCACACAATACATTAATTTTGAACAATCTTTCATGCTTGATCATTCTATCATTTCTATTATAATAAGAGCTGAACGCTTCCAGCCTTATCTGGTAGTGTTTGCTTAATCATCAGTGGAGCAGAGCCCTTTGCCTGGTGCATGAGGAAAAGGCAAGCAGGACAGCAGCGGGGGAACGTTCCAGAAAAACGATGCATTCCTATGTGCTGCTTGTAGGTCACTCGGGGATCATGGGCAGCGAACGGGAAAATTCCGGAACGTCCTTCCTTTTGTCCCCACTGAAAACTCCCAGTGCTGTGATGATTTTTTTTACACTCCCGGAGTTCTCAACTCTTGTTTGTCATACTAATCTGGTAAAAAAAATCAATACCTTGAGGTCGTTAGCACTGATTTACTTGATAAATAATAATTGATTTTCAGTAAAAAAACATTTTAATCACCCCATTTTCTTTTTTGTTAGTTTGCGTTGTATTTCACGCCAACTGTGCCTTCTGAAAGCACGCGCGTCGACAGCTATCGATCTCTCTCCAGTCCTATTTTCTGATGCTCGCGGTGGCTGGAGCATTAAGTCTTTTCAAGCAGTGACTGGATTCGCCTCCATATTCATCAATACCGTAACCACCCGTGGACAGCTTCTCCGGCCGCCAGCGTACCCAGCTGCCGATGGCGCTGGATGAAAATGAGCGAAACCCACCCCTGCTGTGGCACCGGGGCTGCGGTGAGGGGCCACGCCTTGACGGCACCGTGTGACGTCCACCTGTCCATCCGTCTCCCGTCCTGCTTCTCCAGCGCGCTGTCAGAAACCTGTGAACCTGGAGGTTCTCTCAGAAAGTAAACGGCGGGGCAACTCCACGGCTGACGGGATACCAGGGCACAAATCCACAAAGCAGACGCGTTACAGGTGCCAGTTCTCCAATCAGCATGTTACTAGGTTGTGAACCCACTCAAACATGAAAACGCCGGTACCAGCTCCACCAACATGGGTTCGAGGGTCAGAGGTGACGGCTACAGTCCTACCCAGGGAGTCGCTACACCACCACACAATTCAAGTGTAATAGGAATTAACACATTTAAAATGGCGGACTCCACAAAGTCATAGTTAAAACAGAATCGCGAGGGATCATCTTCAAAGATCCTTCTGCTGTTTGAATAAAGACAGACAGAATCGATGCACTTTCTCTCATGCGAAGCCTTTGAAAGAGGGCGAGCGTGATTCCAATAGCAGGGAATTCGGCTCTTGACATTAATACGCAGCAATGTTAACACACGTGAGAGGGCCGGCTTTAACGTTCTATCACCGTATATATAGTGCGATGTCATTTTGTCCATGATAGAATACCAAGTAGCAATTATGGACGGGACCGTGACTCAGTGTCCTTTACCTAGAACTTTGAGCTGTCTTCAAAGGGAACGTGACGCATAACCCCCTGGACATTTCCAGCGGATGCATCAAACCCATTCTGTTGTAAAGAGTTGGCAAGCATATATAGGGCTGTGCTGTCATGGGCTTCACTGCAACACATCTTCATCAAAACCAAAATCCTGAAATACCTTTGTAATAGCTTTTTAAAATTTCCCCACGCATCCATCCGTAGTAACCGCTTACTAAATCAGGCTTTTGATGGCTCGGAGTATACCCCAGACACGACGAGGTATCCAAGACACGTGAGAATCTCTCTATCTAGCGCTGAGGGTACTTCGTGAATGCACTGAGGAGCTCAGTGGAATGCAGAAGGAGCAACGCGACCTCCAAGCACACGAGAGCTGGGCTGGATTGGAAACCGCAACCTCAACGGTGCGAAGGAACGATGACAGAGGCTGCTGGAGGAAACAAAGCAATAGTGGCTGTTTTGTTATTTTGCAACAGTCGTGCTGTACATACTAAGGTGTGCCGTTGCTTTGTAGATGACAGTCACCACCATGTGATTGTGAAACCAGTTTATGCTGGAACTTTTCCACTATCTCTGTAGTCCTTCTGTTTTGTGTCATTTAGGTGGCAGCAGGAGCGTTTCTAGGATCTTAAGATGTCAGGCGCTTAGCGTAGAGACCTAATCTGTCTGAGGGTTGGTCCACCCTGCCCCAATCCCTGCAAATTTATGATGCTCATAAGATATCCTGCCTACCCTTCTGCCTGCAACACCTCCACTACCTGTGGCGTCTTTCCGGCCTGCCCTTCCTTGTCCCTGTGACATATTTCTGGCCTGCCCTTCCTTGTCCCTGTGACATCTTTCCGGCCTCCTGTCCCTTGTACTTGTGACATCTTTCCGGCCTGCCCTTCCTTGTCCCTGTGACATCTTTCTGGCCTGCCCTCCCTTGTCCCTGTGACATCTTTCCGGCCTGCCCTCCCTTGTCCCTGTGACATCTTTCCGGCCTGCTCTCCCTTGTACCTGTGACA
>JAODUD010000002.1:10153164-10169827 GCA_026784285.1 Stomatorhinus walkeri
CCATAAGTAACCTAACAAAATACAAGAGTTTTTGCATTTTTAGTTTTTTCATAGCAGTCACTGATTTTTATAAAATATAATTTTCCCTTATAGGGACCAGGAAATCGGAAAAAAACAGATATTTATCACATTATGGAGACATTATGTCCCCATAAGGATAGGTATACCTGCACGCACACACACACACACACACAGAATTGGCAATTTAGTGACACCAGTCTGCCTAATTGCATGTCTTTGAACTGCAGAAGGAAACATGAGCCTGGAGGGATCTCACAGAAACAGGAGGATACGCTAAAGCCAAGGATGAGTGTAAGCTCAGGTAAGCTATACAGAAACTGGATATCAATGGATGAATGAATTTGTATACACAGAATCATTCTAATGTAAACATTCACAGACTGAATATTCCAGTGTGAATATTCAGTGTGAGCATGTTATGCAGTGTACTGCCAGTGATTTAAGCATTCACCGTTCCCCCAGCAGCACCCGCAACAGCCTGCCCAAAGATGCTTTTTAAATTATACATCTGTTCCAATCCATAAAGTTAAGTGCTTTTCTCACAGCTGCGCGCTGGCTTTCGCTGGTTTACGGTCATCTAGCTTAGACCCGTGTGAAACTGGCCCACTAATGATTTTGTTAGTCAAATCAGTGTCATGAAATCGCACGTGACTGCGTCCCCGCGGCTGGCGGGGGGCTGCCGCTGACGCGTCCTCGGACGACCTCGAGGCCAGTGGGTGAGCTGCAATTCGGAGAAAAGAGGGTGAAGACGGAACTGGGGGAGAGTACAGAAGTAAAAGACACAGGGCCACGCAACCTTTTCGGTTTCTGGTGGTTTTGGATGAGAATCAAAGCGAAATATGGTAAAAAAAAAAAAAAAAAAAACCCAAAACATTCAAACAAATAAACAAATAAACTCTTTCTGCCGCTTTACTTGAGCAATGAGTGAGCAGCTGCTTCTGCGAATCATAAATCGCCCACAGTCGAGAGCGCTGAGTGATGGCAGTGTTCTGACACCTGTCACACACTGGCCAATTACTTGGCTGTCCCTGTTGTTCCTCTGCCTCCACTGACATTTCTAATTCCCCTGACAAAAAGCATCGCACAGCAGAAACCCAGGGGGACAGCGTGCAGCACGCCAAGCGCTCCCCAGTGAAGGACGTTGAGCGCCCTCGCTGTACTGTCTGGTTTTGCTACCTTCTGCGTACAGCACTTTCTACCTCCCCTACATGCTTCTCTCTGCAGTCGAGTCTTTGTGGCCTCCTGCAACGAGACCTGAAATGCCCTGACAGACTTTATATGCAGGTAAGCATGCACCGCTCAGATACATATTTCTGCCAACAGCTACTTCAAACCTCACAAGCTGCACGGTGTAATATGGTAGATCTAATACAGCTCTGAATAGCTTTAGGAGGTTTTCATGCAGCGGATGAGTCAGGCGCCCAACCCACCAGAGCTCACGCTTGAAATGGCGCCAATTGCTTCTGGACGCTGCGGAGCATGTGGTCATCACTCGGAGATGATGTCACCAGGACATAAACTGCATAAACGTGATTTAGGCAACCAGAGAGTCATTCTGACTGACATTTTATTTTAACGAACAATATGAATGTGTTACCTGCCTGTATTCTATAAATATGCAGAGTATAGTGCAGAGCCTGTAGAAAACTCTCTCGAGTCACGGAACAGATGTTTGTCTGTCACTTTGAGTGACCTAGCACAGTGAGGTGTACACACAGTGACCAGACTACCTTTGGATGCCAGATATTATCTGTGCTTATATCCGCCATCTGTTCTTTATTTTCCCTTTTACTAGGTTTTAAGCTGAAATACAAAAAAGAAATATTTCTATAATTCTCATGTGTATGTTTTTAATTAAGTGTAAATTTACACACATTTTAGTATATAACAATACTATCTTCACTAATAAAGGTCACAAAGAGAACTGGCCTTTATGATGTTTATTATAGGGATGCGATTGAGAGGCATTGTTTCCTTACAGACATTTATTCTAAAGCTCCAGCACATGAGAGAACAAACCTTATATTTATGTGACTTTCTGCACATAATCTGGGTGGACTTGATAATGAAGCCATTTATTAAGGTCAGCAGGCTTCCTGGCATTATAGTGATAACAGCCATGGAAATATAATGCGTTAATTATTGCAGACATGCAGTTTGCAGGTGTGGATGGCTTGGATTTGAACCAGATAAACAAACAACCATGAGATTAAACCACAAAGGACACTAAAGGTTTCAAGAAAAACAAATGGATAACGTAATATTCAGTAGCAATTCATATTCTATAGCATTGACTTACCTATCATTTATACTGTAATAGTAAGAGACCGACATAAAATTTCTTTGCTCTAAGTGAATTCCAATGAATGTGACTTGTTTATCTATTTTCCATTAGCAATACCGGGTCAGAGTGAGCCTGGAGCCTTTCCCAGTCATCAGAGGACATAAGACCAGTGAAGCCCTGATTGGGATGGTGGTGTGGTCACAGTCACCCTGGTTGGGGTATCAGGGGGCCTGAAGCCCATCCCAGGCTGCATAGGGCATAAGGCTGGGGTGCGTTCTAGATGGCATGCCAGTCCATTGAAGGGGGCACACACCACCAAACTCAGGGATCGAATAATTCAGAGATAGCAATTAGCCGAACTGCACATTTACGCTGCGGTCAAACAATCTTACAAAGCAACGATCAAAATAGCTCTCTGAAAGCGTAAATATTACATTTGGTAATTATTACAGTGGACCCTGATTTGGGCTTCAGTGGACATGTCAAAAATTGTGTCTGTGTGTCTGCAACGGCAGGATCATACCTGAAAACGCAGAATGTGCTCTACGTGCAACACTGTCCATACTGTCCATATTTAATTCATATTTGAATGCTGAAAGTTAATATCCCTCTTTCATTTGTGACTAGAATTGGTTACAACAGCAAAATGTTCCATCAAAGAACAAAGAGAAAACTTATCAGGCTCCTTCCAGAGAAACTACCTAAATATTTGATTGACCCTCTGGTGATTGCAGACTGTTCTCAAAGCGCGGGAATCATGTCTGTATGCAAACCAAGGTATTCTCACTGTATTTTAATTTGTTAAGAAGGAAGCTTTTTTGTGTCTTTCCTAAAAGCCCCATCATATAGCTTTTGATTATTTCAGCGAGTGCCAATTACTTTTACATTTAAAAATGTTCCTGTAGTGCAAAAAAAGTAATTTAAATATACAGTAGGAATATCAGTTGGTCTGTTGCGATTCTATTTGGTTTCAAGAGTCTTAATGTAATGACAGGAATGACAAGCTTCCCTGAGCACTGACTTCCAGAGCATTCCGTTCATTCCATTGTGTCAACTTCATATTTCTACCTGTGACCACCTGCGTATTTTTGACACAGCTATGATTGTTTTTCCACACTTGCCCTACATGTCGTTGTAGGTGATAGAGTGCTAACAGAGAGATTACCTTTTCAGAATATCTGACGTTACTCAGAATGGACATTGCAGTAATGTAAATAGTCCTAATATAAATATAATTTAGCTATTCATATGATGGTATGCACTCCATATTCACCCACATGCATTTTGCTATTGAGAAATGTATGACATACAAATTGTATCAATTACATAAATAAAATCATAAATTAATAATTACACATTGTATTTGTAACAAAACACAATAAATCCAGACCCTGCGATTGTGAGGTCGTTACTATATGCGGTCCATCTGTCCAGTGGCTAGCGGATATTAGCATGCAAGAAACACTGCATTCTTCATAAACTTTGCTGTTCTAGCAATTCAAATGTAACCTTTTCCAACAAATCCGTTCTTGGCCTTTTGAAGAGGACAACAAGGAATGCATAATGAACTGCAAGCCTGGAGTAAACAGACGTGATGACCACCTCAGGAGGAAAAAGCAGGAGAGCCGATTTCTACCGAGGCATTTAAGGAAGAACAAAAGCTTGTGACCTTTTTAAATATTTGATCAGCCCTGAACGTCCCGTAAAAATGCATGAATTTTAATTATCATTGAGGTTATACAATAAAGAGTGTAAACCACAACATGGGGCCCTAGACTGGCCAATTAGGGAGGAGGTGAGTTGCTCTGTATGCTAATTTAACGGGAGCCAGGGAGCTAATTGTGGATTGAAGGATTTGACACTGGGGACATTTTTTCTGGTTCCGTACTGGGTGCACCTTTAATACTTGCGGGGCAAAACTATATCTCAGCTGAGCGGCCGCTAGCGAGCCTGTGCCTGCTCCTAATACATACCGCTCATCCTCTCAACATGAAAGAGACAAAGAAAAAAACAAAACAAAAAAAAATCACCAGCACCATTGGGCAGAGCTGCTTTTGATTTATAGAATCTGAACAGCTTCCATCTGCGAAAGCGCAGTGAGGGAGCAGAATAGCGAGGGGGTTGACTGACTCTCTGATTTTCTCTGGCCTTCCCCCAAAACCCATCAAACAACGGAAAACAGCCCCTAACAAGACAGATGGCAGGGCTGGGGCTAACTTGAAATGTACAAGACCCTTCCTGAAATGGAAGGGATGAAATATCGTACCTGCCACGCCAGAAAGAGGGACGGGGGGGGTAATTTGTTTACAAAAGTGATTTAAAGCGCCGATTTCAAGACAGGCGTATAAATTGCGTGTAAAATGTTTTTTAGATCTGTGATGCCTCCTGGGAGATGGTACCAAAAGTGATGTGGCTACAGTATATTGTTAATTTAGTTTATATTTTATCGTTGTTGAAAATTCTAAGTAACATCTAGAAATCCAATATTAAATATGAGAATATAACTGCCAGCGACTTTCAATAGCATTTAAATTGGTTAATTAATGGACGTAATGAAATACCGCGTCGATAACGGAATAGGTCATTTTCATGCAGACCTGTTAATATTGAGCCTGAAAGTTATTAGGTGGACAAGAGTGTCGAGTGCACTAAAGCGTCTAAAAGGATGTCAAAAAGTCAGAAATTGGAAAAAAATGATAAATCAGCATTTTAGGAAGGATAATATTTTCCTTTTTTAAGCAAAGCGCTGTGATATGTCATAACAGTGATACACCTTTCCTTATGTCTTTAATGTCCAGCTTGTAACGGAAACTATTTTATCGAGCCCTGGGACAATCTTTCGCAGCAGGATAGATGTCCTGGGCCCTTTAATCCCCCACTGGAGGCCTCTCTGTCTTGTGAAATCCTTCTGGGCCATGAGAAGATGAGCTGGCGTGAGAGGCGTGAACCCCATTCAGCCACATTTCCCCTTTAGCGTTCCCATGAATCATGCTAATACAGTACTGTGCGATACCGTTCTCTTTGGCCGTCTCCTATCTCGCTGGGGGACACTGCCAGCTCATACTGACCAGCTCGGGCTCCACGCTGAAAATTAAAAAAAAAAAAAAAAATAAAGTAAGAATAAGGTCAAAGGTCAAACCAACACATGGTTTTAGTCCGTGATGGTATTATCCATTATCTGAGTACTGAAACTTACTAAATTTATGCTGAAATAGCAATGTCGCTATGTATTATAATAACACTACTTTTGCCTAATTAACTCAGGCAGCAGACATCGTGTCATTTAGGCGGTACTCAGCCTTATGCAATCAGGTTAAACATGTGTAGGCAGTTTGCTTATTCTGTCTGCAATTTAAAACACTGTAAATCTATTACCCAAGTCCCCATGAGTACTCCTGGGCAAGTACCCTTCATTTGATACTGTGCAAAATGTTTCAATTTTCCCTACAGCTTCATGCCGGTTTCCCATATAAGATGCACACTTTACTTCCCCAGGATTTTAGTTCCTGCAAAACTGTTGAGTTTGTCATCGGTCCCCACAAGTACTGAGTGTTCAATGATCTCCAGCCCTAGGTCTGATAGGCGGATTACCCTGTTACCATGGGTCCCCTATAAATACTGACACAGTGCTCTAAAAAGGCACAATAAATGAACTGGAAGAATAATCACAGTGCCCCAGTGCTGGCACTTAAAGATATGAAGCCTAACATAAACAGTGCCTTTCTGGAATTAAACTTTTTATTTACATAAAGCTGTACAAAAACAGAGACTGGTACAACATAACAGTTCAACGCATCAGCCAAATATCAAATCGATAACAAAAACAATAATGCAATCCAAAAATATTTAATGAGCAAACCAATAACCAGCAATACCAGTGGGACGTGAAGGATTCTGTGTACCCACAGCTCTTTTCGTTTCTCCCCCTCGTAACTTCATATAAAGCATATAGTCTCTGTAACTATATCAGCGCAATCTTTCAGAACAGAGGTTCTAGAACCTTTCCAATCACACAGCATCATCCTAAAAGCAGCAGTAATACCACGTATTAAAGGGGTAAACTTTTCGTCTGATATAAGCGGCATTTCTGCTTTATCACCTAGGAGGCTAGAGGAGTCGGGGTTGAACGGGGAAAGCCAAATCCAATCATTTCTCCAACAATTCAAGAGTTCTACACCCAAAAGGGTATCAGAGAACATTCTCAGATCATATGGAGATATGTCCCTGCTCTATCTGACATCGCCAACAAAAATGATTTCAAAATAATCCCATACCATTAAGTCTAGCCATGCGTCCAATGATATCAGTGGATAACAACTTTAGATCAGATAACAATCATTTTGTCTTCCGCCTCTCCAGTATTCCTTGCCCACATCTGACCAAACTCTCATCCAATCATCATCATAGGTAGTACTGCCCAGATCTTGCTGGCATATTGTTTTAAGATGCTGCATTTGTCACCAATTGTTTGATAAGTGCTTCTATAAAATACAGATGCCTTATGAGATTCACGTGGCAGCCTTAGAATTACAATCGGATGACTGTTGCTCACGTCCAGCTTCCTATAGAGACAGTGCCTCATTTGTAAATATTTCCAGATATTCCGTTTCAATCATATATTTTTTTCTTGAAATCCAAATATGACAAGGTTAACCCGTTATCATATAAATCACTAACAATATTTACTCCTTAGACTTACTGCCTTCCTCAATATATTTATAACTTTTTTCATCTCAACGGTACACAAATAACATCATGAAGCCTTTGCAAGGTTGCTCTGTGAAAAAAGGCCTGTAACATATGATTACAAATCCTATATACCATAAATATCATGGCCAGTGTGCATTCAGAAAATCCCAGTTTGTTTATTAAACTTTAGACAATAAAACATAAAAAAGTTTTTTGTGAAGAATTATTATTTGCTGCCCTTGAATTATTTTGTAGTGTGTAATGCCAAATAATAGCTTAGCTGAGTTATTGTGTTTGGACCTATTTAACTACAGTATTAATAATATGTAATCCATCACACCACCACTTAGAGAATGTTTTAATAGTAAGATTAAGGTTGAAAGTTTTTTTTTTTTTTAAATCAAAGCCACTGCTTAAGTGACTGACAACCCACCCATCCACTGGCAATCACTTACCCAGCACAGGTTCAAGGCGTCAGTGAAAACCAGTACATTTAAAAATAAGAATTCAATATTAAAAATAAAAATTAAATTTAGGCAAGTAGGGTGGCACAAGGTGTGTGTTTGGAATTTTTACTCTTTCCCCCCTGCAGTCTGAAAACATGCAGTTTGGAAAATGTGTGTCTTTAAGTGGCTTTTGGTGCATGAAGATGCGTGATCCCTGTGAGGGACAGGCATGGCTGCGCCCCGGGTGCCGCTGCGTCATGACCCAAGCTGCATGGCACAGGCTCCAGGCCCCGAACGGCCCTGCATCTCAGCAGGCTCCTTCGAGAAATGAATAGATGAAAGTGTGCGGTTTCGCTGTACAACTGAAATCACAATAGATGCAATATAATGTAATCCACTTTACATTTCAAGTGAACTAGCGAAAGCCAATCCATGCCGGCATATTGAGACACATTATACATTATTTAGTAACTGTCTCAGCTTCGGAATTTCCGTGCATCTAGAAAGGGAGACCTGTTGAACATTGAAAAACTGCTAACAGATAGACAGGTGAACGGCCACTGCTAGTGTTTTGAAGGGCAAACGCACGTCAGTAATAGAAGGCAGTTAGAGAACTAATCTGCTGCTCTGTGCAGCCATTCATCCATCTTACATCTAGACCAAGATCCGCAGGGACCCAGAGCTTATTCCACGCAGCACAGGACGTGAGGCTGGGGTACACCCTGGACGGGATACCAGTCTGTCATGGGGCACATACATGCTCATACACCCCAATTCAATTACAGACGCGAATTATCCACACTGCCCTGGACTACAGGTGAAAACCCACGTGACACAGGAAGAACACACAAAATCCACACACAGCGCAAAGGTAGGATTTGAAAGTCACATTCCCAAACGTGTGAGACAGTGAGATATGGTTAGCCGCTGTGTTACTGCTCTGCTTCAAAGATCCTAAACACTGACGAAAGAAGGGAAATGCACTTTGTCTGAGTTTCAGACAGAACAACCTTTTTACTCAGCCCAACATGACAAATCCACATAAGGCGGAACAAGAGGCAAACCACGAATGATGTTCTAGTACTCTTTCGTGCAAGACATCAAGTTGAGAAATTCCGCGCAAACATACAGTGTCATACAGATGAGCAAATGAAGAGAAAGAAGAATAAGAAGAAGAAGAAGAAGAGAATAGAGAGAGAGAGAGAGAGAGAGAGAGAAAAGAGTCTGGATGGGTAAGAAACCACCACGGAAACTGAGTCTCAGTTGCTCAGCTACGTCCCTCCCAAAAAGAGGGAAGCAGCTCCTGAAAATACCCAGAAATCCTTGGGTACAACAAAGCGGACTGTAAGCTGACAGCTAGAAACGCCACAGCGAGTAAAGAGGGAGGCACATTCAGCACAGGGGGGAAAAAAAGTTTTTTCATAAATTACTATGAGTAACAGACCATATTAAAAAAGAGAATGTTAGAAATTCGTATTTGTAAAACCAGAGAAACATACTTTAAAAGTAAACACACCTTTTTACATGATATGATATCAGGATATGCAGTACAATTAACACTCAGTGGCTCAATGCACATTATATTGTGTCTATTGGAACAAACAAACAAACAAAAAAAACGTGACCCTGAAGTGGAATCGTTTTGTTGCATTTCAGCAGGCGGCTTGTGGTGTTCTGCCAGCTTGATGTGTGCTTTGCTTATGAATATCCATGAGGAATGACAATAAATCTATAGATGTGGTATGAAGATACCATCTCTCTCTCTCAGTGACTGAGACCGCAATTGGTTGAATTTTGTTCGCAAAGGCAGCAGGGAATGAATGTTTGCCAACATGTCAGGTGCTTATACCCAGCGGTGCAACTGGAGAAGCTGCGTTTGCTGTGACGTATGTCTGGTGCACACAGCTGTAATTGTTTAACTGTTCTAAAAAGTTTACAATGACCATTCCTACTTCATTTTCTTTTGTAATTTTGCAGCACTTATTTGAAATAATGAGTTATATTACATCTGTAAAAGCATCCAAATAAACTCTTGCAATGGTAACGGTTTATGTGCTTATGTCCTGTTGCCGGGTGACTTAAAGCATTCTGCGGCACGCTGATAGCCGTGAAGGAGGATTTCAAAGGATCTGCAGCAATTTCAAAGCAGATCTTCCCGTCACTTACAAACCAGCGGAACATTAAAAAGCACCTGGACGAGAACAGGATACTGTCCTAGTTAGAAGTTTGTACTACATGGATATTTTCATTGTTCCGGCTCAGGTGACTGTCTAGATGTTGTGTCCTGATCACATGTGAGCTAGAGAAAGTGGCATTTAACTTAAATCTTATGAACTGATTACAATTCATTCATGCACTCGAGTTTAGTTACAGTAAAATAGGACAGTATTCAAACTCAAACATTTAGGATTAGAACATCAGCCAGGGACACATTAGGAGTTTACGTTATTTGAGTCCTACAGTAATTAGTAGTAATAACTTTGATACAGATTTAAGGCACTTCCATCTCTTATGTAAAATGAAGAGCAAATCTCAAAACTTAGTCCATGGGAAATGTGCTGTGGATGAGTTCATAAGTATTTACCATTTCTGTAGACTTTAGTGAGTTTTGGAAATTTAACAAAAGTTCTTCGTTGGATTACATAAGGACTGAGTGAATTTTTCCTTCCTAATACTGTAACATTAGGTTCTTATCAAAAAATTGACTGAGTCTTGAAAATTTGTTCCAGATATATCCCATACCACAGAGATTGCAGCCGTTCTCACATACAAGAACCTGATTAGTCAAACGCGGCAGCACTACGCCGAGCAGCTATAATAGCTATGTTACACTCCATGCCCCAAAAAGTTCCGGAACCTCAGCTGTGGCTTTATCCACTTCCAGTGTGACAAGAGCTGAGTGACGCTCGACAACTGGATCTTAAAATCTAAGCTGCCTCTCTACTTACTGGTATGAACCCATGACAATATCCTGCTCCGCTAACAAAGCCTGTGTTCCGTTCTAAGCAGCATATTTTTTTAATGGTATGTGCCACAAATAGACAAATCAATAGATATATAACTATGTAAACAAACAATAAATAAATAGAGGCAACCTTCCTGTTGTTAGTGCATTGTGGGTGTGAACCTCAAAGAGTGAACCTTACATTAGAAACTTAAAATATAAGTGCATGTCATGTCGAATATAACATAAATTCAAGTTCTCCGTCAGTAATTCTTGTCATTGTGTTTTCTGAATTCTCCAAATTCCACAAAACTGCACATACGGGAAACTGGGTGTATCCCAAATACAAAAGGACTGAAAACACAATTGAATTGTATAGCCATAGGACCTCCGGAAATGAAATCTGGGGGAAAAATATTAGTAGCTCACTTTTACCTTATTTGTCCAACAGAGTAACCACCATGATCACTTGTGGAATTTCATGGAATCCTTCTGGCCACAGCAAGATACAAATCCCACAAATCGTGGGCAAGAGGTGAAACTTAAAGATGCCAACTGAATCTGAACAAAATAATAGCACCAGTATCCAAACAGTAGAGAAAATGATCAGAGTAACAGAATATATCTTATATTCTAGTATATACAGTAGATATTATATATACATGCTCATGTTAAGTTGGTTTGTGCACAGAATGAAGTCACTAAAAAGTGATAAAGAATATTACATGTGTACTGTTATTAGAAAAAGCTAAAAGTAAGATCTTAGTTCTAGAAATGAATAAATCACAAATATAATTAATTGGGATGCTGCAAATTGATTACAAAATCTTCTAGGCATAAAATATGTAAAATCAAAACCCAAAAATTATGTTGGAACACAACAATTTATCTATTACAAAACATCTAGCAAAAATAGTAAAAATTTGGACTTCATATTCCTTCGTTGTCAGCAGCACGCTACACAGAAAGCAGTTTGAAAAACTTTTGCATTTTTTTTTCTAAATGATGCTTTAAAGCTGGAAAATACAATACCGTGCAAAACTCACGCGGATAAGGGTGTCCATTTTAGAGCTTCTAACCAAGAATAGGACCTGAAACTTACCTGTTAGTTGTTACTTGTTGCAATAGCAGTTTTCGTAGCATAAAATTTTCATTAATGAGTAGTATGCATGTGTTTAAATGCACAAAAATGTTGGGCATGCCAACAAACTCTATACCCTGTTTCGCTCCAGTTCCCAGTTGTCCCTGGTCTGTAAATATTTGCATATAAAAAAAAACGTCTTTCCTCTTAGAGAGGAAATTCCTGATAAGTGCTTTCCGCTGTACCACGCTGAACAATTACAAAGGAACAACCAAGAACACAGAGACCACTTCCTCTGCGTCTGGCTTTCCACTGTGACACATAAGCTAACAGAGCTAACAAAAAGGCTTGATTCTTACAGTATATGTAAAATTTACACCTACAGTATTGTTTCCCATTGCAGTGGGAGTTGGTCTTAATACAACACTTAATACAAGAAGTAATTCTTAGTATTAAACAACATCTAAGACACTACACATTAAACCATTGCTATTCACTTTGTTATGATCTGTGGTAATCTAGCTAAGTAGGCCATGGTAATATTTACACACATATTTGCAGAAAACATGTTCATGTGACACTTCTGGTGGTAAATAAGACCCCCAGGCTTACAAAGAATATAGTCTTTACTAAGAGCATAAAACACTCCATATCTGTATTTCTATAGTACCTCTGGGGGTGGATATAGACCACTATGACTCAGATGGAGGTGTTTTCTTCTTTATGAAGTCTCCCCATTTTCAGTGAAGTTCACATGACCTACTTTCTTTACAGTGCATTGACCCAGTATTTTCATTGATATCTTAGGCAGTTCTGTGCTGTAGAAAGTATAGCAAAACATGCTTTGGCGATTTAAAAAAAATGTAGTCTAGTAATTCTACAAAAAAAATTCCTTCCTGGATTTTAAATACACTGAATTTAGTTTTAATGTTTGACTTTGATCAAACGGTAATCCAAGAGGTAAATACACTATATCCTAAAAAGACATGAAAGTTTGCAACACACTCAGCAGTACTGCTTGGACATTTTTTAAGGGCAATACTGCCGCTGAGTGGACAGATGTATGCGATACAACTAGATGCAAAACAAAATAATCTTTTACTATTGTAACTTTCTAAGTAGATCAAGCAAATCATAATCCAATGGACTAATTAAAATTTAAAAGGTAAAAAATAAGTAATTTAGATCTGAAGCAATATCATTTGCATTTGTTTTTTCTGTATCAATTTTGTTTTACATACTCTGGATGGAGTGTGTGAAATAATTTAAAAATCAATTTCTTCTTGATCAGTTATCACAGAAGTATGCATGTGCATATACATTCAGATATATACTCTAAGCTTTGTATTTGAAACATCTCTGTTATGTATTGTACTGTTGTAATATGTATTCTTATATAGGCCTAAATATCTAAAATAATTCAGTGCATACTGAAAAAAGGACAAATCAGCAGCTATTTACATTAATCAATTTAGTCAATGCTTTTTTCAAAAGTGACGGACACTGAGGAAATAGGGTTCTGATCATAGGTACAGTACTTATCCAGGGTGCCACACAGTGCCCCCCCCCCCCAAATTTATACTACAACCGATGCTTTTCAGCCTCTTAATGTAGCATTTTAACACTTGCATAGTTATTAGCTTTGACCCTAATTACTTACCCATGCGATTTAAGAGTAACGGACAGAACATCAAAATGTGTTACACCATCTCATCAGGGTCTTAAGAAAATCCAACAAAGGCAGGTGCTGATGGAATGCAGGTTTTTAAAAGATGCAAATGAACCCCAGAATTAAGGTTAATTAAACAGTTTATTTGTGGTTTGTTTTGTAGTTGAAACAGAACATTAACAAAATTAAAAAATATATATATACGAGCAAGAAACAAAAACAGACGCATCTAGATCCCAATGTCACTAAATACACCAAAGGATGTTAGAAAATACCATTGCTTTTCACATATTTTTCCCCAAGGCTAATGTAATGACTTAAAAGACCATTATAGAAAAGTCATTAGGCATCAGTGACATTACAGCGTGACTCTTGTCACAACAGCTAGCAAAGTCCCAACTCCTCCATCACCATATATCAACATACCTATTTACCGAGGGAGAGAGAGAGAGGGAGATATTTAGCTCAACATGTTAAGGTGCTCAGATGTGGAGTTAAGGTTGCAAGCCAGGGACAATAATTACAAAACAGATTCACTCAAACTGCAAATCCATGCACGTTTGGCTAACCATTGTCATCGCGTCAGGATTTTATCACATTTGACAATTTCTCAGTAGGCATTACAATAAGACCAAGTATTATGAAACAGAGACAATGGGAGCTATGACATGCTGTCAATTTCTTAGCCAAAAAAGGCAAATTATAAAAGGGAAATATGAGTATTTTTCCTCACATGATACAAAAAATATACAATACAAATGATCATTGAAGCCACCTTTCTGTCACAACATCATACTGCCATTTTCTTCTGCGTAACAGTGCACCCAAAGAATCTGCTTTTGCACTACTTTTCACTGCAGCTGTGCACTCTGTATTCAGCTAAATTGGTTAAAGTATATTATGAAGCAGCTACCAATAAGGATTTGGGCAGTATTCTAGTGTAACTCAGGTCAAAACAGCAGTTCATTATAATTTATACAAATACATTGATGCTCACTGCAGTTATGTTTTCTACCAGCAATGATTTTAAGGAAAATGTAAAAAGGTCAGATCAATGAAGTATACATTTTTGCAGCACTGATAATATGTTTAAGCTCCAAAACAAAAGCAATTAAGTCTTTTGCTAAAATATATATCAATAACAGTTGTTTTATGATTAATGAGTATGAAGTATACACAATCCTTTATGAAACATTTTGAATCATGAACTTTTGCAGACTTTAAAATTCCTCATTTTATTACATTTTTAAGATAAAAAATAGCACGTCTACTACCAGAAGTTTTAAAAGATTTGAAGAATTCCTTTACTATTAACATTTGTACTTAAGGCACTGTCTGGGAAGGGTGACAATCTAAGACGGTATACGCTAAACAAATGTGATTATGTACAAAAAAAAAATACAAAACAGATTCAATTTCTTATTTACACTTAAAGGATGATTTTCAAAACTACAAAATTTACTCCAGTGTCTTTTAAATTACCTTTGCGCTTCCCTAGCAGTGCATCAGTGTACTGGAGATGTACATTTTGAAAATCAAGTTGTTGTTTAAACTTAAACTTTATAAGAGTCAGGGCTGGAGATGGACCAAGTCATACTGACAGAATGAAGAAAAGAAGGGGATGGAGACATGGCTCATTAGATTATTTCTTAGGTGACACTGCAAGTTCGACACGTGGAAAACGAAAACCTCCCTTAGCCGCACTATCACCACTGGATGATGAAGATACCCGGGACTTCTTGGAGGGCAAAGAAACTCCACCACTTCCCTCTACCTGAGCTTCAGCTTCTTCGCCCAGGGACACTTCATATGAGCCTTTCGACTTGGAGCCAAAGCCACCAAAAGTGCCAAACTTCAGCTTTCCTTTTTTACCCTTGACCTTAACCTCCCCACCCTCCAGGGAGGCTCCCCCCTCTGCTTGGAGATGACCACTGGGGGAGGAAGGGGAAGCCAGTCCTCCCTCGTCACTCAAGGAGGAAGATCGATGTCGGGATTTTTTGAACAGATCTAGCGATGCAGACTTGGTTTTAGGTGACACACTGATGCCAGGACGTCCCTCAATTGCATTCTTGCCAGGCAATTCGCCAGAACTTACACTCAGCCCTTTGGAACCTTTTACACCACCACCACTAACAGACACTTCTACACTCGGTCCCTGAAGACTCAGGTCTGCTGCACTACCGCCCTTGCTTTTTGACTTGCCAAACAACTTGGGCAACTTGACTTTTGTTTTTCCACCACCAGTTTTAACCTCAGGACCCTCCAGTTCAAGACTCTGAGAGCTTAAAGTGGTGCTAGCTCCAGAGGCCTGCATGCTAACAGACCCTCCACCAACTGCCCGACCCGAACCAATATCTACTCCTACTTCTGGCCCTTCAAGTTTTGGCAGAGCAATTCCAAACTTTGGAACTTTGATTTTTGGAATGGTAACTGATGACATTTCTGCATGCTCCCCTGCCTCAGCTTTGACATTAAGATCCCCTTCAGAAACTTTAGGAGCCTTTATGTCAACAGTTGGTATCTTAAATGTAGGGCCCTTCATCTTACCATCAGGGCCTTCGAGGTTTATATCTGGTCCTTCCAAAGAAGGCCCTTTGATTTCACCAGATAAATCCAGATCTCCCTTTACTTTAGTTCCTTTCAAAGACAAATCAGGAGCAACAATTTGTGATGTTTCAATGTTTAAAGAGGGACCCTTTAGTTTTCCTTCTGGTCCCTCAAGGTTGAGTTTAGCTTTCATATCAGGGCCTTTGACATCAACATCAGGCATACAAACATTTACATCAGGTGCATGAAGACCAGGACCTTTTATGTCAATGTCAGGAGTTTTGAGTTTAGGACCTGATATATTGAATTTAGGCATTTTGATTTTGGACTTTTTCATTTTTACATCAGGACCCTCAACATTAGCATCAGGTATGTCAACAACAGGAGTTTTAATATCAGCTTTGACACCAGCAGATGGAAGATCCATATTTGGAGTTTTCAAGGAATCTGAAACAGTCCCATCACCCTTAATCTTTGGGGATTTAATATCAAGCTCCACATCTGGGAAATGCAGCATCCCAAATAATGGCTTCTTTACCTTAGGACCTTTTACATGAATATCTGGTGAGTGTGTGTCCAAATCTATGTCAGGAGATTTGAGACCTATGTCGATATCAGGCTTCTTTACCTTTCCCTTTATTTTTGGCATTTTGAATTTGCTTTTCTTTCCTTTGACATTAACATCAGTGTCAGGAAGATCAAGGCTAACATCTGCCTCTGGGAGTTTAACATCTGTTTTCATGCCAATATTAGATTTGGGGACATTAACATCAACTTCAGGACCCTCAAATTTGGGACCTTTTACACCAAATTTGGGCATTTTGATGTTGGGCATCTTGAATCCACCTTCTGGGCTGTCAATGTGAACATCTGGGCCTTCAATGTCAACTTTTGGAGCCTTGATGTCACCTGCCACCTTCGGTAATGATACATCCATATCTCCTTTAAGCTTTGGCCCTTTCAGGTTGAAGTCCACATCCGG
>JAODUD010000002.1:10195999-10208870 GCA_026784285.1 Stomatorhinus walkeri
GCCTCAGCATGTCTTTGGACTGTGGGGGGAAACCGGAGTACCCAGAGGAAACCCCACGACGACACAGGGAGAACATGTAAACTCCTATGCCTATACAATGTAACAAATTAATACCATGTCACAGATGTGTATTTAGAGCAGTAATTAAAAAATAAGAATTATATAACATATTTCATTGATCCCAAATGGAAATTTAAGCAGAAACCATTGTAATACATGTTTCCTTGTCCTTGGTACAGAAAGCCTCTATTGCTCTTTAATAGCTATATATAAGACATATGCTGTGATCTTAGAATATGTGCAATAAAATGATCTGTGTATGACTATCTCAAAAAGATACAAATGTGTTTCTTAAAATAATCTTAAGCACATAATAAAACTGCAGGTGAATACAACACTGGCCCGTTTGTCTGAGTGCACAAAATCTTGCAAATTTCCGTGAGCTTTCCAGCAGGCCAGAAATGTGGCCTCAAATATTACAGTTTTACTTGCCCTTTTAAAAAACTGCCTTATCTAATTAGTAATTTGTTCTGTTATTTTCAGTCAAAGCCTGGCTTGATTATGGTGTGAAATTATTCTGTTAGTAGCTATTACCAGCCGAAGTTGTACATTCATTTGTTTAGTATACGCTTTTATCCAAAGCAACATGGAATTCAGCTGGATCCCACAGTCCCTGGATCGATTGGGAATACGGGCCTTGCTGAAGGGCAGAGTGATGAAATTGCTCTGCTGAACATGGAATTCAAACTAGTGACCTTCCAGTTACAGCACCCTAACCTGCTGAGCCACAGTGCCCCCCTAACTGAAGGTCCCCTTCAAACCAACTACCACCAAATTTACAGCCTTGAACATGTACTCTAAGTGCTTTAATACTCTCGCACATCTTGCCTCCAAGTAAGACTGACAACCAGTTAGTCATTTGGGGCTATTTAGAACCGACTTTCAGACAACCCTGACCAACATAAGGTTGGAAGATGGATGGATTGATGGATGATTAATGTTAATGGATGATGTGGATGGATGAATGGAAGTGGATGGATGGATGTGGGTGGATGATGAATGTGAATGGATGATGTGTAGGGATGAATGGATGTGGGTGAAATAATGTGGATGGATGGATGGATGGAGGTGGACAGTTGGAACTCACAGTGGTGTCAGTCACACAAAGGTTGAGCTCAGCTTATGGTTGCAGTCTGAGATGGAGCGTTCGCTGAGAGAGAGAGAGAGAGAGAGGGGGGGGGGGGGGGTCTGCAAGTGCCAGAGCAAGACTGGCACTGATGTGCTTTTGGGTGGAGAGAGAGACTCAGCCATAGAACCTCAGATGGCTGCTATTCAAATGCCCCCCAAACACCCCTACAGACTCATCATGCACTTTGGGCTTATAAGGTACCAGTCAGCTTACACGTTATTTTGCACATTTTTCTGTTTAGCTGCTAGTAATTGCTGCTTCAAAAAGCAGCTTCTGCAGATTCCTTTTTGCGACAGACCTTTCTAAGCTATGTTTCTTAAAATGTCATATTTTTGTTTTCTTTGATCGATGAAGATGCTGGCTCAGTGGACAGCCCCAGACCTGCTATCTGTGTGGAACCTGGCATGTTCTCTTGTATAAGGATGTGTATTTGGGCTCCTGTAAATATCTGGCAGTGTGTGTTTCTCTTCTGTGATCCTGTCCCAGCTCTACCCCAGCTTCGTGCACTATGCTGCAGTCACCCCCCCCCCCCCGCCATGTAACCCTGACCAGAAAAAGTGGCTAAAAGATGTATGATTGACAGGGTCCTTTTCTTTTATGTATGAAAAATACTAATTGTAGGTGTTAATTGGTTATGAAAGTGGCATAAATGCACACTTGACCATGAAAGATCTCGCGCTGAGGCGTCAGCTGTTTCAGTTAATGTGTTTGTGTTCCCGTTTGGCCGTTTCATATTGACAGAAGGTGCCATGTGCTTTTATATTTAATTATATCACCTTCCCCCTTCTCCCTGAACGCCTTAAGGAGCAGCCACATTCTTGTCAGGCCCAGAGAGAGCCAGGCTGTTTGTTTTCACGTGGAAGCAATAACGTATTGCGACAGAAGCACTCTTAAGCCAGAATTTTCCGTTCTTTCCCCCCAGAAAGAAATATAGTTTGCATGGGCTTAGCCAAATCACGTTCCTCCCAAGTTAAAAATCGGTGTTGGAGCCGAACTTGCGGCATTTTGCGCAGTACATCGGCGCCTGTGCATGCCTGTGTCTGTGTGCTCGCCACACCCCCGTGCCGATCCTCGCTCATGCTCACGAGTCGTTCCCATGTCTAGCACGGCGTGGATGGCCCAGGCAAGGAGGAGTAAAGCAAACAGTGCGTGAGTCATCGTACTGTGTATCCCTCGTGAATGGCAGCGGGGTGTGGGCCTCTGTATGTGGCAGAAAGAGGCAGGGTGGGGAGAGGCATGGATCTCTCAGCTTCTAGAAGCTGCCCATTCAGATAACAGCTGAGAAAATCTAAAGTGGACCAGCAATATAGGGTGGGGGGGCGAAACACGCAGCTGGAGGCCACTGTGTCTGCTGCAGGATACCCATGTGCTTCTTTAAACCAAGCACAGTCGCCGATTCTCATTTCCTCTTGCGGCTTAAACTGTCCCGTGCTGGGGGCTCTCTATAAAAATATCAGCTGTCTTGAGGCCAACGGGTGGCTGCCATCCTGCAAACAATAGACCGCAAGAGCCTCGCGGTTCTGACGTGGAAGAGCTGCAAAGCGATGTGTTGGGACACTCCGTACCTGTAAACAGAAGTAAACAGAGGTCCTGCCCCATTAGCACAAGCCGTAGCTGTCTGGCTAGGCCGCCCGCAGTACGGTTTCACGGGCCCATTTTAAAAATACGTCCTGTACTGAAGATGCTTTGTTGGGTTTTGACCCTTTGGAGCAGTGAGATGTGTCTGGGTTATTATTTTTTTTTTCTGCGATTCAGCATTTGACTTCAGTAATCCTCCGTAAATCTGCCTGTTTATCTGCGGCTATTCATGTTGTTGCGCAGGTCTGGGTGAGTCAGTGTCTGTGTTTGCAGCTGTGGGATCCCACCAGGCGTTTCTTTGAGGCGGGGCAGTGTGGGGGGGGCTCTCCTGGAGTGCATTGTAAATTACTTGTGCTTGTGCATGTATGCGGTTGACAGGTACTGTATGTGCGACCCAGGGAGACGGAGCGGCTGGAATGCGGTGTTGAGCCCCAACAGGAGGCCCGTTCTGGACGCGCGGCGTTCTGCTTGGGCGTGGTCGCCCGCGGGCGCCCCGTGAACACGGGTGTGTGCGGGTGTGAGCGTGCGAGTGTGAGTGTGCGAGAGTGAGTCAGAGCACATGACTGTGGCACCGCTGGTGAAAACTTAGGGAAGGAAGAGGGAGAAGGGAGGGGCCCGGGGTGCTAGCTGTTGCCGAAATCCCTAGAAGAGGGATGTGAGGCCCACAGTTTTTTTTGCTTTTTCATTCGAAACAGACAATGAGGGTGACTGACGCCGCAGAAATGAACACGGCCGTCACGTCGATCTTTCCAGAGTGCCTGTGTTTGCACTAATGCCGCTAATCACTGCCAAACACGACGTCTATAGCGCCCCCCTCCCTCCCCTAGAGCTGTACTGTTTTGAGAGAGTGTGTATTTAAAATAAGAAGAGGGTGCTGTCCCGTACCCTACACTCGGCGCCCTTTTGAAATGCTGTTAGCAAACATTCCAGCCCTTCTGGGAGTATCGGGAGTCTCCTGCAAACGGCAGCATTCCAGAGATCTGCCATTCAGCTACTTCATGCAATTAGTAAAATTAGCCAGCAAGGAGCCTTCACAGCCTCACCCCACCCATTCAGCAGAATTTACCGGCGGCACCTCAAACCCCCCCCCCTCTCCCCAGCACTGGCGGGGTGGTGTCTACTTTGTGACACCACCATACCGTTCAGATTCCGTGGTATCAGACCTAATTGTCTTCCACCCCCCCCCAGTTGTCCCTCATACGCCTCCCTGGAATCAGTATGCCTAAGGTGGGGTGTCTGTGTGCTTGTGATGTACTTGCAGGTCACTAAAGAGTGAATTACAACATTATTATTGCATTTGGAAAAATAAATTTATCTATTATTATTATTATTATTATTATTGTTCTTCAGTAATACAGTTCTATTTTAAATGATACATTTATATTTACTTTTTATTATAGAAATAGTATAGTGTTGCACAGGACAGCATATTATAGTATAGTATAACATAGCATAGTATAGTGTAGTGTAGTGGAGCAGAGTTGAGTAGAGTCAAGTAGATCTGTTGTATATGACTAGATGTGAATCATGCAGGTAAGACACGCTGCCTGGAATCTGCAAAATGGTCATGTGAGTAGAAATTCCTCTGCTTTGCTGAGGTTGTTTATGGTCCAATCTGCACATGTTTCTGTGCTGCTTCAGCCTTTGATGAACCAATTAGCTGCGTTCCTAGTGCTCTTCCCCAGTGAGATTGCTCCTGCACCATGACAAGAAACTCAGGTGATTTAATGTGGTTCTGCTTTGTTATGATCCAATCCATAAACTTCTTCTGCACTGCTGCAGCCTTTGATGACCCAATCAGGACCAGTTCCATCATTGCTCCACGGGGGAATCACTCCTTCAACATCTAGCCTTGGTGGGATGGTCAAATTAGTGGTGGCATCATCTGGGTTATCTCTTTCCTTGATGTTTCGCTGATAGGCCCACGATGCCTCCAGAGGGTTCAGCCCCCTAGATGCCGCTCACTTACTTGAGGCCCTGGTGCCACTGCCTTGCATGTTCAGCAGCTGTGGCGAGGTCTCCGACCGCTTACCAATGGGCCTTCCTTCGCAGCCCCATTTCCTGGAGTAGCTATGATGTTGACGTGCCTACAAACCCACTAAAGCCAACTTCAGCCGGTCGCATCTTTGCTGTTGCTGCGAATCGAAGTTCAGCATACCTCAGTTTTTTGTATCCTCCTTCACTACAGCGCTTGTAAGCTATATTATCTAAACAAGCTGGACTGAGTGGAGTCTAAGGTTTGTTGCTGTGAGTACAGCTGGGGGGGCAAAACTTCTGCCCTAAATCTGCCACCATCTCCCAGTCGTGTGCCCCCCCTAGACCCTCAATGTCTGATCTTCATGTGGCTTGACCCACCTCTTCCCGGACAAGTGCTGTTGTCATCCAGTAGGGTGAAGAAGGAGGAAGAGCACTGGTATGTAATACCGTATATCATAGTATAGCAAAGTATAGCACAGTACAGTCCAGTATAGCATATCAGAGTACAATATAGTTTAGGGCCGTGTAGTGTAGGGTAGTGTAGTATCATATAGTATAACACTGCATTGCGTAGCATAGTATAGTTTAAATTTAAGGATGGTTTCCTTTGTGGTAAGTTTGAAAAATGCATGATGAGTCACTGAGGGCTTTTTATGTGTTTTTTTTTTTTTTGTACCATAGTAACTTCTGGAATCCCTGCCACAGTGGGGGGCTGTAAGTCGAGAGCATCCATCTCTGTTTAGTGGACGCTCGGGGGACGTGCCATCGCAGCAGGCCGAGCGCACGGGCGCCGTCTTCCTCTGACGGTAATTAAGGCCGAGCGATGGGAATGTGGCCTCGCGCGGCTCCGACGTCCAGCGGCATCAGGGACCCAGAGCTCTGCCAGGCTGAGGCGCCGCACGCGGACGGGCTTCATGGCCATCGCTCTCTAGCTGTTTGGCATTACGCTGCAGCCCACGCTGGCAGTGAAGAAAGGGAGAGGAGGCAGCAGCCATTTTCTTTTGCTGCTCATTGCTGTTTGTTTTTTAATTCTTTTTGTCCTCCCTCGCATGTCAAATGAGTTTTATTTATATGGCACCTTTCAAACAACACTGGTTCCATGCAATGTCCATAAATAGACCAATATATAAGATAAACAGAACGAAACCAAAAGGAAACACCCTCATGCTAGTTAAAAAAAAAACATGGCAGAAAAAGTTTAAAAGTGACCGAGCTTGGTGTAGACCTCATATAAAGGGGCAGACTGCACGACCACAGTCACCTCTGAGCTAAAGTCTACACCTCAGCACAACCGGCAACATCTGCTCAGAGGAGCAGAAAAATAACATGAAAGTTTTCATAAACCCTTTGGAATTAGCGATAGGAAGAAGGCGTGGCTCCCTGAACTTCTTATGTAATAAAAAAATATGAACTACACGGTCACTCTACGTCCCGGACAAATGCAACCAGCACCTACAGACAGGCCTTAACGTGACATAGTATACCTGCAGAAATGACCTCTCGTACTCAGATGAGAGTAATCATGCCAATACCGGTTTCAAAATATATGTCGGTAACATATTAGTCCAATGAAGTCATGTGGGCTTTTTTTAATCGTACCATCCATACAGGTAAACCGAGATGAGGCCCCCATGACCACAGTGCAATGTAGACAGAGCGGGGGAGAGTGGGGGTGTTCATGGGACTGTGTAAAACAGAGCATATAGTGCGGAGCAGAGTAGGAGGGTTACAATCAAGGGCGTACATATTCGTATGTAAAGAATACTATGACATGAGTATGTAAACAATACTATGACATGAGTATGTAAACAATACTATGACATATATGTAAACAGTAACAAAAATGTTGCGGCATAAAGGGTGTAATAAATAGAGTGTCAGTTGACAGACAATAAACGAAATGGAAGATCTCTGGTACAAATCCGACAAATTCACTGCTGGGCTTCCAACCCCAACGGCTCCAGGGACTTCCCGCTGGTCCTGCTGCCTCAATTGTCATTTTGAATTGAAGCATCTACTAAATAAATAATTATGAATGTAATGTTAATAGATAATTTAAAAGTTAAGGGGATAGGTACCAGCCTGGGGGAGGAGAGGTGTAGGCATGCTCAGGACAGGCGGTGGGTTAGCTGGGCGGGAGGGTGTTGAGTGTCCTGACAGCCGTGGGGATGAAGATCTTGCTGAACCTGGCAGAACCAGCTCAGATCCTCCTGCACCCATAACTTCCATCGAGGCTATTAAAAATTCCAAAACATCATATACATAACAGTGGCAATTATGCAAAATATTACAGAGAAGTGAGGTTTGCAGTGAAAAATGTCTCTGCTGGCTTAGACCTTGGGTGTGACAGGCATTTGGGTTAATCCCTCTGCAAAGAAGCAAAACGTTGCAATTTTTTTAAATTCGTGCCTCCCCCCCCATCCCTGCTTAAAAAAACATACACACACCTAATAGGCAAATGCTTCATTAAGTTAAATTAATGCTTGTTGTTACCCCCCAGGCTTCACCGCTCCACCCTGTCCCATTGGCTTCCTTTCTGCAAGCCTCAAAACTCAGCTATGGTTCAAACATTGGAAATTACTGAGGGGGCTAATCCAGAGCGCTTGAAGGCTGTCTGATTCATGCCAATGAGTGAGTTTCATCAGAGATGGGAGCTGAAAACAGCTAACGACTGAATTCATGATCACAGCCGCAGCAATACGGCTGTATGGAAACTGGCACCTACTAATCATTGTTCTCGGTCGCTGCTGTTTTCCAGGTTGTTGTAATTATACCTCAAAAACAAGGCAATACATTTGTTGTGTGGCTTTTGTATGACATAAACATATCAGATTAGTGAAATACTGTAAGCATACAAATTTCCGAACACTAAAATGTTTCCACAAAAATATTTCTAAACTGCCTGCCTATCTACACACAAAATCACCAACTGGCTATCATCACGGAATTACAGGATGATGTTTTGTGTTTTTTCGGGCAGCAAACAAAAACCTATGAGCGTCAGCATAGGACTGTACATTTATTTCACCATTTAACAGTGGGTTTCTTCCTTCCTGCAGAAAGGGCACACCGCCTGCTGAGAGCGTGGGGTCTGAACACGCAGCTGACGACACAGGCTCTGCGGCGCTTTGTATTTTGAATTCAGTTGCCTGTAGCAACAAAGACTGGCTAATGACTTGGCCCTCTGTTGCGCAGGAACTGAAACGCAACAAAGATGTGTGTCGTGGGTCCTGGCAACGAAATGTTTGTAAACATAGTAGTGACCTCCTTGCAAGACCCCCCAACCTCCCGGTGCTGCTCTCATGCACAGGAGCGACGCATGTATGCGTGGTCTTTGCAGTTCCTGACGTATGGCTGTTTGTTTCTGTGTTTCACACGGCGTTCTGCAGACGGAACGTTGGAAACCACGAGCGTTCTGCAGATCCTGCCAACCCGCGCCTGGTTCGGCCTGGACCTCGGTGCTCCGGCCCAGCAAATCCTTAGCACGTGAACAACAGCTGCTGTCAAGCTCAAAAAAGAAATGAGTATTTTTGTGCCGGGTGCATTAAATTTAATTGACTCATTCATATGAACGTTGCACATCTCCAGGTTTTATTTTCGTCTTTGATCGTCATATAAAATAACATCTATTCTTTGATCAGCAGGATTTTTTTCTGTAATAACCAGGTAGTATTAAATTTCCATTCTTTCAAACGTTACACATTTCCAGATTTAAATTTCATCTTTGATTGTCATATACAATTGCATGTATTATTCAGTAACATTATTTCAATATAATATTTCAAATATAAAATAGTGCTTTTGGACAGCAGTGACCAGATATCTGCCAAAGTGTGACAAATGAATGTGAGGTTTAAATGCATGAAGTTAATTAAATTATTCCTTCATTCTCTGCCACGATTAGCATCAGTATTAATTGAAAATGTATTGTGGAATTCATTGGAAGTGTTATGTATTTCATGATTAATGCACAAGCAATATATCAATTCACTTATGCCAGAGTGTCAAAAATAATTATACTAACATTATGGAAAGAAGTTAATTTTCTGTAAAGGAACAAAAGGTCAGAAGTAAAGCATGTTATGAAACATCTGTGCAATGTTTGAAATGTTATGTAATAGGCAGGTACAGAAAATGAGCTTTTCCACTACATCATGCCAATCAAGGCACTACCCAGCATGCCTTTCACCAACACAAAGACCGATTGTGGCATTTATTTCCCTGAAACTATTTCCATTCAATGATGCTAAAGAAAGTTACATTAGCATAGCATAAAAGTGTACTTTGCTAGCATGCCTGTCTGAGACTGGGCCGATCATAGCAGTAACCATGGGGATATTTTATTTTGGGTCCTCCTTGTTACATTCTCTTGGTGACTAATGCAGGCATTCCCTGACTTAGAGTCAGACAGAGAGAAACGGCAGAAGATCCGAAAGAGCAGAAACAGCAGAGATATTAAACTGCGGTTTCCCCCACAGGCTATGAGTCACAAGCACAAGGGCGGAACGAGGATATAAAAGAATAAAAAGGAGTATTCTGGGATGGCTGCCATGGTAACATAATAAGCAGACTGGGGGGGCAGTTATAGTAAACATGTTGCCATAGCAATGGCTTATGTGTATATAAATATGAAAAGAATCTTTTTGAAATGCAATGACTTTAACTTTAAATGCTCACTGTTACTTAGACTGGATGTCTTGATACAATAACATGAGTTTGTTCAGCTAATTAAACAAGCTTATAAAAAATGCACGGAAACCAACCATGTCCTGCCTGTCATGTCCGCTTCACCCTCCTGTTACTTGTTTGTCTTACCTCTCATTCCTAACTTTCATGTTAATCACTCCCAGCTGCCTCTTGTTAGCGCCCTCATTAGTCCAGTATATACGTACTTCCCAGTCCTATGTCCCCCAGTCCAGTCAATCTGATCCCTCGCCATCCTGTTTGTTCACCGTCCCTAGTTCCATAAAACCCCTTTTCTGTTTCACCGACACGTCTCCCTGTAGGTGTAACAAAACCTTTCTGTGATCAGCTTGCAGCCGTTTATGTATCTTACCTTCAAAAACATATTCACCTATAATAAAAGACCAATAACTACACCTGAAATTCCAACAAACAGCTTTGAGGTCCAGAGTCCAATTTTTTCTCTAAAATAAAACCTTTTGACCCAATTTCCATGACGACCCCCCCCCCCCCAATATATATAGGCCTATATATATATATATATGAAATTAATTCATTGCACACAATATGCATTTGGATTAATGCAGGTTAATACCAGAAACCGATCATCAGTTCTGTCATATTTATTAAATATCATTACAAACATATTTTAAAACATTACACTATATAAAACATAAAAGTCTTTGACTGAAAAAACACATTTTCTTCCATACTGTGCTTTTCTTGTATTTTTCGTGAATTTCTGGCTGTGTATTTGAATCTCCCAGGACCCTGACCAAGATCAGTGGTCAGAAGATGGGAGGATACTTTACATATTCAATAAAAGCCATCTGCAGTCTTAGTGGTCACTCTGTAATGCAGCCCCTTCGCACTGACAAATATTGTTGCCAAATCTCCGCTTCCGTGTCTTTGCCGATACAGCCGCTGACCTCTGTGCCACACATTCCTGTCATAGTTCAGAGTGTTTTAACAGCCTAGCCTCTTCTATCTTTCCACTTTGCTCAAGCTGGAGTGCGAACATTAATCAGTTCTTTACTTTATGTTACATCACCGTTCAAGTGCCACGACTGCTATGTTTGAAGATGTCATTCACATCGCAGGCTTGTTTTTCTATATGAGACAGCATTGTGTAATCATTGGAAAAACTTTCATTTATACATACTCGAAAAGCGTCTAGCCTAAAAATAAAATTTGGTGAAGTTCAATCAAATTCATGACCTAGTTGTCAGTATTTCTTAAAATAATAAATAAAATAATGGACAATGCTTTTGGCCTCAGAGTATTGATATCGGTTAATCATGGCCACCTTGCTGATTCTCTGTTGTTTTACCCCTTGTCCTTGTTTACGTAAGGTGAACCATCCAGTAACAATGAATGCTACTCTTTTCTTAAATGGCGGTGTTACCACGCCCCTAGACATGACTAGATCAACTGCAGTAGTTTACACAGTTTTCTGCTGTAGCAGTCAATAAGCCAGAAGCCAGTCCATCTAACCTGAACTTGCAACCTTCTGATAAAAACGTTTCAAAAAGTTTAAGAAAAACAGTCACACAACTAGTATTTTTTATTTTATTTTATTTTGTATATTTATAATAATATAGTATAATAAATATATAGTACATATAAAGTAAATATTTTTACACACACACACATATATATATATAAACACGCAACTAGTTAAAGACCGTTCTTATAGTAAATAATAAGAAAAATTGCTTAGGGCAATAGCAATAATTGATGAAGTGGTAATTGTCAGATTATTTCAAACCTACAAGATTCTAGCATTTATTCTTGTGTTTTACAAAATTACACACAATACGTTATATACCGCAGGCAATTTAACTGCAGTTTAATATTACCTGCTTTGTTTACCAAGAAGCTGAGATATAACAATGCATGTATGACATTTACAATAAAAGATGAAGTGGGCGACCTCCTTCCTCGATGTTTCGCTGATAGGCCCACGACGGCTCCAGAGGGTTAAGCCGTGAATCCCGACATCCTGGGTTCAGCCCCCTAGAAGCCGCTCACTTACTTGAGGCCCCGGTGGAGTCCTTCCTCTTCATCCAGGGCCGCTGCCTTGCATGTCCAGCACAATGTAGGCAATTCTGAAACATTTAACAATTCAAGTTTAATTAGTATCAATTAAAATGCATAATTTAACTTACTGCTAACATCATTGGAAAGTTCAGAAATGGAAAAAAAAATACAATTGCTTTCTGTTTAATTGTTTGCTTTATTAACAAATTATTTGAGCACTTGATGCAAGCTCTCATGAAACTGACTGAATTTTGTTGTATTTATAGGTCTCTAGGGCCAGTAGAACCTGGGGCCCCTGTGAAGTGCTGGGCCCCTGTGAAGTGCTGGGGCCTCTGTGAAGTGCCTGAGGCTCCTCGGAAGTTTGGATAAATCAATCAGCCTGGAATGCCAACCTGGGGCCTCCCCTCAAAGTAATGGACTAATGCTAGATAACAAATACCAGGTCCAGTGTGCATTCAGGTGATTCAATGCAGCACTCCTTTGTCACTGGGAGTTTATCTAAAGGAGCCATTAAAGGAACTTCGTCCTGCTCATTTCCTTAAAATGCTTTCAGTTTTCACTAAGACAATGAAGATCTTACCTCAGTTTCTCCATAATCGAATCTCCTCAACTGTTATTATTGCACAAGCACCTAGAACGGCGCAAAATATGTGGGCAAGATGGCCAACGAAGCAGATAGACACAGTCTAAAAAGGTATTGTTGTGATGGGGTCAATTGCATAAAGTTTCTTTGTTCTCTATCCAGGAGGCTGGCAGAGGGACAGAAGAGGCTCCACACGGCCTTGGGGGAAAACTTCATATATTCATGGCCCTGGCATCTAATTGCAATGAATCTTTGAAGCATAAGGTATGTTTACCCTCCTAGGTATTCATTTCAGTGATTCAGGTCTAAAGCATTGGTCGAACATGCAACAGCGCCAGTATTTTGGAATCTGAAATGGTATCCGTGCTATGTCTTTGCACCTGAACATCTGGCCTGCTGTCTAGCTCAATTATACTCCGACAAAGGCAGCATCTGACCATCTCCGTTTTGCTGTGAAGGAATTCCGTGTCTCCACCTCCCAGAGTGGCTCCATCCAAAGCCACACACATGCTTAGGAGAGCAGAGTCAAATGCACATTCTATAAGGCAATTTTTATTACGATACGCAGCATGAAATGAGAGAATTAGGCGACTGGTGATTCTTGTTGATGTGGTCATGCAGCTGGAATGTTTCAAACATCACAGCTGAGTTACAACAGTCAGTTTTTCAACCCTGCATTTGTAATAGGAGACAGAAGGAGCCACAGGATCTCCTGCGCAAGAAAGCAGGGGCTGTCTGTGCTTGCTCTCTCTCTCTCTCATTCTCTCCCACCCACCCACTTTTTCTCTCTCCCTCCCTTCCCCTGTCAAGCAGTTGGAAAA
>JAODUD010000002.1:10215265-10227306 GCA_026784285.1 Stomatorhinus walkeri
TTTCCAAAGTATTCCACTTTTTGGGGGGGCGGGGGGGGAAGAGAGACACCCCACATATACAGCCAGGGGTTGAATTCTTATCCACAACAGAAAACTTCAACTAAGCACACCGACATTACCAGTATATAAGTAAACAGCTCAACCAGGAGTCAGATACATTTAGCAAACTTAACACTTGCAAGACATTTACCTCAACTGACCACAGTTAAACAGCACGTGCTGGGAACACCGACCCAAATACGGAGGGCTCCCGGCTACTGCTCAGTCACATGCACAACGCAGGGCAGCTCCAGTCACACTTTAAATAAGCAAAGAGCAGCATATAGCAGATCTGAAGCTTCAGAGGAATCCCACCGCGCCACTGAAAGAATGTGACCCCCACTACCAAGTCGGTATGACCGTCCAGAGAAAAACCGAATCAAATAATTTGATCAGCATAGTTCACGGCAGCTGCTTAGATCATGTGCTCAGCACTCGTGACCAGCCAGGTTAGATTACAGGCCAGACTGAACTCCACCCCACATACCAACAGGCCAGAACCAAGGACGACACTGAGGGGTGGGGACAAGAAGAGGCTGTCACAAGTCAACCTTCAAGAACTACATGTTCCAGTAAATCAATGACTCGGCATGTCGTCTAAACATCTCCATTTAATGTTGCTTTCAGCATCAGTCAAACAAGCTGTGGATGTTCTACTGGGCACCGTATCCTAACCGGGGCGATCTGTTGGGAATTTAACACTGCAGATTGTTTCCTAAAACATTATGCCAGCATTGGGTAGCAACAGAAGTCAAGGCACAGTCTCGAACAGGGGGGGGGAAAGGACTAGAGCCAAGCACTGGGCTGCATGTCTGCAAACAACTCCCTGCTCACAGCATCAGGACAAAGAAAAGGAAACAGGATTTTGGAAAAATGGTTTATTTTTCAGCAAATAATCTCTCCTTAGCCAGGCTCAGACCCAACAGCACCCCCTTCAACGCCACTTGCTATTCACTCCTGTCCAGAGCGGCAAATTGCTGGAGGCTAGATGCACACGTCCGTGGGGGGCTTGGATGGTACATTCGGAGAAGCAGACACCGGGCCCAGTTACTTGAAGATCTTGCCTTGGTTGAAGGGCTTGCCGACATGCTTGAACTCGCCGTCCCAGGCAAAGTACTCCTTCACCATGGTCTTGCACTCTTCGCTATCTATGTCCAGCTTGCGCCAGCTGTAGGACTCGTAATCCACCTGCCAGTCCTCAGAAAGCTGCAGGAGGGAAGGGTCAAGACAGGGACAGGACCTGAATGACAAGCGTCTAACCCAGAGGTCACCAACCTGCTCCTGTAGGTCTACTACCCAACACAGCTTAGGCACAGCCCTAATTTAACACAGGGTGCAGAAAAGTATTGGACCCAGTTATGATGAAGATAAGTTTGCTCTAATACTGAGATGCTACTGAAAGGCCTGATTATATGCATCAGCTCTGTAGGGTTGTTGGGATCCAAGAGCTGGCTTGGTGACACTGCAGTTAAACTAGCATATTAACTCACTTGCCCAGTAACAAGGACAATGTATCTGTAGACGATACCAATTCCTTGGAAGCAACTACACAATTCAGCAACGTCCTGTAAGAATGCTGACCCTGGACAAACACCAGGGAACTTCAGGCTACGTGCCCTAGTGCAAAAGCTGAAATCCCTTCTAGCAAGGCAACACTGGCGCTAACCCAGCGCTAAAACATTTGTCTATTGTCCTAGGGATAGACGAGCTAAATGTTTAAGAAACACAATTAGAGAGAAAGGGTACATAACTAAGTTGCCCCTTAAATGTCACATTCAAAATGCTTTCAGATGTTAAATGCAGGAAGTATGCATCAAGACATCATTGTTACTTGAGGTAGACAAGCACTCACAGTGAAAGCCAAGTCCTGTCCTCTGAACACCCAGATGCCGGATATGCTGCTGTCGTTGTTGGTGCCAAAGAGAATGACACTACCAAAGGCATTCTTACGCAGTTTGTCTAGCCGCTGGAACATTCCTGAGTTGGGATGAAGCAAGAGAATAGGTGGGACGCACAAGCAGCGGGAGGTCCGTAACACCACGCTCAGCCACATGGAGTGTTGAGGAACTCATTCATGCTTCTTACCAGTGATCAGGTTGCAGCTCATAAATGCCATGGTGAGCTCTTCTGGAAAACGGTACTCCCCGTACCAGATGGAGTAGCCCTCACGGTCAAAGTGCTCCCAGAAGTACGGCAGAGCTACGGTGAGGGTGTCCTCATTGGAGTACTTCCGCTTGAACTCGTCCATCACAAAAGCGCTTATGACGAGAGAAGAAGATGGCGCAAGACCCAGAAGGTCAACACATTGAACGATAACTCCTAGATGCTGTCACAGGGGTTTAATACTGCTCAAATTCGGAGAGATATCAAGGCTGCCTCCTGCTTTTATCGCAAAGGTCTACCACAGGCATATCCACAGACACCTAGGAGCGTCTTGCATATAGGGGCGTGTACCTCTTGGGGAGGTGAGCAAAGGGGTCCTTGGTTTTGGGTTCCGACGCCAGGGCCGCCTCGCACTCATCCATCTCCTCCTCAGGGGCAGGGGCGGGTGCCTTCTTGTCTTCTTTCTTCTCCTTCTTCTCTTTCTTCTCCTGCTGCTGCTTTCCTCCTTCCTTGTTGGCCTTCTCCTTCTTGGAGGGAACGTCCTTCTTGGGCTGCATCTCGGCAAACTTCTTGGCTAGGAGATGGGAACCGGCGCGTGATTAATTTCCCAACACGAGCAGTATCGCGGTGAATTTCTCCAGACTGTCATACTCCTATCAGCATGTCATGGTTGGCCAACCCTCTCCATGTCCAGACCACCACAACCCTTGCATTTCCCCTCTGAACGTCAAACGCACTTGACAATGTTTCTAGTGCCAGCTAGTATACATAGCGCCACACCTACCAGTGTTCAAATAAACAATTCCCATGATGCAGCTCTAACCCCAGAACCATTTGGCACACACTACCAGCCAAAAGCTTTTGCAAACCACAGGTTTTTAACTAGATTTTTTTTTTATTCTTGTTTAGCATCAGAATGTATTTTTATGTATAGTTCTCAACAAGTAAAATAAAACAAGTTCTTTATAACATGGAAAGTATGCAACAGTGCGTATCTGGTTCTAGGCTGTCCTAGAATGCATTACTTAACTGTTCCATCGCAGGAAACAGCAGTTCTTACTGCCCCTTGTAAAAAGCATGCCTCGAGTTCTCTGCTGTTATAACTGCTAGAGCAGATTACCTTGTTGAACCAAAGATGACATTTTCTTGCCAAAAGGTACTTAAATGATTGAACATACTGCACATTTGTTAGCAAATACTGAGTGTTTTTGGTAAATATAGAGTAACATGCAAGTCTAGAAAATGTGCAAAAACTTGACTTGGAAAATATTTTATACAGCGTGTTATAAAAATCAGAGTTCCGCACTGCTCAGCTGGGAGTCTCCCCCACCAGACCACACCGGAGGGAAATCTCACCGTCAAACTGAGCCATCTTGTCACACAGCTTCACTTCGCCCAGGACAGCCTTGAACTGCCTCTGGTTGATGCAGGTGACAAACCAGCGGGTAACATTGGCAAATGGCTGACGGAAGGACGGCTCCAGGACCTGTAGCAGTTGGAGACTTGAAATGAGCCCAACAGCCGGGGATCGAGACCATACCACCCCCCGAAGCAGCACCAGCAGGCTTGAAAACCCTCACCTGTTTGTAGAGCCAGAGCAGGGAGCAGACTACGGTGATGTCGGCCAGGCTGACTCTCTCGCCCACCAGGAAGGTGCGGGTGTTTAAGTGCTGGTTCAGGACCCCAAGCACCCGCTTCACTTCCTCCTTGGCTTGCTCGGTGGCCTGGTGGACACAGAAGAGCATCCCTGTTATACACGAGCAGCAGACTGCAAAGCTCATGGCCACATGCAAAAGGCCTCGAGAGCAATTCCTAGTAACACTATACAACTGGATTACCAGAAGCGGAGCAGTTTTCATGCATCAAAAACAGACCTTTCCAGCTCAAGGTCAGGCTTAAATGGCCATCAGAAGCTTACGAGTTATTAAATTCTTCTCTTTAGAGAGCATAACTTGCATACCATCAGGCTTAATAAATCAGTACTAAAAACAGGGCACAATGCAACCAGCAGAATGTGACCGGCATGAGCGTTAATGCTAACCCGTTCCTCCCTCCCATAAAGTGGCCACTACGCACCAATCGGAGAGGATCCCAACTCTCCGCATTCCCGGCAGCTGCTCAAAAGCAGAATAGTGTGGAAAAACATGCTCGTGTTGCAACAGAAGGCAAACACAGCTAAAAGGGTTTTAGCTATGGAGCGGGACTTAAAAAGCTTTAAAATTCTGGAGGAGGATTCAGAGAGACCGAAGAACCTCATAAAACAAAAACAAGTCTGGATTTGGAAAAATCCTCAAGCCCCTAAGCACATATGCTGCAGGATGATTTGTAGACATGTTTTCACTTCGGAAAGCATTTCGAACAAACGCACGCCGCTCCTGCGATCACTCCTCCATCCATCCAACCTTCCCAAGTGCTACCTAGCAACAATGCCTTCCCACTACATCTACGACGTGTCACACTTCAAATAAACTAAAGCATGAGTGCCATGCTTCCTAATAAAGGCTGGGAATTCAGCACCGTAATACATACGAGCAAAAAATATCAAAATAATGCCCTCACATTCAAAACCAGTGGAATCATTTTCCCCAGACAAGGTTAATAAGAATGCTGATACCCCCAGGGAAGAATCTCACTGTCTGGAAGGATAATAAACAGCCCAACGACAAAATGTTCCCACCCAAAGAAAACAGTTTATAGTACTGAACTACACGCAAATACATGGCAGAATCAACATGGTGACAGACCTGCTTGTTGTACTGCATGATGCCCAGGGTGGGGAAGACCCAAGTGCTGGCCGGAGGAATGATCTCAGAGTCGGCGAAGCTGACCCACTGCATTATCTGAGCGCTGGTTTCAGAGCTGCTGCCACGCAGGGTTTCGTTACTCACTGCCGGGGTGGGGGGGGGGAGAGGGGGGACAGTGGTACACAGTCAGCTGTCAGTCATCCCATACTGGGCTAAATAAGCCACTTAAAGAATATTAGAGGACAGCCCAAACTTAAACAACTGCCTTAAACATTACACTTGTTCTGAATACATATTCATAAAATGAAAAGAAAGAAAAAAACACTAGTATACAGAGCGTAAAATCGAAATACATGCAAACAGAAGAGAAGTGGTGCCTTTTTGCAGCCAAAAGACCAGTAAACACTTACAGTAATAAGCAATGGCATTGCTCTCAAACAGGCAGAAGCCATCGTCACCCTGGAAGACAGGAACCTAGACGAAACAGCATCACATGAGATGACCAAGTGGAAAGTCAGAAGAGCGCGTCAAAGCACACGGCAGACTGGGCGCCCGTGTTACCTTGCCGAGGGGGAAGCTGCTGAGGAAGGCGGGGGTGCGGTTCGTCTGCCCAAAAGTGAAGGCTGGAGGGGTGCTGGCCACCTTCAGCTGGGCACCGCTGTACTGGGCAGCAATCTGAGCCTTGAAGGCCCTCCAGTTCTCTGGGTAAGTGTAGAGAGTCTGCAAAGGAAGAAAGGGGAATTGTCAAGAGCAAATGAGAGTTGGGGGGGGGGGGGGGTGCAGTGTCAGAAAGTAAAGGTAAACCCAGGAGTGATGCAGCAGTTTCTACAGTTTAAGCAAAAGAGGTTCAACAGCCAATACTGTCAATATGTTTTAAAACCACCATCTTCACCTTTCCTACCCAACTGGATTCAGCAGGCAGATTCTCACCTCCGAATAAGCAAATCAGATTCCCAGCTCAAAAGGAGTAATTAGCAAAGACAATAAGCTGAACAGCTACCAGACGTCTGTTAAACACTGCAGCGTTAAAAAGCTCCTACCAGTTTGCATATAATGAGTAATAACCTACACTACAGATATTTGCTTAATGGCAAACTGTTAGGTGATTAATATTGCAGCTTATAGAATACTGCTAATTTTTTAGTTTTTGGCAGTAATTTCAACGACTTAAGCAAAAATTCAACGCCGTTTGGTTCACAGCGAGTGAACAAATCTAAGTGAGCACCCAAGAAATTAAACGTCACACCTAACGGAAAACAAGCTGCAAAGTATTTTATGTTCGTTTAATCACAGAACGTATTTTATATATATATATATATATAATTAAACATTCTGTATAGTTCAACTACACAGTTGTCACCACCCCCCTTTGTTAAACGTGGCATATGAGAAGTGGGCTGAATGGGTCTTTTCCCCAGCGTTAACCTTACTGCTAACGCTGGCAAGACTTTTTTTTAATACGACCCAGTTCTCACAAATAAGGACGTCTACGGGCAGAAGACAGAGCACCGAAATAAACCGCGGCCAGAATCCGACACAAAAGCAGCAGATGATGCCGATAATGCTCGGATGGGTGAAAGCGTCGCTTGCATTGCTACGTTTGCTTAACGCTATTCCCTCACACTCACCCCTGCCGCCATCTTCAGGACGAGAGAAAGGAAGAAGGGTGGCGCGCTCTGCTGACGTATACACAACCGGGTACGCGCATCGTGCAATCGGGCACGCACTGATAACGTAACGATGATTCTCAGAAAGGGACAAGTGTGCACGTGGTCCACAAACACCTGGAGGTTAATGAGCCGACAACTGAAGAATATTTAAGTATTATCTGATTAAGAAGACAAACACCAGTTCATATCGTTAACATTATATAGGTTCCGTTTTCAGCATGTTGAAAGTGTTGTTGTAGTCAACTTCAATATAATTTAGAGTCTTAAAGCGAGTAACTACAGGTTTCAGGTGATTATGAAACATTACTGTACAATGAAGCCAAAGACGCCTTGGACAGGACAGTATTAATGGCGCGTCACACCACGTTTGAAAATCAGTTTCCGCAAAACACTAAGTTTGATCATCAGTTTTATATTACGTCCATCCATTATCGTAACCGCTAAATTCCCCCTGGGGTCGCGGGTGCCCGGGCCCATCCCGGGAACAACCCTGGGCAGACGCCAACACACCGCATTATTATATTGATTCTTGTATCAAATAAGGTTAATGAGTAAAGTAATTTTTAAAAAGTGTAAATAGTGGGTTTTCCATTTACAGATATATGAATACATATACAATTTAAAAAAAAGAATTTGAGACTGATAAAAATTAATAGCAACAGTTTTGTAGACAAAATAATTCCACACATTTACCCAAAATGTTTTATTGTCTTTAGACTGTCAGCACAAGGAATTACTATTGCTGTAACAAATGTGTAGTAGCCAATACCAGATTAATATGTTGTTTAAATATATACAGATCACAGCTCGTAAAAAATGCAGAGTCATTTTAGAGTCTTCAAAGGGAAGTGAAACTAGTTTCAAAAGTGTATCGATCCTAGAGTCCAGTAACATTTATCATTTAGATCCAGTTTTGGAGAACAGTTTAAATGTCCCAGGCTTGCAATTCAGAAAGGGGCCTACAGGAGGAGCAGTACTCATATGGCGTGTCCCTTCGTGGACAACAGCCAGTACTGATACCGTGGTGCTACCTCACCAGTCCAGGAATGTGTGCCTGGTAAATAGCATTCAAATCTCCTATCATTCAGTTTAATATATATGTACAAACAAACTGCCTTAACAGCTTTACTAACAAGGCAAAATAAATGACTGTTAACATTAACACGATTTGTCATTGTTCTTTTTCAACTCTCCAGTAATAGCTACCCAAATATGCAATAGTTTTCCTGTTGTGCCATCACATTTAAAACAAATTACATTTGCATTTTATTATCCAAAAAGAATCCATGTGTAGTTGGAGTTTACATGGAGGACAGGAGTTTAAATATTTACTCTCCACAGTTCATCTTCACGATGTTCTTGCCATCCAACAAAGCATATGTTATATTTCTAATATCTGAAGCACCATGAAATTATCACAAGTTAGTTTGACATAGTTAAGTGTTTCATTACCGGGTCAAATGAAATGAGTTCCTTTCATCCCATTGTGGAGCAAATGTTAAATGTCTGGGAGTGAGTGCATTCTTCCAAAAAAAATAACAAAACGACAAAATTAAGATCTTCGCTACTGAGGCAGGAAACACATTAAACATATACAAACCCTTCCAAAAGAATCCATGCACTAATTCTGAGCACACAACCTTAGAAAACATATTTAGAAAAATATATGAATCTCCAAGTGACTTCATGAGGAAAATCAGCTGACCAGTCCTGTAAACAGAGAATGCATCTATTACAATGATGATGCTTATTTTGACAATCTCCCACTTATAAACCTATTTTAACAATATCAGCTTATATATCAGTCTTATAAAAATTGCTACTTATTATTTTTTATGTTTGTACATAATCATAATTTTCATACACAATCTATTTTATTGTGTGCACTGGACACTTATTCACCTCATTTTAACTATACTTTGTACAACTGCTGAAGTCAACCAGGCTGTGGGATTCTTGATACCAGCATATATCAGCAATTCAATGGACGCATTAACTGCAATGCAGTCACCTGACTGACCACCCAGTACACGCCACCCACAGAAAACATTCCGGTACCTTACCTAGGTAATCATCCATGAGAGAGCCAATGGCAAACTGTGATGTGTGGAGGAAGGAGGGGAAACAAATTAGCAATGCAGTACAGAAAGAAATTAAACAGACAGTCCTGATGTTGTCTGTGCAGACAGACTCAGGGCGAAGCACCGTAACTCAAATTGTATGCCTGCACTAAACCCTCATTTGACCCAACTCACTAATCTCACTCGGTCACTTCTAGAAACATGCTATTAATCAACTATCTAGCTTCATTTGGGTTACTGGTACTTATATGCAGAAATAAAAATGTGATAGAAATCTGAACAGAACAGCTACAGACACCATGAAATTATTTACTATCATCAGCAGCGGTTTGGTTTTCGCACCCTTCAGCCGAAAGGTAGGTTATAATCTTAATTCCACCTCAAAGGGAAAACCTGACATACACAGATACTTACAATATCATTCTTGTCCACTCTGGTTCCCACAATCTTCAAGCGAATTTCATCGTCCTGCTGGATGACAATGTCCTGGGGGACGAAAATTACACTGTAACGTCCTTCACTAGGCTGGAAACCGTACTTGCATACTACCCTCCACAGGTTACAACCAGAAACAGATTTCTGTTCTGAAAAGGCCTGAAATCCTGATCATATTTCTGTCTCTTCTTCTGAAAGTGTTTCCTTTATTTTTATATACCAGATCAATGTTGTGCTGTTGTTTAGCTAAAACCACCTTAATGTAAGACTATGAGTCTATACAGGTCTTTGCAAGAACAGACTCACCTCATCCACAGTTTTATAGCAAGGGGGATTGGAATTAGGGTCAAACTCCATCTCTGAAGGGATAGACTGTAAGCAGATGGATCAAAAAATAATAATACTGTATCATTACGGGATACAAGTCACACTTTCATGACAATAAAAATGACTCCACACTTGTATTAGTGCATATTGCCATATTTTTAACCCAGTTTACGTAACAATCCCAAATTTAGTTTCACACTAAGATGATAATAATAAAACGTATAAAGGTATTAAAACTTACGTGACGGGAGATGAAACAGGACATGGGGCCGATTTCAGTGAACAGCCCAACCTAAGGAGGATATGGATGAGGGAGTGGACATTTACCCCTTACGAGAAATGACATATCAAAATGAATGCGGTCATTTTTGATTGTCTAAGTGATGCTTCTATCTTAATAATTTCACCCTTTAAGACAGCAGGACCCCTTCTGTGACATATTTATAGATTCCTGCCATAAATAAATTTAAAACTCCACTGTGACTGACTACTATTTGCCAATGCAGCTTCTCAGTATACAGGAAAACAATGTTAAACAGCTGAATGAGTGTTACTGTAGATGTACCTTGTTGACCTGAGTTACAACTGCGTCCACCACTTCACCTTTAAAGGGCCGGAACACTATAGCCTTGTATTTGACCGGGTACAGAACGAAGCCCCTTCCTGGCTGGATGACTCCGGCCCCGATGTTGTCGATGGTCGTCACGGCAATGACGAAGCCGTACCTGAGGCAGAAACGCCTGTCAAATGTGCTTGTAGCAGGCAAATCCACCTCTGATCGCCATCGGGGCAAGGAAATCACTCACTTTCCCGTACAGGTTCCCTCCACCTCAGTAAACAGCTTCTGCTTCACCGTGTTCAGCAGATTGGGGCCAAAGTAGCGAGGGTGCAACAGGATCTCATGTTCCAAGGAGATCTAGAAATCCGGCAGAGAGAGAAGGGACACAATGCCCATGACACCAAACCACAAATCAAGTTTTTCAACTAAGGTACCATTATTGGAAGTTATCACTGTCGTGCAGCATGGTCCTTGTAGATTAAGTTAACCAGCCTAAAACTGAGGAAATTCACTTACTTTAAAATTAACTTGTGTTGCAGATGAAATGTACAAAATGAATGTTGGATAAAAGAATTAATTTAATTACCGAATAAATATATGAACGTACAGTCAATTTGTTTTCGTCGTAATTCCAAACCGGAAGTAACAGGAACAATCTCACAATTCATTCATTATTCCGCTAACACAGTTAGCATGCTAATAATATTCCCAGCGTATATTTCACTGGGGAATTTGTATCGAAAAAATCCAAAATTGATGCGAAAGGAAACAAAAATGACCTGACGTAATTTTAAGCTCGTAAAACTTAGCATTTTAAAATATCTGCTCTATTGAAACCGCATGGTGTAACCAGGTAGCCTTAGCTAACGGATATTGTAATCAGACAGAATTACGTGGATCCACGAGGATAATATCCTGACACCATAAAACACACACACACACACAAAATTCTGTATCACAGCACGTAAATGAATATTTATCGATAGAAATAAACAGCACTTTCACCATACTCTCTGAATGTCCTACATGACCGTATTTTTTATAACTCTGGCAACCGCTAGCAGTAGGTTAATCCTTAAAAATGACGTATCGTCACAAACCGAACAGTATTCCCTCTAAAAATACGTACGTGATAAAACATGTTTATTTTTTGAGTACTAGTTTGTCCCGCCGTTTAGATGCATCCGTAATTTTCACTGTTTGCGCCGCAAGGACCTTTTTCAGTTTTCTGCCACTGCCTAACTTCCGGTGCACGTTAGGGGGCGCAAGTGTGCACGCAATAAACCTATAAATTGTAGGCGGCGCACATGAAGGATAAATATAGCATATGCACGCTAGGGGTCGCATGTGTGTACAGAACAAATAAATGCCCGCTAGAAATACACTAAATACTTGAAATGAAACTACCATGTGCATACACAGGCAATCTAACGCGTTATTCTTATCAACAATCGCATATGCTCCAAGCCTTCCGCAAAGCATTTGAAGGGCACAGTGGTGTGAAGAGGGAAATGAAGAACCCACTTTCATAAAACCACTTCGTAACCATATATGAAGATGCTGAGAAGTAGTGGATGTTAACATTTAAAGTTAGCTGTAACCTTAACTACATCCTCACAATATACCAAATCCTTTATTACATAAAATCCATTCAAAATCTATGAAGAGATGACAGACCAACATTGTTTTAAAAGTCGTTTAATCTTTAAACATGACAAAGCCTGACATTAATTTCCACAGAACCTTATAGTGAGGGTAATCCTGCACATGATGTGTGATTGTTTGACGCAAATAAAAAGCTTTAAAAAAATAATAAAATGTTCCATACAAGCACTGCAAAAAAAAATACAATTTCATTCGACAGCAACTATGCAAACTACACACTGGGCAGCAGGAAGTGTGGTGCTTATGGACACGATTCATTTAAGTCCCATCTTAATCCCTGTTGACATTCACCTGAGTATGGTATTTAAACCAGATCCACTCTAGAAAAATATATACAGCATGAGGAAATTGCTCATGTTACTACTAAACGGTCACACAGAGACACAAGACAAATATCAGATATAGGTATAAGGAACTG
>JAODUD010000002.1:10231120-10250034 GCA_026784285.1 Stomatorhinus walkeri
CACGCCATCTCTTTCAGAGCCCTCAGGCGTTTAGACAACGCTGCACACACGCCATCTCTTTCAGAGCCCTCAGGCGTTTAGACAACGCTGCACACACGCCATCTCTTTCAGAGCCCTCAGGCGTCTAGACTACGCGTTTGACCGCACGCTCAAAGTACACAGAAAGACGACAACAGAACAGGTGCTAGCTGAAGGCACTACCCTCCATACCTGTGTGAGGGAACGCCAGTCCATGTTGGCACTGCCCACGTACAAGTGCTTTCCATCCACAGCCCACAGCTTGGTGTGGACAATGCCACCGGTGGCAGACTGGAGGTCCACAGCCCGCACTTCTGCGCCTGAAATGCAAAAACACAGATGTGTATATAAATTATATATATATATATATATACACACACACACACACACACATATATATATATACACACACACACATATATATATATACACACACACACACACATATATATATATACACACACACACACACACACACACACACACACATATATATATATATATATATACAGACTATGGCTGCACCATTTGGGGAAAATATCGAATCGTGATTTTTCTGACAGAAATTGCAATTACGATTTGATTTGCGATTTAATTTTTTATGTCAAACTTCAGTTTAATATTCAGTGTGTAGTAATTTTTCAATATATGACGCAGCATGAGATACCATCAGTATTGGCTGGTCTATATTCTACTGCAACGATGAGAATTTAAAGATGTGTTAAGTTAAATTAAGTAACAATGAAAACAATTGCAGCAAAAAGAAAAACAGCGATCTTGCAGGTAACGCTTATTACCCTCCTAATAACAATAGAACCACCTTTTCCCACGCCAATGAACAAGCAAGAACTACTTCAGTGTATGCAGCCCTTTTGTTTGCGCTATTGTGTTGTTAGCTGCTGTTATTAACACTAATAACACTCAAAAAACCATAATGTTCATAACAGAGTGGCTGTTCTGTCCTGAAACCGTAAAGCTGGAAATTTTTTAAACGTAGTATGCATTTTACAAAATGCTGAATAAACAGAATTTGATTATTGGTGATTTCATGTTGGTCGAAGTTTCCGCTTTTTAACAACTGTATACAGTTATTTTCTATACAAATCAATTCAGGTGAAACAAAAGTACGCATTCATGGTTGCAAACTCTTTCAGACTCTCACGCAAGAAATCTTACGGCAAATCTATATTCCATTCTGAACTTACACGTTACGGCAGTTTGCAAACCCTAGACTATTTACAAGGCAATAAAACTTGCATACATGTAAATGTGTGTGCAGAACAGAGAAAAGAAAATCTCACTCCATGCAGCTGACCAAAGTTGCCAACCCTGCGTTTTATTTTGAATGAGAAGTAAAATGCAGTTTTCGACCGAAGCAGCTTATCTTTCCTTTGCTTTGTTACTCGGACAAATACAAAACGAATGATTAAAGATTATATGCGTCTTTTTTTGTATGTTCAGACCATGAAATAGAAAGGCAATTCACTTATAGCTTCGTAGAGGAATCAGTTTTTTTCCGCACCGCAAATGTAACATTTTCCTTGGGTTTCACGTGTTTGCTGTTTGTGGGCCTGTACGCCTTCTTGGGCCATTTCTGATTGGTGAGTATGACTGGCACGCGAGAAGCACGGCATGAATTTGTAAAACTATTCTCACAGCAGTTTTAAACCCTGGGTCCGACATACTGTATAATGTATACCTTAAATCACGATTTTTGCGATTTGCTAATCGCGTTGTTTCAAATCGCGATTTCGATTTGAAATCAATAAATCGTGCAGCCCTAATACAGACAGACAGAGAGAGCCAGACAGACAGACAGAGAGAGGGGCTGAGAATGAAGGGTCCATTTGTAATGGCTTATGTCTATTAACTTATAATGATTACCCTGCTCTTTAAAGCAAACTAATACAAAATTATTTTAACAGTTGAATAAAGTGACATAATTAATGACCAAAGACCCCCCCCCCCCCAATCCAGTGCTGATCAGTAATGGAGCAGCAGGCATGAGACCCAGTAGGTACCTGTCCTGGCAAAGTCGTCTGTGTCCTGAGGGTTGGTCTGCGGGCTATTGACAGCAATCCGGAGCTTCACACCCCTTGATTGCAGCTGTACGAGCTTCTGAAAAACCTCCTCCCCCTAGAGGAGTGCGGGCACGCGTATACCAAACATCACTCAATAAACCACAGAGACACACATCTAGGGACCCCCCCCCCCCTCCACCCCCACCCCACTGCAGTCCATGTTTTTTTGCAAAAACGTGGATCGGCTGGCAGGGAGAAGGGAAGGCACAGGAATGTGCACTGTCAGGACCCGCCCACCCCCGAGGACCGGGTTAAAAAACACTTCCCTAAACAGCCCCTGCACACAAACACGAGAGCCCCCCAGCACGTGAAATCAGACGGGATGTTCACCTGCTGAGCACTGGGCTCCTCCACCCCCACGTCAGAGGCCCTGAGCGTAAAGTAGAAGGCTGCGATGCTGACTGTGTCGTTGGCCCCGCTCAGCAGATCCAACCAGGCCTGAGAGATAGGGGGCAGCAGTGGGCCGCCCAGCTCCATGCCCTCGGGGATACTCTCTACCAGGGAGAAGCTGCAAGTGGGGGAGCAGGAACCGCTGAGACGCCCGAGAAACAAGACCGTGCAAAGGGCACATTCTGCCGCAGGGCGCTGCAACTGACGGTGGAACGTGTCGCCATTTCATTTCTGTAACCGTCGCGAAAGATCCCAGTGCCTGTATAAGGGTCATACATTTAATTTCAGAATTTAATAGCAGAATTTAGAATTGAACAGATTTTCCCCCTGGGATGGATGGATGGAAGGATGGCCAGAAAGGAAGGGAAAGGAGAGAGAGAGAGAGAGATAGAGACAGAGAGAGAGAACATTTTGACACACAAACTGATTGTACTGTAACGTCTCTTATGTTTGTGACTTTCACCTGCCTAATGACGATTCTGACCGTAACCGAATGTACAGGACGCACCAGTTGCTTATATGCTCACACCCCGAGGTCTTGCTCACCTGCAGTCGTTGCTGCAGGGCGGTCTTGACCCCCGCAGCACATTCAGACACTCCAGTTGCACCTGTGCCAGCAGCTCGGCCACAGAAACTGGGGTTCCGTAGCGCCAGATGTGAAGAGAAAATCCACACAGTAGGAGCAGCGTTGGCAGGGTCAGACAGAGGCAGGCACCACATTTCTGGGGGGGGGTGTCAGTAAAGGGACATCAGCAATTACACAAACATGTACAACATCACATTTTACCTCAAGTTCACAAAAATCACAAATAAGCTCAAAGTCTGCCTTTAAAACTGGTAGGCAGGCAAAACTCATTAACTCATTTACTCATTAACAAAAGCAAAAGAAATTGCCTTTTCCGGACTGTTCTTAAGGTGTAAACTGGAGATGTTTAGTATTTAAGAGTAGAACACAAGACAAAAGCTGGTCTAAGAACACCGTGAGAAGAACCTCAGAACATATTCTAAAAAGAATGTAATAAAGCAATCATTCATAGGAAAACGGTGAAAACAACGAATCCCAGAAGCCAGTGGCGGTAGATGTAAACCGTGAAAGCCAATCAGAAATGAGGAGTGGCCATCTTCAGTGGCCGTTCACGCGCCTCACCCTGGAGGACGGCCGCGATTTGGCTGCCCCCGAGCCTGGGGGCCGGGCAGCCGACGCTTCCACGGTGCTCCTCAGCGACGCTTGTTTTTTCTGTGCGCCTTCCGTAGTGTCCGCATCTCCTCTGGATTTGGGAAGCTGCACTCTTTCCCCAGTGCCCTGAAACCTGGCACCGAGTCCCCTTCCTTCAGCTGGCCGGTTCTCAGCACGGTTCCCCGTGACCTGAGAATCCTCACAAGATTCAGCTTCTATTTTTGAGAAACCCGGCCTAAAATTAGGCCTGCACCTGATGTCACCCTGACCTCCATCTTCATCCATGGATTGCTCCTCCTCTTGCAATTCTTCACCAGAGTCAGACACGATCTCTGTTTGAACCTGGGACTCTTCCATCTCTTCTACATCATTTTGGCCAGAGGGCAAACCCCCGACCTTGGCTTCCATCTTCCCTGAGAGCTCCTGATGATGGTCAGTTGGCAGTTCTGGATCAGTGGAGGCCAATTCTGCCCTTAAGGCCGGACGGGGGGTGAGGACAAGCGACCCAGGCTGCTGGAAGTGGCTGCTGCTGCTGGGGGGGGTTGGAGACTTGCGACCGGTGGAGACGTTTGCTTTGTTGCTAGGGAGGGGTGCTTCAAGGGGACCACTAAACAGTTCTTCATGACCAGAATGAAGCGGGAATTCACCTAGTCTCTGGCTACTCGGACTGGAGATCACTGGGTCACCAATGGGGTGACGCGTCGAGGGGAAGGCAAGAGCTGCGTCCTTACTGCCTGCCCCCTTTCCTTTAGTGGACTCGCCCCCACCACTTCCTTTCCCCCGGGGATGGACGGGCAGGCTGGAGACATCTCCCCTGGCTAAAACCTGGCTAGATGCATCAGTTGGCTGGCCAGTGGTACGACGGCGTGACGTCGAGCTTTGGAAGGTGGGGATCCTTGAGGTGGAAGACTTCGCAGATCTCCGAAGTTCCTCCTTTTCTCCATCACTCTGGTCATCTTCCAACTTCAGCCTGTTCAGGACTACACTACAGTCAGAACTCTGAAATTAAATAGAGATAAGAAAAAAAAGACAAACTGTATTATTATGCAAACTGTCCGGGATGCAACCATACCTCCTACCGAGGCAGCCTTGCTGAAAGAAAAACACAGCATGGCCAGTATAATGCATACTGGTTATACCAGCATATGTTGTGTTTTGGTGCTCGTGGAGCAGCATCATTATTGAAATATTACTGGTGGACCAGCTTCACGTGCAGGTAGACCAGCACTAACCAGCATAGGCCAGTATGGAAATCATGCTGATGTATGCTATGTTTTTCAGCAGTAGATACACAACATTGATTGGAAACGCCCCGGTTATCGTGCTACTAGAATAAGCTAAGAAAAGACACGGAAGATCTTACTATTGTGCCCAGGCGGGAGTCCATCGGCGCCCCAGCACCGGTCTCGTCAGCAGTCTCTGGGATGGGATCATAGGCTCCGGACTCCGCAGCTGTAATCCCGGGTCGGAGCCTCTCTCCTCCCACCCTCTCTGACTTCTCCTGAAATAAACACACGGACATGCTCCGCTGGGTACCGCAGGATGGATGCCCGCTGCGGGACAGCCTGGGAGTGTCGCGATGGCGAGAACCGCACTTCGCCGGCTATTGCAGTAATCAAAAACGCGTCCGCTTGTGCTTTAGTAAAATAAACTTAGTTTCAGGCAGCCAAAAAGCATACTACTAACGCTCCCTTCCTGTGCCACTTCCTGCACAAGGGGTTTTCAAATATTATATAAAAGGCACCGTCTCAATGCTATTTCTATGTCATCACCATTTTTTCCTGCTTAGGTAACTTAGGTAGCTAAGCTAAAGAGGGGCAGTAAGCTCTTTAAAAGCCTATTATCCGACTCCTTATGTACAAAATGATCGTACCTCGTTCTCACGAGAACATACTGGAAACTTAAAAAAAACAGCAAGCCTTGATGCATCCGCGTTTTTCTGCATTTCACCTCAAGTGCATTACGGTGTATTTGAAAGCATTTTAAAAAAACAACTCACCATTGATTTAGGCGGAGTGCAAGAATAAACGCAACAATGAACGGAAGCCCTGCGCCGCCTGGTAGTGAGTAATAAGCACAGCCCTACAGCCGCTAACCTACCGCCTCTCTCTCTGCTACGTGGCCGCGAAAACCCAATGGAAAAAAGCAGGGCGGAAAAAAGCGCTCATGCTTCGGGGAGACCCAGCGATCACCGTACGCACCTCGGCCGGCGCGGCGCTCATCAGGCGGGCGGACCTGCGCGGCGTCTCCGTCTGCAGCGATCGTCTGCGACCCATCTGCGGGAGAGACCTTTAGCCCTTTTGGAAAGGCGCTATATATAAATCGAAAACGTGCGGGGAAACAACTTAAAGGAAACCAGAAGTTTTAAGGTCGTAATATGCAATTCATTGCGCGTGGCAGAAAACTTCCCCTGTATCTTACCGTTTTATATAGTTGATGTTTGAAATGCAAACTATACAAGGAAACAACAAAAATAAAATACAGACAATTGAACCTGGCGCCTTTCGGTCTTCCGAGTGACAATTGGCGGTTTCGCCGGGGGGGGGGGGAACTATACACTACGTCACGCACATTAAGCTGCTTGTATGTGAAGTACAGGTATACGTCTACTGTATAACATACGGGAATCAGGAATGAAAATGGAGCAACTGTCTCACCAGGTACCAGTCCCCCTAGTTCTGATTCGGAGGGCCCAAATGGGTCACGCCGACTTTTGTTCCAACCTGCTTCTTCATTAATTTGGTTTTACGGTGCCATTGGGGAACACTGACACAAATGTCACGTCTATAAAAATCCTAAAAGAGACAGTTTCATATAAAACAATTTCAGAGTAAGCCTATATTTGTGCTAATTAATAAAAAACATCTAATATTTAATCATCTATGTCATTTTTTTGTTCATAAATGTGTAGCGATTTCAAAACCAAAAAGACTTAAATATTTACACATATAATGTAGGCCTATATATTGTAAATAACTATATAGTTTGACTGAAATCAAAACAGAAACTGGTCAAATAAAATTCAAATGAGAAGTGTTCAGTTACACCGTGGCTCAGTGGGTAGCACTGTTGCTTCACACCTCCAGGATCTTGTGTGTGTGTGTGTGTTCATTCGTGCGGGCGCGTGCGAGCGTGCTTGTGTGTTCTTCTTGTATTACGTGTGTTTCCTGTTGGACTGAAGTCACGCGGTTAACCTAATTAGTCTCGCGTGTATCTTTGCCTATTGCGCTGCGAATAAGCGGTTCTGGAAAAGTTCAATCGCGAGGAAGAAAGGCCAGCAGAGGCCAGAATTAGATCCCAATTTAGGTTTCTTATTAAGCTGTAGGTCAATATGATCATCCCACTGTGGTTTTTAACTTGTCAACATTACTAATCTCACGGTTTCTCAGTAACATTTAATGATTTGGACAGTCTGATGTGTTTTGTAATGTCTCTGTAGACATCTCTGTATACAGTGATGATGTTATGGGTCGTTTTGACCAATAGTCTTTAATGTGTTTTAAAATGTTCAAAGATGTAGAAAAAATAAGATAAATGTGGGTATTTGCTATTGCTGGATTTGTATTGAATTGTTCTAATTCCAATTTTTAAATATTTTCTAGAACTCTCCCATGCTTGTTCTTGCTAACAGGGGCACCAATCAGGAACCAATGATGTCATTCATTCGCTGTGATCCTGACTGTGTAACTATAAGAAAGGTACCATGCGGAGCACACTGGCACTAATGGGATTGTTTCATATTTATTCATATTTCAAAAGCTATTTTGCACAGACCCCAAAGCTTCCTGCACCCTGCATTTGGCTTTATTATTTACATATCTACCTGTTTATTTATTTTTCACACATTTCCATTTGGATTTTTAATTTATTGTTCTGTTAACTGATTATATTGTATTGTATTTATGTCTTTCAAGATTCAGGATTCAAGAGGTTTATTCGCCACATACAACATGTAGTGGAACGTAACCCTGGTCACTCCGAGCAGCTTTGCATGATAATAGAATAACAAAATATAGAAAAATATGTAAGTGATAGGCAAGAGGTACTGTGCTCTGCAATACAACTGTAATGTGCAAAAGATCTGTGAAATGTACCAACAATTTGGACAGTATGAAAGCAGTACTTACAGTATAGGATTATCTTATGTGTTTAATTGTATCCCTCATGCACCAAAACAAATTCTTTGTACTTTCCATGTTTTGAAAATAGAAGGATTCTGCTTCTGATAAATGTCTGGGTACAATACCAGCATCAAACACAGGAAGTATATCCACATAAAGTACAAATATATATTCTGCCCACGTGGAAGCATTCTTGATAAAGTAGAATCGGGATGCATCACATACAAAGAAAGGGATGCTGTATGTTTGATAGTACAGTACTTGATATTTTTTTTACCCTCTTAACAAATCTTGCTTCTCATCTAACAAGCTCATGGGCCATTAAATGAATTCAAATCCAGGCAGACCACAGCTGAAGGCCAGTGTGCAGAGGCAAAATGTGAAATCTACAAGTACTGCTGCAAGTCAAACAGGAAAACACGCAAACTAATTGCAAAAGTCAGTGTTGCATAATATCCAAACAGTTTTGAGGATCTGATGGAGAAGGGGGAGAGGTTTGGCAAGGAATACCTCACATCATTAGCCAAATTTTAATCTTGGGTGTGGCAAAATGACACAGCAACATAGATTCAAGAGAAACCATGCAGAAGAAATAGCCAGCTAGCAGTTATGGTCTGATCAGCTGAAAATTACAGGAACTCCTACAGCTGGAGAAGTGGTTCTCAGAGGAGAAAGTAAAGCAAAAGTTCTGATTTTCAGCAGAGAAGCGTTAGCAGGAGAAAGGGCGAAGCCAATTGTTGTGCTTGGACTGGTCTTAGCACACCTCCAATAATGACATACGACATTTGATTTTCCACCCTCAGTGTCCTTGAAAAATATTGAAACTGGCCTTTTTCCAGCAGGAAGTGGCTGTATGTACATGAGCTGATTGACCAATGCATTGACGGCCTCAACGACAAGGCAGGAGTACGATCTGCATCTTCCGAAACTAGAAGACCAATCTCATTCAGCACAACAGAAGCGTGGCAACAAAGAGATGATAGACTCTCAACCATACAGACTTTAAGCAGTCTTTCTGTTGCTTTTAACTGACATGTGAACTTTTACACAGTAAGGTATTTTGTGGACCGTAAACACTGACACATCTTTTATTGACATAGGGAGAGGTGCATATTCTAGGGGGGATGATTCCAGGTGATGAGCCTTGGTTTCTCAAGACCTTGATGCTCCAACCTGCACATATTTCTAGATCCAATGACTCCTATTTCCAGTACAGCCTTATGTGTGCTGAAGCTGAAGCTGGTGTGAGATTTGCTTGTTAAACCCAAAACCCAAATAAAGTGCTCATTTCACCCTCCCATCTTGTGGTTCAGTTTGCTGTCTCATCCAGAGTCTCACACTATCAAATTATCAAAACAGCTTCACAGTTCTAAGTATGCAATGGATCCAAGTATGGATCTAAGTAATGATCATTATTACTAGCTCCATAACAGTGTAATTCTTAAGGTGCCGTTATAAAATATCATGAAACACCTGCCCAGAAGTGTATATAGAGATTATATTCTTATTTGATGAATTTCTGTCTTTCATGCACGGTTGAATCAGATGATCTTGGTTTACCCCCCAATTCAGGTCACCTGACCCTTATTTCTGCATGCATTCATATATCATTTATTTACATGGGTGTGCTGTTTGTTTTGGTGTTGGGATGCAGACTGGAAACCAGCATTTGTGGCCGTACTGAGTCTCTTGATCATAAAATTAGCATAAAAATTAGTGGCTTTTGCTATGACTCTGTAAGGGGAAACGGGAAACAAAGAACTGCAGTCAGCTAACAAAATTCCAACAGGGCATTTCTCTGTTATCTGTGGTACCTGGCTCTCTCACTCTTGATATGAAAGTGTGACTAGAGGAGCAAGATTCAATGGACTTCAATGAGTTTTTCACATGACAGCTAGGAAAGTACCAAATGTTTTAGGGCTGATGTGCAGACATTCACGTTAATATTTAACAGTATGTGTAAACACATCCATATCATAGATGCCTAGAGCTGACCCTTAACCCTAAACGTGGGATTCAAAGAAACATCGCAAGGTAGAATCTTGTTTTATCAAAACTACCAACATTGGAACTTGTCCTGAAAAATAGATCAATGAAAGTCCCCAATGTCCTTTTCAAATGAACATTTTGGTTTGACAAATATGCAATGAATCTATTTCTTTTATGTTCTTCTGACATGTCTTTACTGGATTCTAAGAAATGGATGTTCTTAATTGAGTAGAGTGCCCTCTGTCTTCTAGGTTTTGAAACTGCAACTGTCCTCTCCTTGCTCTACAGCAGTGAGAATCTGGCCATTATATATTTATATAGTATTTTGAGAACATAATTAAAACTATTTTTTTTAGTTATTTTGTTTTTGTAGGCACAATAAAGAGTATCCACTCTGCCCAGACCTTCTGCTCAGTAACTAAATATGATAACTAAATAGTATAATTAAATGAAATTCTACTTACTGTTCAAGATTCTTGTTCGGATCAGTTGCCAAAATGGCAACAACTGAGCGACACGAGTGCAGCGGCGCTACAATGACGGGTAAAGAAAAACTGACCCACTTGTATTTACCTTTGCAGAACTGAAAGAATCTGGGCGGAAGGCTGGCACTTGCATACACCGTGTTCTTATTTTTGTGCCGTGCTGTCATTTGCATGAAAGAATGACAAACTGTACTTTATTTAAGAGCCAAAAGGCCTGAATACTTGTAGGAGGATTAATGGAAGAGTCACCAGTGACGCAGAGATCTATTCACAGAGGTGAGGTACGCACAGCCAAAATACAATAACAAAGGTAAACAGGAAGACTGCAGATTCCAAACTTACCTAGACACACCGCTATTTGCAGACATTTTGATTGCCTGTGTTTCTGCACTCAGTAATCGCACAGTAAGTCTTGTTGGATTTGTCTGCTTATCTTTAACAGTCTGGTGCGTGAACTCGTGTGTGAAGTGGAAAGACTGGTCCGTTTCACACCCCCCTCCCACTTGTGTTTCACTGTCAAACCTAGCTTGCTGCAATAGGAGAAATAGGTCATAACCTCAGACAACTTTTCTCAAAGACGCTACTTGCTTGTGCGCTCCCTGAAATGCCCTTCCGCAGGACTTTCTATCTGAATATTATCTACATCAAATAGCGCTGAAAATGTTCATTTCACATTTTGCTTGATTTCATTTCCCTGTTACGTTTTAAGTAGGTGGATATGGAACACAAGCATGACCTGCATTGTGATGTTTTGAAACAAATAAGCCATCTTCAAGGTCTTCGTTGACAATTATATCAAATTTCAACTCAGATTCTGATTGTCAGAGTGAACACATTTCATCTTTGGGAAATCATAAAATGTGTTTTTTTGTGACGAAAATTTTCTTGTTCCTAAAAACTTTAATGAAAGAAAGGTCTGACCATATCTAGCTTAATTTCAGCATTGATTCATTTCTTAGAGTTATTTAGTGTCAGCTTCGACTGGATGGATTTAAAAATATGGATTGTCGTAAGGTTGTATAATTGTTAGGCTCTACACTTTTTGAGTTATTAGGTCATTTGACAGTGGCTGGACAGTGATGTTTGTGGTTTCACTATGAATGCGCTGAAGGTAAATCAAGCGACTGTCTGTTTGATCTATCGCGAGTGGTTTCTAAATTACAATGTCACGGGTTCTCAGAAAATATTTCAACCTTTTAATATGAAGTGTTGGCTTTGCCGTTGTAATGAATTATGTAGGGCAGACAATGCTTGAATTGCAACAGCTTAAAAGATAAAAATCAACAAAATATCTAGCACATTTAAAAATGTAGACAGTGAACCTGAAATTTATCATCAATTATTTGTAGAAATATAATTCTTTTCTTTTCCTTGTTTTTACAATATATAGAATAACGCGCACACACGCTTAATAATACATAAAGTTTACAATCAGTGGGAAGTAACCCTTTTGATAGCGACGCAGTTGGCCCATATCAGCTAGTGTCCTTTTTTAGCTTTGGTTAGACAATAAAGAGTCACTGTGGGTGATAAAGACGGATTGTGTCTATCTCTTCTCTGTAAAGTTATAATCCGCCCCTCACATGTCCCACCGCGGCCTGTTTATCCCTGGAAAACATACTGCGCAGTACGCATGCGCAGTACCGCTCGACCTGTCAAAACACCGGCCGCGGGGCGTCCGCGATACAAAGCCGTTTGCTATCGCCTCGGACCCGGATCGGACGCGCCGGACCCAGCGCTCTCTGACATGCCGGGAAGTACCCAGTGAGTTTCGTGAGCGATGCGGATGTTCATAGGTTTGGTTCTTTGTCGGGGAAGGAATTAGGACGGAGAGACACTGGTAATAAACTACCATTGTTTTCCTGAAGCTGGAATCTCGGCGCCTGCGTCCTGGTTTTGGCTGTTAGCTAGTGTTAGCCACTCCGCTAGTTAGCTCGGCTTTTGTGTCCATCTTTTATTTTATTTTATTTTGTTTTAACTCGGCGTGACTGTTTCTCGGTGTAAGTAACTTTTTAATAGTCTGTTATCTCGCTGTGTCTTGTTAGATGGTGGTAGGATTTCTTCCATTTCGAAAGTGTATCATCCTGGTCCATGATTGCGTCCCTTTTCTTAATTCTGTTTTTCCTGCAACATGAAGTAGATGTATTACAATCTCTACGGTTTGCTGAAGTGTTTTTCATAGTTTTTGTCTCGCTGTTCGCTTAGAAGTTTCACTTTTGAGCAAGATTATTAGCTACGATGCTATCTGTGACATCGTAGCTACTCTGTTCACGGTTCATTTTCTTTGCAGTTTTATAATGATATATTATACTGTTTACTTTTTTCATCTAGGTAGAAAACGCCGTAAGGATCGAGAGTGAACTTCTAAGAAGTACCAAGTTTGACGACATTCCCCGCGGAAAGGCTGAAGGCTGTTTTTCCTCCCTGTGGATTAACTATCTAATTAACTAACTGACTGTATTAATGCCACAATGCAGGCCTTTTGTACGGATTCACACAAATCTACAGACCACGTCAGAACTGTCACAGTGTTATAACTGGCAGAGAAATATAGGACACCATTTCAGCTTTTTACATCTCAGCATTTTAATCGACCTGGAAAATAAAATGTGGCAGATCACAGCGGCTCACTGATGGCATTAAAAAGCTGCCAGGCTTTGCTGCCATTTTAGATCTTAGAACAAACCGGGAAGTAAGAACCGGCCATTTAAAATAGGTTTACCAAGTAAGGGGAAGAGGAAATTGACATTAGAGCTTGTGACACACCGCTACTTCCGAACCTCATTCTTCTGCACCACCTCAGTAGATGTCCAGGTGACCAGCGGTGCTATGACCACCAGCGGCCCCATGCCGACCCCTTCGCCCCTCCGCCCTGCAGTGGCTCCTTCTGTGCAGCTAGGGGTCACTGTTCTCTACACCTGCCTGTATGGCTGCCTGTTTCTGGTGGTCTACATACAGCTATGGCTCCTGCTTTTCTACCGACACAAGCGCTGGAGTTACCAGAGCGTCTTCCTCTTCCTGTGTCTGTTCTGGGCCGCCCTCCGTACCACCCTGTTCTCCTTCTACTTCCACAATGCTGTGGCTGCCAACCACCTGTCCAAGCCAGCCTACTGGCTGCTCTACTGCTGTCCCGTCTGCTTGCAGTTCTTCACCCTCAGCCTCATCAACCTGTACTTCACCCAGGTGAGGATCTCTGGGTCCTGGGTCATTTCACAGGGGGATTCCCTGGCTGTGGGGCCAGGTCCTTCCTAGATATTGCAGAGCTATGCATTAGATGTGTGGCCGGTTCCACCGGTTTTTATCTCAGGTGATGCTTCACTGAATTTGGTTTCGTAAATTATGTCGCCGTAATATAAATCTCCCGTTTTTTTTTTAAATTTCAATTCAGCTTTGAAATGCATATTCGATGTCCTTCATGAAATAGTTGATTGCACATGATGCAGAACAGAAAAGGAAGATCGACCTCAGTGTGGTTAGGTCTCATGAGAACGATCTGCCCAGGCTTGTGTGGTTTTCAGTGGAGGAAAGCAACAAATAATGTGAATGTATTTGGAGGGTTTTGGGCAACATAAAGCCAAAATTACTTTGGGAAAGTATATGTCTGACTATCTAGACCTATACCGTTTTCACCTGATATGGGGATCAGTGAATTTCCATCTGTAAATAAATGAATTTCAGATAATTAGGTGGAACCTAGAAACCGTTTTCACCACCACGTTTTCCTTCCCAGAAAAGAATGTGGTGAAAACAATGACAATGAAAAATGAAAATTGAGTTTATGGAAGCTGAGTTTAAAAAGGGGTAGGAATCATTTGAGTTTCTTAACTTCTTCTCTCTGCAGGTTTTGCTGAAAGTAAAGGAGAAATTTAGCTCTGAGCCAAGCAGAGGACTGTAAGTGTTTGTTTAGATGTGCTTACCAACCCACATGCACACAAAATGTCCGAAAGTGACATCACTTCCATACTGTTTTTTTGAAAGCGTTGTACAGGGAAGCATGTGTTTTGCATGGGGTGGGGCCATAGCCCTTCATCCAATCACTGTGACCCTGGTCTTTCTCCCAGACGCGCGGCGCGCTGGGCCTACGGCGGCATGAGCCTGCTCTTCCTGTGCGTCAACGTGGCATGCGCCAGTTTGGGTGAGCGCAACGGTGGTACAGCGGGAGGCGGAACCTGGAGACTGGTGCTGCTCCGCGTGCTGGTCAACGACCTGCTCTTCATCCTGGAGGCCGTCGCCATGGCGGTGCTTCTGCTTCAGCTGACGCGCATGGCGCCCTCTACCAGCCCATACCTGCACAGCAAGGTGAGGTCCTCAAGTTGGAAAAAACAAATACTGGCCACCATTATTGTAAGGTTATTTATTACTAGTTGGCTCGTTGGGTCCTATTTAAGGAAATGTTTCCCAAAAGCCCCCATTATATTACCGCAACATGCACTGTTGGATCTAAGGTTGTGTGATATCACACCTCAGTATAATCAAAGGACAGTAATCACCAGGGCTTTAGGTGATGGGCGTAAACATTTATCCGCACGCCGCCTTTCTGGTCTAAACGGATATTTACTTGCGTCCTCAATTTAATAAGAATAATAGTGCATCTAAAATATTAATGAGTGACTTATTGTGAAGCCAACAATTTAGTAATCTGTACAAATTTGGCATATCCTTGTGTTTATTGAATTTGCTTAATGGACCACGCCACATGCTACTGTTTTGATATACCGATGGAAGCGATAAACACTGAGGTGGGGGTGAAGAAAGGGACAGATCAGCAGCCACAACATCGTTTGAAAAGGGAGATATTGTGGATAAACGGGTACAAGGGTTCTGTGGTCTTCTGGCGTTTTGTTTTTTTCTAATATGCTTGTTAAACATAACAATACGTCAAATTTATACAGATTTCTAATTTCTGGGTGTCACAATATGCCTCATTAAAATTATAGGCAAACTATTAATCTGCTTACCAAATTGAGGGTGTAAGTAAATGTCTGTATAGTACCAAAAGGTGGCGTGCGGATGAGTGTTTACGCCCGTCACCTAAAGCCCCGGTGATTACTGTCCATGTGCCATAATACCGTGATTTGATATCATGCAGCCTTACTTGGAGCCGTTCAGTTACCTGTGCTAACATTGTACTGTGGCTGAGTATTACAGAAACGTGCGGCAAAGTAGGGAACACTAGCACGCATTTTATGGAGATGATTGAAATCTATACTTTAACATGCAAATAATTGTCACAAAAAAGTCAGAAATTCTTTAAACTGTTGTTATACATGTAAGTAATTCACTTTGCCACGAGGATGACAGAAATTTTTGGGTTTTGCAGAAGAGGATCGGTGAACTGTGTTTAATGTGCCGCCGACTCTCCCTTCTCCTCAGGGTATTACGGTGTGCAGAACTGCAGTGCTTGGCGCCGGCGTAATACTGCTGTTCTCCAGCAGGGCGTGCTACAATCTGGCTGTGCTCGTATTGTCCAGGGACCATCAGGTTGAGGCTTTTGACTACAATTGGTACAACATCTCTGACCAGGTATGCAACAGCATGTAAATTCAATGAATTATACAATTGAGGAATATTATATAATTGAGCTTGCGAAAATGTGCCGTATTTAAATGACTAAAGATCTTGGGAGAGGGAAACAGGCAGATACCCTATATTGCCCAGACCTACAGCTGTAACCTACTGTCAGTGTCTGAATAGAGGTTGTGGCCAAACCTCGCCAATGTCTGTCCCATCAGGCTGACCTGCGTAACGACCTGGGAGACGCAGGCTACCTGGTGTTTGGGGTGATCCTCGTTGTGTGGGAGCTGTTGCCCACCGGTCTACTCATCCTCATCTTCAGGGTCCGCCAGGTCCCTCAGGAGACGGTCAGTGCTGCAGACCACGTCTCTGTCAGCAGGTCGGCCCTGTATATGATGCCTGTCTAACCTTAACCCCCCCCCTCCACAGGGCCATGTCACCACCCCAGTCAATCGAGGCTCCCGCTCCTACTTCTTTGACGACCCTCGGGGAATTGAGGGTGATGCAGGCACCTCCTGGCTCCACGGCGCACATCCGCACAACAGGTGACTCTGCCTGGCTTCGCGTTTCCCCTGACATGTCTGACCGGCCGCTGCACATCCGAAGCGCCTGCTTTCTACCGCAGGCTAATCTGTCACGCCTTTCTTGGCAGCTGGTTTGGCCGCAGCGAGACGGCGCCCCTCCTCTTCGCCAAGAACCTGCACCAGACCAATCAGCATCATACCTTGTACTCCACTCCGCAGAGCTGACCACTCGCGAAGATGCAGTTTGGCACCCCTTCTGGCCAATTAGCCCTCATCTGTATCCTGACCCGTCGCCTGTCTTGGCCCTCTCACCGCCACACTCCTTTCCTCCGAACGGAGAGTACATTTGCCGCTCTGCATTTCAGAATAACCTTGTAGTCCACCGGCTTGTACAGGAGCCCCTAAAATGACGTGACGCCGGGTAGCGAAGCATCCTTACCCCAGAATGGAGGGAAAAAATCCACCGGATTCATCAGCTTTTCTTCACGCATGGTCATGCTGGGATTAGCCTTTTAAAAGTAGACTTTGACACTATCAGAAGTTCCTGCTTAGCTTAGTGTGTAGTTGGGGGCCCCAAACTGTCAACATGACTTTGCAATTCACTCCAGTTGCATGAGCCCAAAAATGGTGGCAGCCTGAATACCCACAATTTATCATTGATGCTGTGAGTGGTGCTAATGAGGCAGATGCTAGACATTTAGGGAAGAATATGTATCTATATTATAAACATTTTTGAAGGGAATATTTTTATCCCCTGTGGGGCTTATAGAATGACCATGGAATTCATTTTGTATATAAAGTTTCCATAATAAAACATTTGAGATTTAATTCATACTTTATACAATTTTATATTTTCTACATAAACAAGTGTGAAACCTTGATTTTATCTTGATCAATACACCTCACCTTCCTAATTATGTCCCAGGTTCTCAGTTATGTGACTGGATGGTGACCAATCTGACAGCCATATTCACTGTATAATTTACAAGACGATACTGATTTATAAAATTGTCCTTCTGTAACTGACCTTTTTCTTCAGAGCAAGTCTGCAAATGAATTAACACCCCCACTGCTAACTGAGTTAAAGAAAATGTTAGACACAGACTTCCTCAGAATGGTTTATTTTTGTATATGTACAGAACCTCCTATTAAAACTCTTTATACACTATGTACAACTTAAATTAGCCCTCCACTGTTCTCATTGCGGGTCATCCTTCCGAGCGCTGAAGAGAAATAAAAATTAGTATGAAACCGGCCATCTGCAAATCTCAGTCCATCAACGTGAGCAGAGTATTTGGGGTGAGACCTGCATGGTCTCCAGGCTACAGACTGACAAAAGGAGAGGGAACAGACCAAGCAGTTTAAAAAAAATAAAAAATTAAATGTATAGATTGAGAGACATCAAGTGATCTGATCCGGAGAACTGGATAGAAAAAACATAACTGTCCTTCACTGCCTGTCGAAATGCAAACCAGGCACACGTAGGAATATAAAAAAATAAAAATTCTTTTTTTGAACCTGGACCGGTCATCGCGATCAAAGTGTGCAACTGGGGGGAGCAAGAGGGCAGAAGAACACACAGCCTGTTAGGAGAGAGAGTATTTACTGTGGGGGGGGGTGATTTATTTCAAGTGACACAAAGCTGTCATTGAGAATCAGTCACTATCCCAAGTGGACAGCGGCTCCCAAATGTCTGCCACGTTCCGTGTACGTGTGGGAAGGAGGGACAGTCAGCTTGCTGTTGAGCAGCGGAGGGATGTCACTCATCTTGTACCATCCGGTCCCTGTAGAGTTGACAGGTGTACGAGTCAGGGGGTCCATTCGGCGGGGTTGGCGGGGGTGGGTGTCCGGGGCGGCTGACAGCTGGCCATCATTGCTCGGGGGTTGCGGTCGTATCCAGCTTGCGCAGGCGCCGCCTTCTCAGTTCGGCAGCATTAGGCTCGCCGTCCTCCTCCGGAGCCTCTTCCGGGGTGGTGGAGTCAGGGGGGGAGAAGCCTGTGGCGCCGTTAACGGTCTCACCTGGGGGAGGAGCGAGAGAGAGCGAGAAACGTAGAGTTAATCCGGGGGATAAAAGCTGCAGGCTGGGGTCCCCGGGGTCCCGTTCCATGCAGGCACCACTCACCCGTCTGAGGATTAGCTGCTGGGGTCCCATCTTCCGTGCCGCCCGTCGGGGAAGAAGCGGCATCCCCATCCGCCGTGGCCGCCTGAGCACCGGACGTTTCCGACCGGGGAGGGCTGATGATGCACAAGGCAGTCGCCGTGAGCCGCGATATAGCGGCCTGGCTCTGATACTGACTGGCATTTCACAATAACAATACACCCAACTCTGGGTCACCAGACCAGTACCAGTCTATGCCAGTATTCCCCGAGCTTCGGAACACTGGGGGGTTTTGTGGAGGGGTGGTAGATTTCCAAATATAAACTATATAGCTTCAATTTTTTACAACCCCTAACGCTCACATTTTCTTACATCTAGACAGAAAAGTAACAACCTGCTGAACTTATGAAATCACTCATCAGTGTAATTGATTCTGTGACCGCCTCCTAATGCCTCTCACAGGGACGTCACCCGCGTGGCTCACGCCTCCTAATGCCTCTCACAGGAACGTCACCCG
>JAODUD010000002.1:10253231-10269320 GCA_026784285.1 Stomatorhinus walkeri
TACACGCTGTGTAAAGAAGTGCTTCCTTAAATCCAGTTTAAAGTGTTCTCCCGCTAATTTCCACCTATGGCCCACAAACCAGTCAAAAGGTTGGGAACCCCCCAGCCCTAACGATCAACACACCACAGCTGTGCTGGAGGGCACTTTGTGGGGGGCCGGCTCTACTGAAAACGCGCTACCTTAGCGTAGCCACCGTGCTGAGGTAGTGGTGGATGTTGAGCATGGCGGCGTCCAGCAGCGTGTGGATGTTCTGCAGGCACTGGAGACGGGCCTCCAGGCCCCGGCGGCCCTCCTGCTCCAGCTCCAGCAGCTCCGCTTCAGAGAGGCTGGACAGCGAGGCCGGCGGGGGGGGCATGGATGACACTGCAGACGGACGAGAAGCGGATGGATTGAGATCGTCTGAAGGTCACGTTTAGGAAATGCTCCAAGTGCGTCGGACTAGCGAGGCGAGGTGGGAGGGGTCCCCCGCTTGGCGGACCTACCGAAAGGTGGGGGTGGGGGCATGGCCAGCCAGGGGGCAGAGGGCAGCGGCGGTGGGAAGGAGAAGGGGAATCCTGGGATGGCAGCTCCGGGGGCGGGAGGGACCCCATCAGGGCCAGGTTGGCTGGACTGACTGCTGCCTAAAAACACAGATGGACGTGATGTCACATGTGAGCACTGACGGCGTGTGAAAGGTGACGGCACACATCGCCAAATGCTGCCCTTGCTGGGCCGGGCCCCTGCCCACTCCCCAGCAGGGCAAGTCCCTCTTACTACACTGGGGTTAGAAGCCTCATTAGGAGCCACTCAAAGCTACAGACTCAGGCCTGCTAAGCTAGTAGCTGATTTAGCAGCAGAATCGACAAGTGAGGCAGATCTAGCACGCGACTCATCGCCCTGTGGGTCAGAGGCTTGGTATCTCAGACCGCATCATCGTTCCCTCTGCTTCCAGGGATCGAGATTTGTGGAATGGGTCAGAATCTCACAGCCCACAGAGGTTTACTCACCAGCGACCTGGGCTGCCTGGGACACCTCGGACCCCGGCTGGGAGGAGTCGGTCTGCGTCGGGGGCACGGGAGCCACCCCTGGGGGCACTGCGCCAGGAAAGGGGCCCCAGAAGGGGAACAGGCCGGGAGGGAAAGGGGGCACCATTCCGGGAGGCACTGAAGGGGGGAGACCATGCTCTTCATTTTCAGAACCTCTTCAGCAACAGGTGTGAGGCTTAGCCAATCAGTGTACATTTACTGGGCCTTAAGAGGGGCAGTTCACCCCAAAACTGAAAGAGGTATATACGTCTTAGAGGGCCTTTAGTGCTATCTATCCATTTAGGTTATTCTCCTGGGAGTTGCCTAGTTTTAGAGATATCGGCCGGAGAGATGTTGGCTACTCTCGAATATAATGGCACTAAAAGAAAAAATACATCAGAAAAAGGTCTCTTACCAGAAATCATGACCCGTTTACTCAACATAATCCACAGACTTCATAGTAACTATTTTCTTCTACTGACCTCCATACACCAGTCACTGTGCAGAAGATCTCGCCGAGGTGCTCGTACCTGGTGGTGGGACTGGCTGGTCAGCCGGTGGGGGCGGGGCAGCAGGCGGGGCAGGAGGCTGGGTCGGCGCCTGATTGGGCAGAGATGCACGGAGCACGTCCATGCGACAGGTGGGGCAGGTCTGCTGTCTCTGGAACCATGAGCGAAGGCAGCTACGGCAAGAGGATAAGGCAGGATTATGCCGCTGACAGGATGGGACGATGGCCAGGCGAGTCGCTTAGAATCCCAAGCACATCCAACGCAGACATAAAACAGCGCTAATCGTCTAATACGACGAGGAAAACAAACGTCTAAATGTGAAAAATGTTCCCAACAAGCGTGTAAAACGTGACCCATAACATGCAAGGTTACATAACCAATCAGCTTTAGATATTACTACAGCAACACACAAGTATTCCGCAGAAAAAAAAAACAGCAGGAAAGATGCACCTTCCAAAAGGTTAAAATGCAACTCGCATTTACTTAAAGCTGAGCATGACACTGTAAGCCTGGCTCACCTGGAGTGGAAGATGTGGTTACAGGGTAGCTTCTTAGCCCCCGTCACCATCTCCTCCCGGCAGATGATGCAGACGTTATCAGTGGCCTGTAGATCCTCAGGCGTGGCATCAGGGTACCTTAATTGGGGGGACAGTTTTTGGGAGTGTAAAAGCCACAACCCACTAAACACAGATGGCCAGTTTCCCAGTCAAGGATTAAGCCTAAACTTAGACTAGCTTTGAGTTTGAATCTCCATTGAAACGGCAATTTAGTCCAAGACTAGTCTTAATCCTTGTTCGGGAAACCTACCCAGAAAGAGATACTCACACGGCATAAAAAAAGTCGGATGATACCCCTCTGAATTCAAGTAATGGACTACAAAGTACATAAATACTCTAGTTTACAGAGAACATCATAGATGAATATGTAGGAATAACGTTGTGGACGTGGCAGACGTAATCTCAAACCTATGGGAAATGGGGAATTAACACAGAATCATGGTGAGGCCCTTGTCAGTCACTGACCTCATTAACGCGTCAGTACCAGATGGAGAATCAGTACACGCGTGTCACAGGGGAGCGGACACACTAATGCTATTCATAACCACACGTCAGCGTCTATCACTGTCAGTGCAAGCCCTCAGAAAGCACGATAATGCCACACCGCATTTTTCCTCAGATCCAGAACAAGCTGGAGGGACTGCATCTGTCGGCTAGCTTAAGAACGTCAGGAGATCCCCCAGAAATAGCTTTGCACGCCAGGGTCGAGTCGACGTTCTACCTCTGCGACCCCCAAAAGCAAACGCGACGTGAAGATGACGGCCATCTCATACTCACAGAGTGTTCATGTTACGGATTGCTCGCCGAGACATGATGGCGTCGGTTACGGCCTTCTTAAATTGCCTGCAAAGAGAAGCGAAGGAAAAACGCAGTTATAAGATCAGAGACCACATGGGAAGGGGGCTGATCACATGACCAGCGGGTGGTCGGCCTCACTTTGGACATGACCGACCTGCGAGGTCTCTCACCTCATGGCCAAGTACATGGGCCGGATGGCGAAGAGGGGGAAGGTGTGCACCTTGATCATGATGGTCATGAAGGCCATGTACAGCAGCACCTTGATGAAACCTGGAGACACGGAGGCTTCATTCAGAACGTGAACCGAGCTTCACAAACGCGACGGCCCCGAACGACGGGAGCACGTGACGAGGTACCGGTGAAGAGCTCCGTGTAGAGCATGTAGACCGCCTTGTTGTCCCAGGGATTTTCGCTCTGAAGGTCGATGGTGTGCAGCGTGTACTTGATGAAGGTGGTCAGGACCATCGTAAGCAGAATGGCATACTGATTTAAAAAAAATAATAAAATAAAAAAAAAAACATTAATGAACACAATTCAAAGACACAAAAAGAACATTATTAGACTTAATACAACTACTCCTCATGTAGCGAACATTGGTCACTTCGGGAAAATCACAGTCGCCTAAGTGTGACCACGACTGTGCTCACGACGTTACGTCGACGTTCCATGCTCAATCCTTTGAGAGGCGGACATTTTTAACGACATTTTGCGCATCCTTCTGCAAAGATCTCTCTCACTCCATCCTGAGCTGTCAGGCGTATGAAATTTGGTCACAAATGCATGTTGGTCGGAGAACGAATTTTTATTACCGTCGTATTAGCGAATGGTCGCTAACTGAGGTAGCTGCTAAACCAGGAATGGCTGTATACGCAGTCGTGTTCTGTAGTATGAAGAGAACCCCAAAATACAAACATGGCGATGAAGGGGAGGGCTGCACAGGTTAGGACACTGCGCCAGTTAATGCCGGTTCAAATCCAAGGATTGGCTGGCTGATTATCTCATTAGGCCCTTGGTCAAAGCCTTACACCCTTCAGGGGACCGTCAGAGCCTGCCTTTTCAAAATGTCTGTTGCTTTGCATAAAAGCATCTGCTAAATAAATGTACATTACGAGATGCTTATCCCGTGAGGGGGTGCGCTCACCTCGAAACCAAAGACCAACTGGACCGAGGCGCCGCGCGTGATGATGCTGTGACAGGCGTGGTTAACAAACAGGAAGTCCAAGATGGCGAGCAGCGCCATTAGGGCTACGGAGCAAATCAGAGAGCTGAGTGAGACACAGCGGAGCATGTCGCGCGGCACCGTGCCGACGTCCTGCCCTGGGGCACTGGCCCATGACGCTCAAGGCTACCGCAGCCTGAGGATTTGCATTCCTGTTTAAATAAAGACCTGGGACTTCCGGTAATATGAGGAACAAAAGGAAGTCACCGTATTTACAGCAACAGGTTATCAGCCAGAATATTTACAGTTAATCACCCAACTTTGAGAAGCAGTGTCTTTTCACATGTTTATGGTATCATACAAGAAACAACTCACAGAGTACTCTGAAATGAAAGATCCAGGAGATATTTGGACTCCTCTCCATCTGAGGAAAGACACACTCATTCAGAATTGCGGACCACAGCTTACGCAAATCCCCCTCCCCCTCCCCTGGATGGCCACGCCCACACCCCAGCTCAGCCACTCACAAAGTCCACCCTGTCCTCAGCCAGCCAATGGAAGCACTTCAGGAAGAGCAGCAGGGTGAAGAGCGCCACGAAGCGTGGAGAGAAATCGTCGCGGAACACCGTGAAGGCCAGGCAGGTCTCTGTGACGGCGTACCAGGAGCGCTCTATCAGATGCTGATGGCAGCGGGAACAAGGCAGACATGAAACAGTTAAGACTGATGGCAATACAAATGCAACAATACACACAAAGGCAAGCAATGCAAATTTTCTCAAAAGAGGCAATTCTGATAAGGTAGTAGCATTAACATCTGTTACAAACGCTACATTTCCAGATAAGCGCACAAATACCGTGACGGGACACGGCAGTAGGACACACCTCCATCTCAGCAGCTCGTAGCTGTCCAAAGAAGACCTTACGCATGAATTTCCCCAGCAGAAAAACAAGCACAAATGCCTGGATGTACAGCACCTGATTGAGGACAAACAGAGCAAAGCAAGAGAGGCTGAAACAATAGGCCACAAGCATTAACCACAGCTCAGTCACATATTTAATGCAAAAATGTTTCATTGTGATGCCACGGCCGAAGGAAAGTAGGATCAGTCCAAGTGTGACAGGTCTGCATTCCAAAAAGGTACTTAAAGACATTGTGACAAACGCATATTAATGGGGGCCGTGTGGAGAATCATGGTACCAACTAACGCTTGATCTGCTCATTTGAACAAGGGACCACAAACCAACCAAACCGTGGAAGATCTGACCTTCAAGCTCCAGAAAGCACCACACATCTCTATAAATAATTAGCATGTTTAGGTGTCAATCTCTGTTCCAATGTTGCTACATCACGTCCTTTGTGTCCAACCTAACCTCAACACGAAAACAACAATCCCAGTTTGAAATATGGCCAGACAAAGCAGCCGTCCGCATAACTCACACAGAGCTGGGGGAGAACAAGCATCTAGCAGATTCAGATACAAGGTGGTGTAATCTGCAAGCGCAAGAAACCTGCAGATTACAGGTCAGATCACCGGCCTTCTGTGCGATAGCTTGATATCTGTATTTTAAGGGTTGTACCTGCATCTCCACTACATTTTTGATGAGGTTCACGGTAGGCCTGCGCCACACTCACCGCCATACTGGGGCTGCTCTTGGTGAGGTAGACAACAGTGGGATAAAACTGGTTTTTCAGGTAGTAAGCGTGTGCAACCACAGCCCCAGTGAGGACCAGGCTGGTAGCCGTTACCAGGGCCACTCGGACCATGGTGTACTCCTCCTGTTGGGGAAAAAACAGGGACGTTTAAGAATATGTTTATGAAATGTTCTCCTCTAACCGTGATGACTTAACACACAGCAGATGTTCAACCTAGGATTACACACTTAACTCACTTTCTAAAGACATGTGCCTTCAAAGTTAACTGACCACAGGTTTGTCACTGGACATTCTGTGGCCCCTAGCAAAATGTCACCTTACGTTACATAATTTTGTAATTTTACATATTCAAAGGTCCCGGTAAAGTGCTGGACCCCCTGAATATGTTAAGAGAATCCAGGCCCCGACTGCGCCCCTGACTGATCATGCAATACTGACGACACCAACAATATGCCGCATTAGTCATCGTAATTATCAATTAATTAAAATCAGCATGCATTCACGTTTAACACAAAATAACTGCCAGGTTTGACTCCTTCAACGGCGTCTCCATTTTATCCTGCAACACCTTCAACTCGTTCGTCGCGTCTTTGGGTTTCAACTACAGCACAGATGGAATCATATACACAGATATACATATTACCTAACAAATATAAATATATATAGTTCTTTTAAACACAGTAAAATCATTCTTCAGCGCGTATACTGCAATGTCCTTGTCTATGGTGCAACACCTTAATCTGTCATCGGGTTTACCTTGCAGGTTAAAAAGACAAAAACAGCGCAGACACCGCGTTTATGGGTAACTACATTTATACGGCCCCTTGGCTAACCACATAAACTAGTTGGCTAGTGATCCATGGTTAATGACATAACAAACACGATACAATTATTCAACAAAGTGAAACTAACGTTTTGTTCTCGTATCATGGCATCACGAGGAAATGTCCTATTAAACAGTGTCCAGTAAAGTGTTATACGTTTGTGCGGGTCAGGAACCTGACCTAGTGCCAGAACCGGGACAGGGACCGACTTACCAATCTCTGCCCCCGACGGAACGCTTTAGCTGTCCGGCTTAGGCCCGATGTCACCCCGACGGTGTGAAAGGCGGCGTGGCACAACCGGAAAATGTGACGCCTCCCTCAAAGGCGACTTCTCTGCATGCAGCAATTTTCACTTGATCCAGTTTTTCTGTGCCTGTTGTGTGAAATTATTATGAAGTCTTGCGGTACTTTCGTGGACGTGTTTATTTTTCGATAGAGGTACTCAGTAAAGAACGGACAACTCACTTCCGGTGCGGCGCAAACCAACCATTTTTAGTGGTGATTACATTTCTCCTTACGTAGTCATTATACGTTTTTCTTTATTTAAAGGATTTAAAATAATATTGAAATATTTAGAAAATAAATCTACTTCACATCAACTAAAAACTATCGTGGTAAATACAATACATTTCACCTGCGTGTTTTGAAGGCGATCCAAGTCACCCCCGCTCGGCTCAACCCCAGTGCAGCCCAAGTTTGCAAAGTGACTGCTTGTAAATTTCAAACAAAATCAAAGTTGTTAGCAGCCAAACGTACGCGATGCCATTCTCTTGCTATAGACGCGAGTGGGTTTTGAAAGACCGCTGTAATAGTTTCTCATCGGATAAGTTAAACAGAGAAATACTGAAACTCTTATTTTTTGTGCAAGCCCCACCCCTTCAAGGCACTACAAAATTTCGAATCCGTGTCGAAACGTAATAGGGTCGAGCGGGCGCAAATACTCAAATACCGTAAATATAAACCTAAGAACGCACTATTTTACTTCTGCCCTCTGAATGAGACCTTATGTACCGTGCAAACAGAAACACGCCAATAACACATTTGATATCAGTCTCGTTTTATTAATAATATTTAAGGATTTTTTATCTTTACATTTCTCGTTTGATAAGAGTTGTATTATGATCGTTTGTGAAGTTATCAATCTCCAAAAACAGCAGGCGAGCAAAACTGTACATGTTCTCTTCTTTCATCCCTGTATACACCATTAGAAAATAGACGTCGCTTTTAAAGTGGAAATTACGGTAAGAAGCGAATACGTTATGCGCAGATAATATTTCAGCCAATTAGACGCTGGCAAGTTTCCTGCGAGAAATACAAAGCGGAAATCAGCGTCGCGTGGAAGAAAGGCGCTTAGTGTCAGGTCATGGGGAAATTGGATTAAAGATAATACATTTGACATGGGTCAGTCAAGAAAGTAACGTGTAAGTAGAGTGCAAATAAAGAAAAATTAATTAACTTGAAACTGAATTTATTTCATACTTTTATAACAAAACACATTTTCCATCACATAATCATCCCTGTGCCTTTGTTTGACCAGTTTAGTCTAAATTTACGGGCGCAGACTTTCTTGATGTTTCTCTCCAGTAGTGCCGAGTTCATCTTGCATCATGGAAGCCTTTGGGAAATAACTGAAGTATTCTGGGACTCAACGCACATCCTCAACGACATACGGACGACTAGTTAAGGTTACAAACTCATTTTATTCCCTAGAATCGTAGTGTGAACCGTTAGTTCCCAGGGTCAAACTAAACAGACCGCCTCGGCGGTTTTAATGAGACCGCTCAAAGCAACGCAATAGAACCTGCAATACCAGATCAACGAATCGAAATTGTATTCATGGAGTTTCAGTCTGATTATTACAATGACAATCCCCGCTGATTTGCATGTATTGATTTTGCGCCTGGTATACATCATTTACAAGATTTACTATATGCAACATTAAAACAAAGGTCAAAGCAGTTTTAATTATGCAGTGCACTTGGATAACCGAAGTATATGGCCACGGTTTTAGACGCCAGTTTGATTTTATTTCAAAGTAAACAAAAGCAGATAATACAATGAATTATAGACCCCTTCCAGGGATTTCAACATTACGCTCTACTTCCAGGCTTTAAAAAGTGATTCGCGGTACCAGGAACAACACAGTCTAAGGCAGTATTCCTTATGCCGGTCCTCGGGGACTCCCACACAGCCCAGTTTCCTAGGTCCCTATAGGGAGCTGGGAGGGAGCAAAGAGAGACTGTCGGTGGGTCCCCGAGTACTGGATTGAGAAAAACCGGTCTAACGTAATCACGTGCCGTCACTTGATGTGTTTAAAAGGACGATAAAACAGCCCTGTTCTGAGTGCATGGCATTGTCATACTGTGCGGAGGCTAAATACACATTGTCAATAAAATGCTAATTAGGCCCAGCCTTGCTGGTGTTGGGTATTCAATACATGTTTAAGATGGAATGATAGGTACTTAATTCAGCTGCAACTATCAAATTTGAAATGTAATCCTTTTAACATACAGCATTTCAAACAGAATTCTTAAACATCATGGGTATCAAATTTTAAAATCTAATTTTACGGGAAAAGACTTCATATTTGTGATGAAACTGTCATATCTGTTCAGACATCACAATATTCCTTTTCTAGACTTACCATACTGCATTAAGTCATTTACACATCAACTCATCCATCACCATGGGACAAATTTTGAACTGCAGAGCTACGGTAATGCATGGGTTACTACTGTGTTCTATAGACAGCTTTATTACAAAAATGTAACAGTCCTTAAAGGGGGGGGGGCACAATAACCAAATTTAATTGTAGAACAGAAACCTTAAAGTATAAGAACAAATGGTGAGTTATTTCAAAACACTGACCATATGTTGTGGAGCTGAAATGTGTGGGTTTTAGAGACTTTATTTAAATGAAGCAATTGCTTAGTATTTAGTGTCCTGCTTCAAAGCAACTGGATCTCGGGAAAATACACAAGTTTGTTGTGAATTTTGAGTCTAACAGTAACTACACCTAGGCCACTGGCAGCGGGGATTAGACAAAATAAGAAAGTTCTCATAAAAGAAAAGGGGGGAAATGGCTGGTGAAGGATGAGGGACACATGAACCCAAACTATGCAATTTCAGTTGTTTTAAACTACTAAACAACCTACTGAAAGACTGATAGAGCTCATACAAAAACAAATGCAAAAAAAATAAATCTGTTAACGTTTTGCTCTGATAGGATGCAGACGGTGATAAGTTTGTTTACTGATGCGGTAGTTCATCCATCCTGTGTCACTTAAGTTTTCTGCTGCCAAGATTTACCTGTAGTCGTGCTACATGCCTCTCTGGCCACTAGAGGGTGACAGATCCCTTCTGCATGTAGTGTAAACAGTTCAGCCTTAAAGACTCGTATTCAAAACATTGTAAAATTAAAACAAAAATAAAAAAAAACCCAACCCATGAAGAAGCCATCATTAGGAAACAGATGAGATGGGGTTTAGGGGAGAGCCCATTTGTGTAAGTACTTTATCCAGCCACTGGAGGGGCCCATGCAGGTGTACTTCTATCCAGCAGGGGGTGCTGGTGACATCTTGACGGTGATACTCTGCTCCCCAGCCCTGAGGACCCAAATAAAAATCAGTTCCTGCCAGTCTAAATTTATATACCCCCCCTTTTATTATGGTCATTTAACAGATGAGACACGTAAAAGGCACTCACAGCATATAGTATTAATACACAAGATTTGTAAACTTTTTCATGCATATTACAGTTTTACTCAGCATGTTTGAGGTCTGCCAGTTATTAAATTAGCTCTAGCAGCAGAAATTCTTTACTGTGAGGAATGAGCCAAAACAGCCTGCTTTACCTTGACAAAGCTCATGCGGATGGTGCACATCTTGGTTAGCTCGTAGACGGCCTCGAAGCCGTGGTTAACTGACTGGGCCAGCAGCTGAGCAAACTCCTGGTTGTTGAATATCTTGAGACTGCAGCCGCTGGGGATCTTGCAGACGGTGGTGGGGTGGAAGCCGTGATGGTAGTTGCAGTTCCGGCTCTGCACGAAGATGCTGGTGTCGCTGAGGCACTCGGCATAGACCTCACCTCCCACATAGTACAGGTGTACCCCTGTGCGTGATGGAGGATGGGGTAAATAAACACCATGAAAATCAGGATAGGGTGGTGTCTTCCACAAAATCAATGTTGCAAATGTCTGCTTGAATTTAGGAATCCCAAATGCAAAGACTCTTGGGAAAAGTGCACTGAACCTCACCTCCAAGCTGTACACACTATCAAAATATAATATTGTAAACGACCACGATAACTAGAAACACAGGTGTACAAAAGGAAAGGGGCAGGGAGTGAGAGAGGTCGATTGTGCACCTTTGCCAATGTGACGGCGGGTGTTCTCGATGGTGGAGTTGCGGTTGACGTTGGACAGCAGACCCAGGCAAAAGCGGTTCTTGTTGTTGGACGGGTCGGTGAAACCGTCCACCAGCACACTGGTGGAGGAGGCGTGGTACGCCTCGCCCACGCGGTTGTTCAGCTCGTAGTAGACGATGGAACACCAGTGAACAGGCTCTTGGTATTCCACAGGCTGCACGTCTGTATGGCGTGGGGGGGGGGGGAGACACAGTGGGTGGCAAGGCTTAAGCAACCAGCCTCAAAGTAGCTGTACTGCTGCGTTTCCACTCTTGGTCTGGTCTCACCTCCTCTGGGCATGTTCTGGGGCACCATGCTGCTCCCTGTCTCCATAGACTGGGAGTTGTCCTGGCCCATCTGCTCCTCAGGGGGCATGTAGGCGGGGGGTGGGGTGTCAGCTGGAGGCGAGAGACCACAAGGAGACCACTTAAGACCAAAGGCAGCAGCTGCAGACAAATGGCCCCAACCACAATCTCTCACCTCCCCCCCCCCAGGGAAGATGAGCCATAGATCTATACATGAGGAACCCCTCCCTAGATATTTTAAGCCTTTAATGCACCATTCCTGTGTTCGGTTGTCTAGATTGACACACATCTGTTTTCTTTGACTCTTCCATTTGTACAAACAGTTAAGAATGGAAAAACATGGACTGATACGATGTAAGCTGGCAGCGGGGACAAGTAGGGCTGGGCGATATCAATATTATACCACACATGCGCAATAAACACCACAGCTTCAGATGACAGACAAAGCATTTGGCCGGACGCCAGCTTTTCGGTGCTATACGGACATTTATTCATGGCCATTATTTGGTAAGAAGATTAGTGTGGAAATGCGTTTTGTGATACCCAAAAGTTAGTAATCTGTATAAATTTTATGTTTCTTAAATTCGATTAGCGGAGCACACCACATAATACTGTTTTGCTATACTACAGCTTGGTATACCTCAGTGCAATATGCACTTAAGTCGCGGTGAAGAAGAGCAGCCACAATATCTTTTAAAAGAGGAGATGTTGTGGATAACGTAAAAAGACGTTGGCGGTGTGGTGGTACTTTTTGCATTTCAAAGTCTGACACATTTATTAAACATAAGGATGTGTCATATTTATACTAATAATGGCTTTTGGACGTCATACAAAGCCTCATTAATATTTTAGCCATACTACTAAATTGCTTAAATTTTTGGCATAAATAAATGTCCGTATAGCACCGAAAAGCTGGTGCATGGCAAAATCTTGCGCCTGTCACTTGAAGCCCTGGTGATTATTGCACATGCACGATGCAATATCGATATGATATCGCCCAACCCTAGGCACAAACATCATGTAGTTTCTCCCCCTCCCTACAGATCAACATATTTAAGGGTTGTAGCTTAAGAAAGGGGGTGGGGTTCTGTATTTCCCATGTGTAAAATGACAGCCTTGATGCCATGCAGGTCATTTTTCACAGTCTCTCACTCCTGCAGCATTTTTAATATATAGACAAAATATATATTGTATGAAACTGACAAAAAAAAAAATCAGTCTAGGTCTTAAAGGCCAATTTATAATTGTGCACAGAATCTACAGCAGATAACTGCATAGCCATCAAACCCTTATATCAGCTGACTGAGAAATGGGTTCTGTTCCTGGTCAGAGCGCCCACCAGCAAGAGCATTCGCTGGCCTGCTGAGTCGACATGTTCATCGTCCGCTTCTAGCGACCCATTAGGAGGGAACCGGCTCTCGGTGTAACCAGGAGCACAAACGCCACCAATCCCCACTAAACTCAATGTGCGACACCCAATAGCCCGCGTGACGACAAAAGCGAGCGAAGCTTCTCGCCCAACATCAAGGACCCAGAACATTACACTATCCGTGCATTATTAAATCTTTAGCACGAAGGTATTTACGGTACAGCAACCTTCCAAAACACAACAGCCTTGAGTTTTACATGTTTTTCCCAAACAAATATTTTCAAATCGCAACCTGACAAATCTAGTGCCGCGGCACTGAAAAAGAACCAAATACTAACAGTGAAGTTAGACGCCATAACAGACAGATTCAAATAGATTCAGGGCAAAAGGGGAAAGGTTAAATAAAACAATAAGGAACACCACAAAATAGTGGAGCAGCAAGAAATCCAAAACAAAAATTAAAACGATTTCTCCAATTGTACAACAATTATCGAAACTGATGGACATTTACCTGGCAGCTGGAAAGGACTAGATGGTCCAGAGCTGGCGGGGGAGCTGGGATAGGTACCGCTGGAGGCCGGGGAAGGTGGGTAAGGAGAGTTGGGCGAGACATGCTGCTGAAAGGACTCTGGGAAGGTGGCGTTGAGTGGCATGTGGGGCTCATTGTGACTCAGGTTCCGGAACTGCACTAGCAGACTGTGCTGGGGGTTGAACTCACTGTGGCGTGGCACCAACACAGGGGGCAGCACTGGGGAAGCAGCACGACAGAACAGCCTGGTTACATTCAGACCCAATAAACATGGCGGACAATAAGGGGTGGGGGGGGGGGGGGTTGGCGACTTTCAATCCGTCACGTGGCAGCTTTAGAACGGAAGACGGACGCAGCACGACAGCACGTATCGGGTTCCGGCTCTGACAGAATCATGTCCACCTCCCCGAGCGACACGCGATACAGGTCCTCGATCCCGAGCCACCCAGTGCTAGCTGGCGAAAAGTGGGGGGGAGGGGCAGGGAAGCGAAGGCCACAACAACAATCAGGCCACCTCCTTGGGAGAAAGGTCTAAAAGCACTGAGAAAATGGATAGAAATCACTGGCGAAATCGAATTTAAAATGTTCCATTTGCCATCAGAAGCATCCCGCCGGACATCTCCTGTAATCTAATAAAAATAGCAGACCGCAAACTCCGCTTGACAGTCACCATTACCCCGTGGCGATATTTTAAAAGCTTTTCACCGACAGCTAAGAAATTTATGCGGAAAAATATTAATCGTGCCTCAGAGGCTTACCATGATCTAGAAGCCGTTTACTGGGCGCCTGGTCAATTACATAAATGCATCTAGCACAACCACGTGCAGTGTATACTAATGATGCTTAAATTTTAACTTAGCGACCAATATTTTCAGAGGAAGTGCTTTGTTTCTTAAAAAAACCTGCTACAGGTGTACAGTACGGCATTTGGGATCCAAGTTGCTGCCCTGCTACTGTTGGCAACCTACCTGGGCTCTCCACACGCTTGTAGTGATAGGGGTTGATGCAGACCTCCTTCTGCTTAGAGCCGAAGGGGTACTCGCACACTTCCAGGGGCTTGAGCTCGTGGTGTGACTGCAGGTCAGGCCAGCGCCATACCCGGCAGTAGATGACGTGCGGCAGGCCCTTGCGGTGCGACACCTGCAGCCGGCCGTCTAGCGACCGTGGGATAGTCACGCACTTGCTCGGCTGCCCCGGGCTGCTCAAGGCCTTCTCCAGGTCCTCCATGGCCCCCTTCTTCTTCTTCAGCTTCTTCACCAGGGCGTCCACCGCCTTCTCGGCCCATTTCTCCTCCTCGTCGCCCTGCTTCCAGCCCAAGAGGCGCTTCACGGCCGGGCTGGTGAAGGAGAACAGGCTGGACATGGAGGTCATAGCGCTGGGTCGTAGCAACGAGGGGAAGGGACGGATCTCAATAGACCCACTCTGTCCTTAGTGGTGTGTGGGGTGGGGGTGAGACTGTATTGGGGATCAGGGAAGGGGGAGAAGGAGGGGGGGGAAGGGGAGGGGAGCTGGTGGTAGCCTAGCAACACCAAGGACAGGAAACCAAGTCAGGAAGCAGCTGCTGGTGCTCAGGAAGGCTGGGAGCGAATGGGATGTTGCCGTGGGATGGCTGTGCCAGGAAGGGCAGCTCCAGGGCTGAACAGCAAGGCCTGGCAGGAGGGTGGCGTAGGCTGCCCGTGTGCGGAGAGGGCGATGGCTCCAGAGCATTCAAAATAAAAACAAAAAAAACAAAACAAAAAAAAGCCTCCTCACCCAACAGCAGGAGAGCAGAATACCTACAAAACAAAACAGGAGACCAAGTCAGCTCAGAAACAATATGATGACATCGCACAAGATGCAGGCTCCACACATGGACAGCGACCCTCAGGCTGCCGGAGATACGACTGTCTCACTCTTTAGGGGACGTCTCTTAGAACCAGCCGGCTGACCCAGGGCTGGGAAGCGCCCGGGGTGGGGCGGTGAACCAGCCCAAGGCACAGCTGTTGAAAATGCTGAGAGAGCAACGCCTGCATGTGTACTTGGGGGGGGTGGTGCAGGCTATTGAGAGGGGCTTCCTCTGGCCCCATCCCAATGCGCTCCCCCCCCCACTGGCTCGCAGCTGCCAAACATCCCAGCCTTTCTCCGACACATTTTTGGAACTGGAAAAAAAGGCAGAACCGCCCCCCCTCCCAACTCCAGCCTCCTACCCCCAAAAAAATGCTCATATCCTCCATCAGGAGGAGGAGGACAAGGAGGAGGAAGCAGGTGGCTCCTTTCCTGCGAAACAGGCAGAGCAGCATGGGGTTGGAATGAGCAAGCCCATCACAGACTGACCTTGGGGGGGGGGGGGGGACACTGAACACAGGAAAAACCCTGTTCGTGGCACACGGAATAGCGTGTTTTTACAGACACAGAGCGGTAGAGAAACAAAGGGACAGCTGGCTTCATAACCCAAGGCAAACTGCTGTCTTATGCTGGCTGTGCAGTGACCACCATCACTGCTGAATGGCACCCTTGGGAATAAACCAGGCCTCTACATCTTGCCCATGAGCTAGGCAATGAACTGAGGGGGGGGGGGAAGACAAGCCACAGAATAGGCCTAAGCTCAGATAAAATGCCATGTGGTACCAGAGGGGACATAAACCCTCAGAGATTGTCCTGCATTGCACACCCCACCGATGTGTGACTTTATATTTCTTCACACACTCTGATGTGAATCATGTCAAATGTCACTGGTTATGACTCAAATCCAGGGGCGTCAGTCGGGTCTCCTGCATCTGCCGCACGCAGACTTCAAACCAGATGCCATTCAATCCGAACGTTAAACCTGTTTTCCCACAGATTCAGGTTCGCAAGATGTCCAAGCAACAATCCCCAGCGAATGCAACTCAAGCATCAACTAGCAAGGCTGCTGAAACGGCTCTAGCGGGGCCCGGTCTTATTTTCCATTTCAAAACAAGAGCCTTTCTGAGCAGCTAACCCCCCCCCCCCCCCCCCC
>JAODUD010000002.1:10269420-10280826 GCA_026784285.1 Stomatorhinus walkeri
ATCCTATCTGTGCAGCTCCCCCCCCCCCCCCCCCCCCCAAACCACGAGCACCCAAAGAGCAGTGGTCAGACTGCTGGACCCTGAGTTCCAGCTACAGCAGTGGTGGGAAGGGAGGGCGGAACAGTCAACACCACACAGAGAAAACAAACTAGTTGGTTCAGGTGCACAAACCCCCCCTACATCAGCATGTGCCCCCCCCCCCAACACTCCTGCTCACCTGCAGCAAACCCCTATGAATTCTACCCAGCCAACAGCAGCACAGCTATTGACACTCATGCCGATAACCACATGCCCACCCCCCCTTCCACATCTTTGAGAACTTCCTTCCACCTCCCACTGTGAACCACTGCAGACACAAGACAGGACTATAGGGCAGTCTTTCCATCACCGTAGATGCTGCAGTCACACAAGGACGCGCCCACCTTGCGCTCTATCGATTTCCCGGGGCTCAGACGGACGGAGAGCTTCTCATTGCGGATAACCCCTGGAGACCGGAGTCGTCTAATGGACCAATCAGTTACACAGCACTCGCTCCATTTAGAACAGTCTATCCAATCGGTTACAGGGAGCTCATTCCATTTAGCACAGTGTCCAATTCGATTTGACTCTTGCGCGCGATTCATCCTGAATACAAAACAGCCGTGTATTTCATGTAGCAGACTTAGTCATGCTGATTTAGATAATTACATCTGACTGTTATACCAGCCCCTGCAACCCTGACGAGGATAAGCGGTAAGAAAGTATGGATGAATGGATTATCCATCAGCAATTCATATATACAGAACATTAATGATCTTTTTTTTAATAAAAACAAGGCTTGCTTTCACCTTAACTCATCTGGATCTCGTCATCTCAGATGTCACTGCAGTCCACATACCAAATGACTTGGTCAATTTCAACAGGCTGACCATTTGCTCTGTGGACATCTCCAGGAGGAGAGCTCACGTGTGATGGGACACAAGGGCAGCCCCCCCCCCAACCCCCCTGGGGTGCACCAATTTGCAGTCCCAGAGTGAACGTAAGAGTGCTTACTGGAAAAATGATAGCAGGCTGAGCATGCCCAGGTGGCAGAATGTGGTCCCACGCATTCCACCGAGGTCTGCATGTCATACCCCAGTCACCCGCTGTCCTACGACTCTACAGGCAGGGTTCGCACAACCCCTGCGGTCGCCTCACTTATTGTAACGCTGACGTGACAAACTAAGGAACCCACAGCTGCCATATGGAGACAAGCACATCTGTGGCGAGAAGAAAGGGAAGCGATAAAAAAAAAAAAACCCCGCCGGCATGCCACACCTCCACCCTCGTCTGGTGATTGGCCCCATGACCCGTGTAGCCAAAAGCAGACCTAGTCAACCACCAGCCAAATGCAAAGCACCATTGTGAGGTTACATTCTGCCCACACGTGATGTAACGTTAAACACACCATCCTACCTATCAGGCTAATCGCCCTCATGACCACCAGAACAAACACCGTACAAGCTGGTATCCTGCATCCACTTAACATGCTCAGCACTTGGAAATTCGCAATTTAACGTTTAATCAATGTATGTGAAGATAATACCAGGTACATAGAACTAGCGGGTGGATATTTTCCATATGCCGAAGTTGTCAGTCTTCACTACTTGCATGTGACAAAACAAGTTGACCATTATATCAAAACGAATTCGAAGGCAATATTAATTGGTTTAGTGGTTCAATAGGAACCTTATACACACACATTATCAATTAAAATGAATCTTAATTTTTTGGCAAGTTCTGGAAGGACTGATGAGTCTTTTAGTTTACTTGTTTCCCCAGAAACCTATATACAACTATAGTCCTACCTAAAATGAAAGTGTCTTACAATAAACTGCAAGCACTTCACTGGAGTTTAATTAGCACTACACTAACCAGGGAAATTTGACCACTCCGAAATCTTGTGGCCGTATGGATATACACACGATTGGCGGGCATCCATACACCGGCGCAAAGGAGTCAATACTGAGCGAAGACACACAAAAGCTGGCGGAAGGGTTCCTCGAAAACACGGGGCCCGGGCGAGCGAGCAGCCAAGCGCAAACCCCACGGTGCGGACGAAGGCACAATGGGAGCCGAGCAACAGCAACCCCCCTCCCAAGTAAAACGGGGAGGCATGAACTCCCGAGCCATTACGCCGAGGTCGCATCTTCACCGCCATCCAATAATAACAATAACACTAATAACGCCAGACCGCCCGAAATCAGCCACGCAGCCCGAAATACAGCGACTGCTGTAAACGGACAGGACTGCGTTTAGAGGCGATCGCCGGCCGCCCGTTTTAGCTTCGCTCCGGCGACCGTTAAACTGAAGTGAAGTAAAACCAACGGCCGGGCGAGCGCGAGCTTCCACGATCCCGGCGAGCGCGAGCTTCACGAGGACGCCGGACCGCTCGGCAAACTTCGGAGCAACTTCCAGGGGAAAAGCCGGACGGCTTCAGAAACACCCCGCTTTGCCTCTACAATAAAGGCCACTTTCCCCCCCCCTTCCCTCTCCCAGGCGGAGCACAATGCTGGCCTATTCATTCTGGACTCTCACAAACTATGTAACGCTTAGCAATTATAGTAACCATGATTTACCTACAACGTCTGCATCTGCTCCGACATTAACTACGTCTTCTTTGTTCAAACGCCCAGGAATAATGCTTCGCTTTGCCACACATATTTTAAAAAGACGTCTTTGACAACAGACGCCATAACAGAAGACATTCCTCTGTACCCTCGAACAAAAAGAAAAGGGGGAAAAAACTTTTTTCAATCACTTTTACTCCCCACCCCCTAAGAAAAAACATACCTACCCACTAAAAGGAAGTAATTCCACAATCCACAAAGTAATGTACCCCGCATAAATACAACATTAATTGAAAAGATCGCATACCTTTAAGAAACCGGAGAGCTTCCCCTAATCTTTCTCCCTATTTAAAAAAAAATCTCGGACATAAAGTAGCTTTTTTTTCCTTTTTTTCCCCGTGTCCGTAACTCTCCGCACTCGCTCTCCTCTCAGATGTCCTGGCGTCAATAAGACTGGAGGCGGAGCGCCGCGCACTGTATCCCTCCGCCGGCTTAAAACTGCGACTCCGCATTGCCGTGTCAAGGCCGTCAGCTTTCCGAACGCGAAGTAATAAGAGAACTTCTTTATTTATTAATAATTGTCTTGGGAAGCGTGCGCCTGCCTCCATATGTTTCCTCTCATTGTGCCACCATTCTCTGCGAAAGCAGTCGGTTTTGAGCCCTTCTGGTTCCAAGGGGAAATCTCGGAATTAGACTGGCAAGGTTGGCGTCCATGGCCGGATTTTCTTGGCAAATTGTACGCAGTATTCGACAGATTGAATTAATTCGTTCTGGTAGAAATGGGATCCCCCGCCGCCAAACTGCTTATGCCAATATGCATTTTAATTTTCACACTACTATACGTGACAGGAGTGTTTGTCGACAGCCTTGATGAGTTGGCAGGGAACCGCGTGGGCCCTCTGGTCAGATTGTTCGTGGCATAGACTAAACATTACTAAACAAATAAATGAAAACGAATCTAAATATGAAGGATACAAGACAAATCAAGGTTCAAAGTACAGCAACCCCATAGATTATCTTGCCTCAGATTGCCTAAAAAACGGCTGGAAAATAAACACTGCTTAGTGTCATTCAGCTGTCGAACTCTAGTAATGAAGCCAAATAAAACTAACAGACATAACTTATGATTTCGAATAATCCTGAATAATAGTGTTATAGCAGGTGAATAATCGGCTACTGTTTTGTGTTTCTAATCAAAACAACTGTTGCTGATATTAAAGATGAATATGAATTTATGAGAATTTGTTAATCATCCAGACATAAATCTGAAGAAAAAACACCTTTCTAAATCCCAGTGTATAATATTTGTAGGTGCTGTTTTATGATTGTAGACATTGCAAAATTAAAAGAACAGAATTGCTGGCTCTGAGGTTACAGGTTCTCATATACGGAGCTTGATCAAAAAAGATAAAAATTAGCTTGTTTTATTATCACCTCGTCTTTGCATGTCCACCAATATCAAGTTCAGTGTCCTAACCCATCCACAACATCGCTGTTTTCTTGTTTCTGTATTACATTTCTATAGAACATCACAGTTCTTCCTAATTTTATCTATTGACACAGTACAGCTTAAATTGGTTTGACATGATAACGGCAGTACTGTCCACACCGCTTTGGTCCGTAGGATTATCTCCAGTTCTTCTTCCTTAATGTCATCCCAGTAAATGAAAACACTACGTTTGTGGCCAAATGACAATTACAGGAAGACCCGTGAAACCAGACACACTCTGCCTCTAAGAAGACAAGAGCACATTTTCAACCTTGATTTCCCAGATATTCATTAAGATTGTTGGAGACAGGTAAAAGACGACCTTTCAGGATTAATGCCCTCAAACAGGGAAAACACTCACCCTCCCTCAAAGATACCATGGTCAAAGGCACGCGTGCGGCCGTCTGGAAAGCTCGGCAAATACACATCACTTCCTGTAGCTTGTTTACATTTCCTTCTCCTCATGGCTACTTTAAAAACTCTTAGGGTCCAATTTGTCACATGTCAGCACCAGCACAAAATCTGCACCTGTTTTTTTCTGAATGGAAGCTCTTCAATATGAATGCTGAAGTCAGCCTTTTCACTTTACACATCCCTTTGTTTATTGAATTCCTTTGTTTTGTTACATGTGCAGTTGAAGCATTAGCACATAGATTTTCTATTTATTTCTTCAGCATATACCTTTTACCCAGAGGCAGCAGAATGTTTAGAGTGCAAAGATACACTGGATATTTTGGAAAAATATATAGAGAAGCAATAAACACACAAAGACAAAGTTAGTTAATTAGATTCAGTGCAGCTGCACCCCAAAAAGTGCATGAAAGGGAAAACAAAATATTAAGAGAGTAATTATTGCCTGGCGAACTTAAAACCTAACCCAGGCTGCGGAAGGTCTTTAAGAGGACACCAACTTGTGTATGTTGTATTATTTTGTGGCAATATTTGTCAGTTATAATAATAATAATAATAATCCATCCTTTATTTATCCCCATGGGGAAATTCCTTTTTATTCCTCCCTCAACTTGTTCTTTGTAGGTTTTATTAGGAGCGGGTACTGTTCCCTCATATGGTCCAAAGATATGCAGTGAGGCTACCTAGTACCAGGAGGTGCCCAGCCCCGTGCCCCATCGCGGACTGGCATCCCATGCAGGAGGTGCCCAGCCCCGTCGCAGACTGGCATCCCATCCAGGAGGTACCCAGCCCCGTGCCCCGTCGCAGACTGGCATCCCATGCAGGAGGTGCCCAGCCCCGTGCCCCGTCGCAGACTGGCATCCCATGCAGGGGGTGCCCAGCCCCGTGCCCCGTCGCAGACTGGCATCCCATCCAGGAGGTACCCAGCCCCGTGCCCCGTCGCGGACTGGCATCCCATGCAGGAGGTGCCCAGCCCCGTGCCCTGTCGCGGACTGGCATCCCATGCAGGAGGTGCCCAGCCCCGTCGTGTACTGGCATCCCATCCAGGAGGTGCCCAGCCCCGTGCCCCGTCGCAGACTGGCATCCCATGCAGGGGGTGCCCAGCCCCATGCCCCGTCGTGGACTGGCATCCCATCCAGGAGGTGCCCAGCCCCGTCGCAGACTGGCATCCCATCCAGGAGGTACCCAGCCCCGTGCCCCGTCGCGGACTGGCATCCCATCCAGGAGGTGCCCAGCCCCGTGCCCCGTCGTGGACTGGCATCCCATCCAGGAGGTACCCAGCCCCGTGCCCCATCGCGGACAGGCATCCCATGCAGGAGGTACCCAGCCCCATCGCGGACTGGCATCCCATCCAGGAGGTGCCCAGCCCCGTGCTCCGTCGCTGACTGGCATCCCATCCAGGAGATGCCCAGCCCCGTGCCCCGTCGCAGACTGGCATCCCATCCAGGAGGTGCCCAGCCCCATCGTGGACTGGCATCCCATCCAGGAGGTGCCCAGCCCCGTGCCCCGTCGCAGACTGGCATCCCATCCAGGAGGTACCCTGTGATGCCTGTGATAGGCTCCTGTCCAGGATGAGTAATGTATGAGTGAGTTCAACATGATGTATTTACTTATGATATGTGTATGGTGTAGGATATTTATTGTGTGAATTGTGTTACTTGTGAATGAATAAAAATATGTGGAGCTTCCTATTGTTCTATGTAATACACACTGTCACGAATTGTTTTGTCGTGATGGTATATTCTTTTGTCGTTTTGTCGCGATGGTACTATTTCGCACTGCGGTTCTCAGATTTTTATGTACTGCAAAATCGCACTAGAGGTAACAAATGGTGATGTATTCCTTTATTAGCAAAATTTAAAAGTATGCTTTGTTACACAAAGTTAAAAATGTTTGTGCCATATTGAAATGATTAATAATGCTATCACTGTACTTCGGGCAATTATTAAATCAACCTAAATCAATTCAAACCGTCCTCTTCGCAAATTACCTTGTTGAAGCCAAACAAAATTGATTCCACATTTGCAAAAAAGTATTATCTATATTTATCGTTTATTTGGTGGTCAATGTGGTGATTTTAATCATATAAACTGGCTTATTGTTAAGGATGTTCCCGAAGTTAACGGTTATGCTTCGTAACGCGTAGACTTAGGTCTCTAAAAAAACTGCGGAAGGACACAGGCAACACCCATTTACTTTCACAGTATTCCTCTTGGAGTGCTAAGGCCGGTGACGTCACGTGCTTTGGCTCCGTCCAGTCTGGCATTTAAAAATCCCGTAACTCCATGGAGGGATGGTCCAATCGAAATTTAGGGATACTTTGGTTGCATTGATATTTCAACTCTAAACGATTCATTTTAGGTTCACCTAATGTTTGGTATCCTGTATTTATTAGAAAAAGTGCATGTTACATTTCACTGGAAAAACATGACCGAATTCTACGCTATATTTTGATAAATGCAAATATAGCCACCACAGAGTTACCAAAGTACGTGCTTGTAAGTTGTAACTTAGTTATGTTTTGGGGATGCTCGTGTAGTCTCATTAATTATGAAGCTTATAAAACACTAAAACCGATTTGGATTTGTGATATTGATGAGGACCGCTGCAAATGATAGATGTGCTCTCTCGTCCCTGCTTTTAAACAGCTGTAGAAACAGCACTGCAGTGCCATGTTGAGCGAAGGGCCGACTGTTGTGTTTATTCGCGTCCCATCGCTCCCCCTAGTGGCAAAAAGTAGCCCCTGCAATAAGCACCCAGAAATTGTTCCTAATGTTAAATTGTTCAGTAAGCGACGAGCGCGTTATCGATTCCAAGTGCCAAGTAGGAGTAGCGAAAAATACTACGCAACGACTTGGCTTCATTTTTATTTCTTCTTCTTCTTCTTCTTCTTCTTCTTCTTCTTCTTATTATTATTATTATTATTATTATTATTGAAAGTGATTGATTTTGGGCCGTAGAGGAGATTTTCCAGATTTGTGTTTATGCTATCATACATTATCGAAGACAGATTTTTTCTTCTGGTAATAATTTACTGAACTGAATGGGTAAAGTGAATGACTGGCCTGCATAATAATTCTGGTAATGATACGACGTGATCATTTACCAGACACCGAAGGATCGAAACTGTGCTGTGTTAGCAAATAGTTCATTTGTCAGTTACCCGATTAATCGTCACCAATTTCTTCAACGTCTTATGCTTCAATTTATATCATATTTATAGACATGAACATTATTATTATTTACACGATTCAGCAGCTCAGATTTCTTTCTAAATTATTAATGTTATGTGTTATGTGTGACGTTAATTAGGACGTCCAGGAAATGAGCGTCTATGTTGTGTATTCATTCATTGAGCTCGCGGCACCTCAACGATAGAAAATCTGGGATCAGCTGAGATGTGGATTTTGCAAAATAACATTTCTACTGACAATCACAATTTAATTAAGTTTTTAGCCAGAACGTTCCATTAGTTTACGCTTTTTTGTGTACTTGATTTCCAATCACTATAGGCTAATTCAATTATGTAGGCTATAGCCTATACGGTGACTTCTTATTTTTAATTGTAATAGAAAACATATACTGTAACTCAATGTGCATATAAAATGTTTTTCAAAGTATGTTTAGTTATGTTTCTAAACTGAAAATGTATTATATTGTTAGGCCTATTTGTTTAGTTTGTTTAACCAGTTATTAAAACGGATTCTCAGTATATCTGCAATAGTAAAATAGCGTCAATCTCAAGAAACAAGTTTAACTTGTGTCCTTCTGACGTCATCTGCTCAAGTCAATCATTCAGTAGGATTTCACATTGAATGCAGTGCAGTATGACAATGTGAATAATGGATAAAGCAGAATTGTAAAATGCGGGTAATTTAGAGACACCGATCAGCCTAAGTGCGTGTCTAGGACTGCCAGGGGAAACCGGAGTACCCGGAGCGAACCCGTCCAACATAAAACACTTCATCCACAGACCGAGGTGGGATTCAACCGTCCAACTCTGGAGCTGTAAGGCAACAGCGCCACCATACCGCACACACAGAAATAATTCTACAATATTCCGTCTCAAGAAAGATTGGTACAAGAAAGTAAATTAAGTAATTGTCCTTCATTCTTTCAACTACATCTCCTGCTGACTGTCACATAGATAAAACATTTATAAACACGCAAAAAATTAGAATACGAACCAGCACTGGCGGTACAGTGACTAATTGGATAGCTCTCATTTGATAGCACTCACTGGATAGGATGGGGGTTTACTCCCACCGCTTGCATTTGTATGTGCATGTTCTCTTCTATTGCCACTATCCTTCCAGATTACAAAGTCAAGCATTTAGGCAGATTTAAATCTCTAAATTACTCACAGTGCGTGTGCGCCGCACTGGACTCCCATTCAGCGAGTGAATAGAACGAGAGTCTTTGATCGTATCTAACAATAACACAGCAATCGTCTCTAGCCACTAGGTGGCAGTACGTGTCTTGAATATAACAAGTAGTTTTTAATTCGAGTCATCGGCAGGGGCGTTGGGTGGGGGGTCAGCACTTTCTAGCCTCCCCATAATCAGCCAAGTCTGCTGTGGCTCAAGGTGTAATTTTGTCAGGGGGCTACCTGACCTACCGGTATATCATTTGTTTTCCTGTATACAAACTAAATGAAGGACATTAAACACCCACGTGTGTGTGCATGTGGCATGGAATTGTAAATTTTTCTCCGTTCTGTGTTCATGTTATTTCTGTATCATTTCCTTTATGAGCTATTTTATTTGAAAATGAAATTTGTTGTGATTTGTATTACTGTTGTGTTTGTAAATTCAGCGTTTTGTTATTGCAATACGAGGTTGCAGACTTTCCTCAGCTGACCTGAGTGAGATTTTTCAATTCGAGACAGGTCTGCACAAGCATTTACAAGCATGTAAGAGTTACTTTGTAAATAGTCAATAGGGTCTGTAAACTATCTCAACGATTTTGATGTTGTTCATTTTAGACTTATAATGGAATAATATAAGATTTCTGGCGTGACCGTGAGAGTCTGAAAGCGTGAGTGGCGCGCTAGATGCGTGAGAGTCGACAACCCGAGGAACGTGACTGAGAAAGTGTGCGAAAAATAAAAAAAGTGTGACAATAAAAATAGTATGACACGCCTAACATGGACTGTGTGCTTACTCCCTCTAATGGTCATTGTGGAAACCGATCCTTATGCGTGGATACACGTGGGGCACCAGCCATAATTAAATAGACAGAAGCACTTACGGAAGTCGCTTTGGCTAAGGGCTTCTGCCAAATGCCGTAAATGTAAATGCAATTAGCAGACTTAGCAATCTTCATGCAGGTGGCAAATGAATCCCAAATCATCCATCGGCAACAGAGTAAGAATATAAGTAAGAAATTCACGATCTGGGGGGTTGTGCGTGTCAGCTTGTTACACATATCAATTTACCGTGTTTTTTTTGTTGGGGGCGCTGTGTGCCTCTGTGCTGGTGAGCGAGAGGTCGCGTTTGAGTGACGTCACTGTCGGACCCTTGACTCCCAATTACTCCAGGGATTGGCTGACCCCACTTTCTGACTAGTAAGGAATTTGGGAGAGAATTTAATCTCAGATTTTTATTTGGTTCATTTTAATGCATTTTAGATGGTCCCGATGGGCTTGATATAATCTGCCCCCCCTCCCAATCATAATAGAGTCTGCAGGTGCAGAAAGTGACCCGGTCTTGTAGGCGGAGTTGGAGAGCTAGTAGGATGACCAGCCTCTCACAGTGTCTGCTTGCACTCGCTCACATCCTTCCTGGGTGATTCTTGACAGAAACAAGCAAGACATTGTCAGTGTCTGCTATGGCACTAGGCAGGGATTAGTGGGCGGAAACAGCTGCGCCGGAGGTTGTGTGAATTGTGGGATCCTTGGGGCCGGAGCGGAGAGCATCTGCCAAGCTGAATCATGGCAGAATTGAGAGTCACTCTGCTTCCTGCCCACTTCCCTGTTTCTGCAGCCCGCAGCCAAGTTGCTGCTGAAGTTACACCTGATGCCTTCACTGCACCTTTCAGCTGCTCAAAGGAAAGGAATCACGTTTCATATGACATATGGGCACCATCTTCCTGTCTGCAAATGGTGACAACTGTATAATACCATGTGTATATATGGACTAAAATTTTGGAAATTCTTGTGAAGACACGAGACACAATGTTCTGCTGTGCAGAAGTGACATTATGGCCTGGCATTATGGTTTGGCTTTACTCAGTTAAATAGCTGGACATTTCATTGGGAGACGACATGGCGGCTCATCGGGGACACCTGCTGGTCAGGTAAAATTATGACACTTGGTAGTCCATACAGTGTTCTTTAAGAGTTCTGAATGTGCATGAATGTCTTTGAATGGACTCACATCTCATCCAGGATGCACCCTCTCTTGTGTCCTGTGCTTCCCAGGAACGCCTCTAGGTGGCATTGGGTGTAATAAATGGATTCTTCACCGCAGCAATTCAGTCTATGTACCTTGGGCATGAGTAGAACCCAGGAAACTTCATAATGGGCCGCACAGCAGCAGATTCGCGAGGAGCCCCGCGTGGGCTGGGCTTGAGGCGACTGGGGTGGGCAGCAGAGCGGCAGTCCCCTCCTGGCTGGGGCCTGTGTGGGGATGCATGACCAGACGTCCCTTTGGAACGCTGCAAGGTTCATCTCAACAAAGGCTGAGTTTTTAAGCACATGTCCACATAAATTTTGAGGGAAGTGATGCAGCTCTGTGTACGTCTTCATCTGAGGGCGGACTAACTCCCCGGGGGGCCGTAGGCTGACATGAGTAGGGGGCACCTAAGGGGGCTAATTGAGATATTTTTTCGAACTGAAACAGAAACGAGAGGGAATTAGATCGGGTGGAATTTCAATATCCTGCGAATCAAAGCATGGCGTGGGGGGGGGGGGGGGGG
>JAODUD010000002.1:10337905-10350916 GCA_026784285.1 Stomatorhinus walkeri
AAACCAGCTGTATAGCACACAGAGTACAGTACATAATACTTGATACTGATAATAAACAACTATGTTACTTTCTTATGTATTTAATGTACTGTACTTTTTAATCATTATTTATGCTATACCATATAGCCGAGGTGTGTAGGCTTGTGTAAGTACACTATATGATGTCCGTACAACATCGAAATCACCTAATGACGCATTACTCAGAACGAATCCCCGCTGTTAATCGATGTATTACTGTATCCTTGTACTTGCTGCTGTAGTTCATTTATGCATCAAAGTTTGATTCCCGGTGCTGTAAACGCGACTCCTACGGAGATTCTAAACAAACCTTGTCATAATGCATCTTTTTCAATAAAACAGTAGAGCACGCTAATTGTCATTTACCGCGGTTCTGAAAATTTATTGTTACTGAAAAAATCAACTTGCTGCACTTCCTGCTTCCAGAAAAAAACCAAATACTAAAGGCCTACCATCTGTCCAGATATTCTGTCTCTGATTCTGGCTGCTTGGCAGCTGAATGGCAACACCAGAAAGTAATAAACTTCATGCACTGCAATCAATTCATCAGCACCTAGAATGAAAACATAATTTCTGTTGTGACACATAATCATAATGTACTCTAGTCTATTAGTCATCACCTTTCCCTTGGTGTACTTCGTGACATATAAAATGCAGAACGTGCACTAAAAACCCTTTCATTACTTGCTCATGTCTCCAGAACTATGCATACCTACTTTTAGCAAATGTAATTTTGCTTCCCCCTGGTGGTGAATTCTTGTAATGACATACCAGTAATATTATCTACCTGTTAACATGATTGGTCTACGTATCTCTTACATGGTGTCAGATTGTTGGGCCAGGTAAGGCCACCAGTGCTACTGCATTGCTCTCAGACTACTGCTTGTTACCAGGCTATGAAGAGGATCTACAAGGCCTGTCAGAAATACCCGGAGTGGAAGCGGAAGCACAACCCCAACCTGAAGCCTTGGATGTACCCGGAACAGAACACTCTGCCCTGCATCAGCCTGGCCGACCTCACCCTGCAGCGGGCTGACTCGCTGGAGAACATCGACGAGAGCAGTTTGAGCGAGGAGAAGTGTCAACATAGCGATGACGAAGAGGTCCTGTCCTAAGGCATGGCTGCTGGCTCCGCCCACCGACCTGCCCGTGTACATACGTGTGCGTGTCCGTGTGTGCAGCTGTAAATAAAGTTATTTGCTCCACATCCTCTGTTGCTGTCCCAACGTTGTGCTCTCCTTGCCTGTCCGGACCGTATAAGAACCTGTCAGTAGCTTTAAAGGAACTGCTAGCGATATGTTGAAATAGCTTTAGCCTTTGCATGCTCGGAGAGAAACAGATTTGGTCCTGACATTAGCCCAAATACAACTCTGTGGCTTTGCATGCGATTAGTTGAAGCCAAGTTTCTGATCCCTTTCAGTGGAGTGCAGTGTATACAGTTAAAAAAAAATGACTTCGAAGGTATCACTTAAAGGTGCCTCCTTAACCGCCCACGTTCTGGCAAGAAGCCTTTCTCCCCTGTTCCTTCTTCGCTTTCTTTTGCCTTTCTTTCTCCTCCCCAAAGGTGGCACAGAACCTCCTCCCCACGGACCGGGCCTCCACATCTTGCGGCTTTTGTCTTCTCCCGTGCCGCCGGACAATGAGACGTATCAGTTTGCCGGAGATGAACGGCCCCCGCGGAACGAACAGAAGCGGGGGCCATGTGCGAGGAGGGCGGGGAGGCCCGGCGAGGTGTCCGGCAGGAGGGCGGAGGGGAAGAGGAGGCACGACAACGGCTCGGGCATTCACGGAGACGAGCTTCTTCTTAGCTGTGGGAAAAAAGAACTTCCTCAGTCAGAGCAGATCCCCTTTCTCCCGTGCGGCAGCCCCTGCACACCGGGACGCCACGCTGTCCCCGCGCCCTGACGGAATGGCCCAGGCTCTGAGTTTGGTCGCCAGCTGCTGTTGTTCTATGTCCGAAAGCGTATGAAACGCAGGAGGGTGAAAGTGAATGGGATTTCAGACTCTCCACCCGTCATCTCAGAAGAAGGCCTCCTAGTCATCCGTGGAACATCTGTGGCGATGATATCAACTCCAAGGTTAAGTCAGTACAAAGCATGTCTAGGGCAGGTATACGGGGGGGGGCAGGGGCCAACATCGGATTACAGGCAGATCCAAAATGGCTTCCGTGCTGTGGCCTTGCTCTGGATTCTGGTTATTGTGTATTTTTTACTAGTTAAAATTTCTTTAGGCCACTAAAATTAACCCACCAAAACCCTAATATAATTCATAATGTTTCATACAAATGTCTTTTATTATAATGTTATCTTATGTGACACGTTTTCATTCTTTGTATTTCATCTCCTTCTACATTTTATATACTGTCACTTTTCAAGTGATTTACACAATGTTTCGCTTGTAGGAAAATGCGTAACAGCTTGCACAATCTAGGCAACAGATTTTCACTTTAAAGACTGTGAGAAAAAATAAACAGAATGTGTGTAGAGTTCACAGCTGTAGCGTTCTTCACGTAGAGATTTAGAAATCTAGAACCTGATTGACAAAAATAAAAAGTATTTTGTGCATATGAACAGTAGGAAGTTGGCCTATTTCTGTGTTCGCCAAGAATAGTTATGATTGTTTATTTAACACTCCCTTAACTAGATGGATTACCTTCCCACTTGATGTGTTTTCGGCTGATGCTGAGCTCAGAAGCGGACCTGCCCCCCCCCCCCCCGATCCACACGGTCATAGCGTATGACAGCGGAGCGACCCTGATGCTAATGTTTTTATGTAGCGGAAGGCCTCCGCTGGACGCTCGAACACCATGAGCCAATGTCAGTGCTCCGTCATAAAATGCAGGCTGGTGGCTCTTTATTTTGTCATGCATTCTTCTTGTTTTCTTCCTGCTGCCTTTGTGTGTGTGTATGTGTGTGGGGGGGGGGGGGTCACAGCATTTGGAACACGTGAAAGTTAACCCCAACCCTGAGACATACATACCATTACAGAATAGGCAATATTTAGGAAGTCACCATCTGAGCTTTCACAAACAACTGTCTGGCCAGGGAGATTATGAATCCATCTGTATGGTTTTTTCATAATTTTCTGCTTTTTGAAATCAACAGGAACCAGTCTGGGCAGTTTGCTGTCATTTATTAGACGTGGCCTTGTCTGAGCTGAAATGACACCTTCTGCAAAAGAGCAGTTTGTTTCCTGCTAGAATTTTGGCTTGCCAAGTTCCTTCTAAAGTTGCACTCCGTGCATCAGCTTGTGCTACAGTCTTTACAGACTCTCTCTGCAGAGCCGTTCACGGGCACGTCAGTATGACCAGCAAGCCCCAATTTAATCCAGTTATCATTGTATTGCATAATAACAAAGATTGCAATTTCTCAATTGTTTCCATTAATTGCTCAATGTGTGCATAAATATAGACTGTGTACAAAAGAAATATCACTAATCAGACTGAGGTTTTTCAAGAACATTTAGAAAAGAGGTAGTTAGGAATGCGTGACACTGCAAGGTGGCTGACAGGAACAGGGTCAGAGTCGTGCCTTTGCTAGGGCACTGTTTCCCAACCCAGTCTTCGTGGAGCCCCGTCCACATTTCTGCTTCCTGTCAGCTCCCAGCGCACCTGCAGCAGCTGTTCGGTGTTCCTGATTGGCTGGGACCTAGGAGGGAGCAAAAACGTGGACCTTCTGGGGCTAGAAGGTCCCAGGTTCAGCAGAGCGATGTCACTGTTGGGTTTTTTAGCAAAAACCTTTACGCCTGTATGCCCCAGAGGAACTCTGATGTTTCTCCGAAACAATGTTGCTTTCAGTTAAAGCATCTGCTGAATAGATAATGTAATAAACAGGGACGGAATTTTTTTTTGGGGGGGTGGGGGGGGTGGGTGGATGACCCTGGGCCCATGCTGGTCACATGCTCGCTCCAAACCATTCATATAACAATATTATATATAATATAAAATATTACAATATATTATAATAACCATTTCATCTGTCCATGATACCACCCTCCCCTTATTTGGTGAATTTTATCGACAGACCTCCCACCCTCAACCTTGGTTAGCATGTTATCAACCATCAAATTAAATTCCCTCTCGTTTCTCTTTCAGTTCCAAAAATAGCTTGAATGGCCACCCATTGGAGCCCATTACGTATGTCAGCCTGGGATCCCCAGTGAAATTTGTCTGCCTCTGGTAATAAATACTGCTCACCCAGGATGGGACAGTGGGTACCATCACTGCCTCACACCTCTTTTGCATGTTCTCCCTGTGTCATTGTGGGGTTCCCTCTGGGTTCTCCCCACGGTCCAAAAGCATGCTAAGGTGACCTGGAAGTTCCAAATTGCCCATATGGTGTGCATAAGCCCTGTGATGGGCTTGTGCCCTGTCCTGGGTTTTCCCCTGTCTAGTGCCTGTGGCCTCTGGGATTGGCTCTGGACTCCCAAGACCCTACATAGGAGAAGCAGGTATAAAAAATGGATGGACGGATGTATGGTTACTGGTCACTGAAGTATTTGGGGTAATAAATTTGTTGCATTGCAGTTTCTACATGGACATGGTTTAGTGGCTGGTTCTGCTGCCTCATGCCTCCAAGACTGTGTTTGGATCCCACCTCCAGCTGTGTTTGTGTGGAGTTCTAATGCTCCCACGGTTCTGTGGATTTCCTGCTCATGGAAGTTTTACTTACCATGCCGAAGGAACAATGATTGGTTCAGAGAGATGACCAATCAGATTGAAGAGGAGGTGGGTCCAAGCAACTAGAGGAAGTGGGACCAACCAATTGGATGTCTTGGCCATGCCTTCTCTGGTTGATTTGATCCAATCTGATTGGTTATCTCTCTGAAGCAACCATTGTTCCTTCTGCCCTCAGAACATTTTTGTGTAAGTAAAACTCCCACGAGTGGATTTTCTCCACAAAGCAGGATTTCTCATTTAGCTGGGTTCACTTAAGCTAGAAGTCATGATCATCCAATAGGATGATAAGTAAGGAGCATTCCCATTGGCTAATCACAACTTCTAGCTTAAGTTAACCCTGCTAACTGAGAATTCTTGCTTTGCGGAATACCCCCCAGATTCTGGCCTTACTGCCTGGTGGTAGACATGCAATTAGGTGGAGTGGTGGCTATAAATAGCCTGTAGTATGTCAGCATGAGTGCTATGTGAAGGACAGGAACCCTACCCAGGGTAATCTCCTGCCACATGCCCTGTGCACACTGGGATAGGCTGCAGACTTACTGCAACCGTATACTAGATAAGCAATTCATATACAGTGGTACTTCAGTTCTCGAACTCATTAGAACTCGAAGTCGAACCAACCAGTTAGAAAAATGAATTACCTAGAGCTCGATCTGAATCTCAGAAGTCAAACCGTGAATCCCGCGGGGAAATGAGTCACGTGGCACGTCTCTCAGCGTAAACAAAGAGTAAAGCTTCAGTCTCAGCCTCGCATTTGCTGTGATAGTATCGTGCATGTTTACACTAGCCGAATACATATATTTAGACAGTAAAAATACATTTAAACAATGATAGACAGTAACAGTAATTACTATTATATAATAAAATACATTTTAAAATAAAGATTATTCATTATTTTAATATTAATAATAAACCGTTAATACGTTTAATTATAATAATATTGTTGTACTGAGTGGGGACAGAATGGAGATAAAGGTGCAGATGTCAGGGTATCAGGGAATACGGGTTTTAATTACAGGTAAGCAGGCAAAACGCAGACGGACAATAAAATGACCGGACTGGGGAAACAAAGTGAAACACGGACGAAATACAGAGGACTAATGACAACAACCAGAAACAGCTGATCACACAGGGATTCCACACGAGGTTAACGAGGGGGCGTGGCACACAGAAGGAGCGGACGATTGGGGCAGGACACATTGTTTGGATACATTTATTTTCTTACTTTACAAATTACTATTTTGATAAATGTGCTTAAATGTGTTTAGTACAGTATATGCTCTTTTTGGTTTATCCGGTTCATTTGTGTTTAAATGCTAAAAAAAAAAACATATTTAGGTGTAATTTTTTGGGGCTGGGAAACAATTAATTGGTTTTCCATTATTTCTTATGGGGAAAATTCGATCACAACTCAAACTTTTTAGGATTCGATCCGGAGTTCTGAATGGATTAAATTCGAGTTCTGAGGTACCACTGTACTTGCATTATTATAATAAAAAGAATTTGTCAAGTCACTGTGGACAGATCTAGTAATGTACTCTTACGAGATTCACCGTGAAAATGATTTGATGCCAAGTCAACTTCACAATTGCTTGTTCAGCCATATCATGTCATTTGTGATCCCATGAAATTTACCTGAGATTGTTACACAGTTAGTTACAAAACCAGGACAAACATCCCTCGACAGAATCGTTTGCTAGGCTTGTCTTCGCTTTCAGTCCTCAAAACGACTGCCAAAGTTACAGATCTTGGTCGGCCACCACGCAGATTATTCAGTCATCGTAATGTTAGATTTCCACATGATAACTAATGCTTTGATCTATAAAAAAAACACTTCAGCATGTACTCATTTTGTTTCCGTATGCAACTGGCATAATGTGATACCTATACAGACACCATAGTCAATTGGTCTCTATATGTCTATACATACATTGAGCACACACATATACACAGTGGATGGACAAAAAAACAGAAATACCTCATGACTTTGAAGTAAATAAATCACAATTATGCATGCAGCTGCAAAGATGAGTCACTGGGACAAATGCCAATATACAGTACACTGCATCTGTACCAGATTTCTGAAGATAAGCACTTTGATGCATGAGTTTTCAAAGCAAGAGGCAACAGACAGTTCCAATGATGCCAAGTAGTTGACGCCCAAATTGCAGGTAAATTAGAAATATTGAATCCCGACAGTGCATTCCTGAACACTAAGACGAAGCCTTCAGATCTGTGAATCATCAAACCTTTGTGGGAAGGTCCTGAAGTGCAGAGTGCAAACTAGACTTCCACTTCTTTCATGCCGTAAAGTAATGTTTCCCAATGCAGTCCTCAAGGACTCCCAGAAAGTGCACGTTTTTGTTCCCTATCAGATCCCTGCAAGGTAGCCCACATGTTCATTCCTTCCCAGCTTCCTACCAGGGACTCTGCTGGTCCCTGAAGACCGGGTTAAGAAACCCTGCCTTAAGAACTGGAGCCTTTACTCCTTGAAGAATGGTCTTATATTGAGACATTTATGACAGTAAACCTGTAAGCTGTTCTGATGGTAAAGCGTGGCCCTAATCCATAATAGATGCTTGATATACATATTATTAGATTTTACTGCTATTTTGACTCAAGCAATGAAATCTTCACCTTTTACATTCAAAGTCTGAGGTAAATAAAATGGTAAAAAAAAATCAGCAGGGAACTCCAAAGCAACCTCAATTCACTGGTTATCTACTCATCATTCAGCCTGTGACACTAGAGCTTGGTTTTACTCGGACAGCAGCTAACATGATCTACATGCGTTATCACCAAAAACCCCTTTAAGAGGAAGCCTTGGAATGGGAGGCTCAGGGGCCATTGGTGCTTCAGAAGCTCAAGCGACACTGGCCCTGTCCACCACTCTGAGTGCACGTCCGCCCGCTGAGCCACACCTCGGAATCTGTATTGTCTCAGACACTTCCTGTTTCCCATCTGGCTTACTTCCTGTCTACATCAGAGTCAAATTGTTTTTGCGGAAGGAAAGGAGACTCCTCGGACTGGAGGTTGTTCGATTTCTCACAATGACGGCCTGGAGGTCCCCCTTGCATGGATTTTCCATTTCTGCTCTTCTATTCACACTGTAACTTGTGCCTGAGAACTCTACCCTACCGGCACTCACACTGTCCTGCTATGTGGGCATCGAAATGAACTGATCAGAGAACAGATTGTACTTCTGCCTCACTTACTTCAATAATGAATCCTAAGTTGTCCAGTAGGGGCCATCTCAGGTTGCTGGAATCTCCCATCCCCCCCAGACCGCTGTAATTAAGAGCACAGCTGTTCTTCCCCTTTCTGCATGTCTATTAGATGGGCTTGTGGAGGTCAACCAACCATCCTTTTTTCCACAGTCTTCAGCATTACCCTTCCTGTCTCTGAAACGGGTTTCTGAAATCGACAGAAGAGTGATTCAGAAAGACAAACTGTGAAAATGCACACAAACCTGGGTGTTGGCAGAGCTTCACGTGATCAGAGACTCATTCAACATAATCATAATAAAATGATTATATGTATAATATTAATCAATTGCATAAGAGTTATCATCAATCCATCTTCTAACTGGTCAGGGTCTTGGGGGAAAAATAATTATTAAGGTCATTATTACGTCAAAATAATATAAAACATAATACACACTAAAAATCTGAAGTCAAACTTAAAAAAAATGCGTAAATATACTAAGTAAATTAATTCCGTTTCGTTTAGAACTCAGCAAAGTGAGTGCACGCGGCATTAAATACACGCATCTCAAGGCTAATTGATATGCATCTAAACTAGTAGGGTTTATATTAGAACAAAGTGATGCTTGTATATGTGACAACCGTGTATACGCACACAGCCTTATGCTGATAAGTAGCAGGGGCTGCAAACTCTCACTCATCTGGCGTGACACTCAAGCTTCTAGACTCTCACACTCAAGAAATCTTACGGCAAATCTATATTCCATTATAAACCTAAAATTAGCTACATCAAAGGTGTTGGGGCAATTTGCAAACCCTAGAGATTATTTACAAGGTGATAAAACCGTCACATATATGTAAATGCGTGTGCAGACTTGTCTCGAATCGAAAATCTCACTCCAGCCAGCTAACCAAAGTCGGCCACCCTGCTGTAGTTCGTAGGTGAGTGTCAAACCCCATCATATCACCCTGCAACAGAATCAGCGTTTTGCGAAGTGCGGGATCACGCTGCCGGCACCTCAAATCACAACGTCATCAAAAGGGGACCCGTGAGGAATGAGCACCTACGCGACTCCTGTAGTTCAGGTCTAAGACGAAGTAGAGGTTGAGTCCCTGTCCCCTCTCATCCCCTCCACGTCCCCCGTCCTAGAGCTTATTTCACAAAAACAGTAAAATGATGAAATCTTAAACGTTCACTCCGGAGCGGCACGCATTCACTTATGTTACACGCCAATTAAAGAGCGCAAAGGCAGGGACCGGCTTAAAAAGTCGGCTAAGCCTTTCCTGCTTCCCAGGACCCCCGCCCTTTAAGCCCTCTGTTGATACTTTGTCGCTGTTTCCCCGATCAGACTCACTTCGGCGATCTGCTACCGTCGTGCTTCGGCCGCTATCCGTGCACTTCTGAAGACCCACATATATATTTTTTTTGTTTAAATCTTACCCGCTGTTTCAGTTGGCTGGAAATGCGGGTGTAACGGACTCATTTTGCATTTTTGTAATGGGGATTTTGCCGCGACAATAGCCAGTGAATGAAAGGAGGTAAGGTTTCGCGTGTTTTTTTATGCTTTAAGTTAAAAACCACCCAGACCTGCATCTATTTTGTAGTAAAATTACTTCGAAATGGTCGTCTGGGAAAGTTATTTAAGAAAGAAAAGTTTTACCGACTCGGTTTGCAAGTGCGCTAACTGAATAGGATCGTGTGAGTTTGCAGTTCAGTCTATCAGCCAAATGTCATCCGATTCGACTTTAGATCCGAGTTAATCAATTAATGCAGATAGTTTTATTTGGACTTCAACAAAGTGAGGGTTGTTATTCTTTTAAACAGAAAACCTCCTGTTTCGAGAAAGGAATGATAATGTGGTTCGGTTAACCGTGGGATTTTTATAGGCAGACGCGTGGTACCGTTTCCCGGGCTCCGGGTCGCAGTTTTCCGCATCTGTCATCGTTAAACTTTCTCTTTTTGGGTTGTGGGTCACGGATGCATAGTGCGGCCGAGCTCGGTGCATCCGCTTCCCATGCCGGGAGTATGACAGGACTCCCCCGGCGCCTCCCGCGGAGACTCCCACGCAATCTGGCCGCAGGTCCTGCCGGTCCCCTCGTCCAGATCTTTGTTGCCTTTGACATCGGCCAGATTTTCTTACCACGGATGAGCCTGATTCCCGTGCAACTCCAAAATCCCTTTTCCCTAATGACCCCCCTAGGCATGCTTCAATCAGGCTGTCTGTGCACGGCAAAAAAACTATGTATGGTACGTTTTTAAATACCATAGCCTTGGTTAAAAAGTGCATTTTGATCTACTGTCCATAAGGCATCTGCTTTGCGATGTTGTGCCGCATCTTCGATAATTTTAGGCGCTGTTACGTGGGTGGAAAATTTCCGATCTGTTTTTTTTTGTTTTATCAGATCTTTCTATTATGTAAACTATAATTAAACAAAAATTTTAGTTTTGCCCTGGCCGTAATTACTAATTTTCAAAGACACCGTCGGCTCAGTACTGTATTTTGAAGGTCATTGAATTCTAGGGATAGATTACGATCTTCGCAAATGCAACCAAATAGGACTATTCTGAGATTAGTGAGCTCACTGAATATGATTTAAAGTTTCCTGGAATTCTAGATTAATATTCAAAGTTTTAACGCTTTTTTAAAATTATTTTTTTAAGGACGCGTTTGGTGCTTTTTCAGTTTTTGCCTTCAATCCGGCATGTGGAATTACGCTTAGCCAATCTCACAGCCAGTGCCTACATCAGACTTGCTGCATTTTTTGCTGTTAAACCAGGTAGATCAGCAGGAAATCGAGACGCAGCAAGAATCATCAATATTTAACTTTGCAGCACTTTCAGATGACCCTTTCATTGCTATCAGAAGGCCACGTGACCTTAACAGGCTTTTCAGTGCTGCAGCCACCTCAGCCGGAAGTTGTGATCAGGTGTCAGATATCAAAAGGAGAGCTGTAAAAGACTGAAAAACTTTAAATATGGAGGTTGCGAATTAACCTTGATTCAGAGCTATCCAAATGTCTCTACTCTGTGACGACACTGCTGTGTATAGAAGAGAAGAGCGGGTATTTGTCGAAAGTCTACTAATAGTTTAACAAAACATCTCCGTTATCTTAAGCCGAAGAGGCGTTTTCAGCTTCTGGTAGTTTGAAGGGTGTTAAACGTGTTCACACTATGCTAAAGAAGTTTTCTATTGTGGGAAGATAAGCCGACTTGGAGAAGTTAGGTGCTGAATTAGTTTGCTAACACGCTGTAGCACTCTGAGTCCATACAAATGTGATTCTGTGAAACACTATAGTGTTGACATCAGAAGATCCGGCCGCTTTAAGGCTGCAGTATTTTGGATCGGTATTGTCTTATTACATATTCAAATGCAAGAATGAAGAAGGCCAGTTGTTACTTATATTTAATTCCCGCAGCTGCCACAGATAGCCTAACCCCAGTTGCCGTTCTCCTCCTTACTTCTGGTGCTTTGGGGTTGGTCACATGACACACGCAAGCTTTTAATACCTGGGTTTGTCTGCCCTGGCAGAGGGACGATTGCTGTCCTGACGGAAGTGCGAATTAAAGCTGAACTTTAACAGATTTCTTTTGGGGGAAAGGGCAAGGCGGGTGACCTGCATGCAATAGGAAGTGGATAGTTTGGTTTAAACCAGGGCTGGACAGCCTGTCCCATAGAGAGCCGACGTGGGCACATGTCACTCAGTCAACCAATAATAAAACAGTGGTTCTCAATTCTAGTCCTGGGGACCCACTGTGATTGGCTGATTGAGAGGCTATCCCAAAAACCCGCACCGGCCCTCCATGGATCAGGTTCAGGGAAATGCAGCTCAGTGGTTTTACTAGATTGTTTTTTTTCCCCTCTATTTATAGAATTACACATGGATGACTGGTAATTTTGGTATGATGCTCATACACAGTTATGGAATAGAGGCACCTTTCACACACTCCTTCCCTAACGTGCACTCTCATCGGCCGACCTGTAACACGAGCGATTTCCTGTCGGTCCGATAGATATTTCAGGTGCAGTGTTGGGATGTAAACGCGGCCTAGATGTCTATGAAGGTTTCAGATCAAGCCGGGGGGGTGGTTCTGAGACTGAGAAACTGGGAAAGCCCCTGTGGCAAGGCTCTGGAATGGCACATGCGCTGTGGGGACCTGGGGCAGCTGAGGCTGTTCTTCTCAATTAGGGATAAAACGGGGCTGGGTGGCCATCTGAATGAAACAGACCACCTCAGTCTGATGTGCTGAAAATGTGACCAAGGGAAGAGGCTGTCTCTTCTGCAGACAAGCATGCCCAGTCACCGGCAGAGTATGGAACAAAATCGCATTGTGTTCCACAATAGTGGCCCACTGTTGTATTTATATACAGCACCCCCCCCCCCCCATATACCCCAAAGGCCCTTGATTCCCCCTGAACACTTTTCTCTTGAAAGCTTCCACACATTTCTTTAAAGCTGGGACAGTTTCGTTAGATTGTCCCCAATTATTTTTAATGAAGAATCTCACCAAGCTATACACAACGCATGTTTGCTGAAATTTAACTTACCATACTGCTTCTGTTAATAGATCTATCCATCAGATACAGTTGATATTTCATCTCTGATGCGTTCTCCTGAATCTCCTGAATCTCTCCCTGACAAACACAGGCTACAGAATATCACAAAAACAAAATAAAAGTAGCTTGACGCCGTGTTTACATTTTTTACGGGAAGGGAACCGTCTTTGTTTACGGATCCTCTGCGGCGTCTCCAGATCTGTCGTGTAAGTTTCTTTTCAGCGCTAGATCATGGGCTGTCCTGTCATCCCCATGTGCCATTTGTCAAGGTGCCTTTCTATTTTGTGTTGTTGAAACATGATGGAGTTTAAGGACTTGTTTTTTCTACGGGAAACTGCTCAGTGTTGCAATCTAAGGTGTTTTGCATCAGCAGTTTTTATTACTGGATCATAAATTTAAATTTACTTGATTGCTTAGGCTCATACTGATGAACAGCTGTGACGGGCTGTTCCATTTGTATGATTGTCTAATATTTTGTCCATTGTGTTAATGGCCTTTGTTGTGTTAAACGCATCCCTTTGTCCTGTGTAGCATTGCTGTTGTGTTACAGGCTTGT
>JAODUD010000002.1:10411698-10428650 GCA_026784285.1 Stomatorhinus walkeri
AGCAGTCAGGGCCACCCGGGGATGAAACAATGCCCCCTGTGAAGGGGGGGTGCACATTTCAGGCTGAGTTGGGGGTGTCCCATCCAAGGAGCCACTGAAACCTTCTACATGTGTGCACTGTGTGGTGTGTCACTCGCAGGGACAGATGTAGGAGTCTGGATTTGGGCTAGGCGACCCCCCCTTCACTCCCCCACTGCTGCGCTCCATGGTCGGTTTGATGTTTTTGTTACCGTTTGACTCCAGAAGCGGCCTCTCTGGGGGGGGTCAGGGGTCCTCCACCCCAGTGACGCCCTGTGACCCTCCATCCTAGTGCCGGCTTACAGCCTAAGGGATTCTGCGTGTGGGGGGGGGTAAACACACAAAATTAATCTCTGTGTTTGGGTAGTGGAATAGGATTTCAGTTTCCAGCATAAGACGGCCTAGCTGGAGATAAGAAGCGAAATGAGCATGGATATAGGGTGTCGAATGTATACTCTCTGATTTTGAAATTCATCGTTGTATTTTTTCTCAATAATATAGTGTTCAGTCTGTTTTTTTCTTGCTCAGATCTGCTTTGCACGTGTAGAACTTTAAACAAATGCGTGTTTTAAAATTGTTATATAATTTTATTTGCGATATCTTGAGATGTGTCTTCCGCGCGGTTACTAGCTAATAAGACATTTGGCGCCGGTACTTTTAAGCTGAACCAGAACTAAGCCATTGAAATCCCAGGAAGCAAGCTATACGTCTCATTAACTTAAACATTGTGTCCTCCTTCCTAACAAGTATGTCCCTGTTTATCGGGGACGCGAACGCTAAACAACTTTTAATTATTTTTAAAATACCGAAAAACGGAAAAATAAATTGCTTTGTTTTCGTTAATGAGATTTAAGTTTTTCCCAAATGGGTAATGACAATGGCGTGGCTTATAGAGTCTGAAGGCGGCGTTAATTGGTTTGCAGGTGCGAACCAAGCCCGTGGCTCTGGCGTTGGTTGCTCTGTTTAGTAATTGCTTATGGTCCTGTGCTTGCGGACAAAGGCGCATATTCATAAAGCATACGCGCGTTATTGCGCGTTACCGCTGTCATGCATCGGCACCCATTTTATCCGCCTGCTGAACAGAAACAGGTGGCATAGTATTGGTAGCAGTGTACCACGGCGAAAATAATTGAAACTTATTGACATGTTAAATTTAAAGTAATCGAAGTTGTTCCGCGATATTGTTCTGGCTCTGCTTTTTTAGATAATGTGATATTTGTGATATAGCCTATGTTTTTATTCGTAGATCTGAATAATTACAAGAAAAAATATTACACTGCAAATGTTTCATTTTTACGTTGTATATTCTAAATCCTGAACAACACAGAAATTTGGTGTTTTCTCTATATTTTTATTTTTGAACATTTTGAAACTGAAACGTGTTCCGCCGCATCTGTATAGCCTAATGTTTGCGGGGGCGTTTGTCATGTTGAAAGAATATTGGCTATGTGTTTTTCGTTTTTTTATGTAAAAAATGGCAAAATTACAAAAATGCACAGCAAACGGAGGCTCAGTCAAGTTACATAGTAAATAATTTGCAAATCATTATTATTCTTTATGCTGAATGCGCGTGAGCTAGTATGAGGCTATTACGTATTCTGAAACTTTCCATCACGAAATAATTAATCGTCAGATTAAGCTTTAGGCTCGCCTCCATTCTCGTGATTAGACAGGGTGCAGACTCGCTTCTTTCTTTCTTTTTAACGTTGGTTAGCATGTGCTTTTCTCCCGGGGCTCGCGCCACTCCCTTTATCCCAGTCTATCCCTGACACGTGCAGATACAAGAGACTTGGCCGGACCTCATGCCGAACTCACAAATAGAGGATTTAACCTGAGCCCCTTCAGAAATAAAATGATCCCAAAATCACAAAGAGCTCCAAATCAAAACCTCTTTAAGGCCATATCAGTGTGAAAGAATCAGTGTGACCGATTTCCCTCCGCAAAAATCAGAAAAAATACGAAAACAAGAAAAACTGCTAGTTACCACCAAGCCGTGTGGCGTTCTAAAGTAACAGTTGGCAAGAAATATACAGTTCTGATTTATAAACCGCATTACATGCATTATAACAAATGTATACAACATTCCAGCCAGGAGAAGATTTTATAATGAAGCAAGGGCAGGTTTTTTGAGGTGTTAATTTTTTTTAAATCGTATCAGACGTGATTTGTATTTGCAATTTAACAAGTGTTTTCCATCACTTTAAGAATAATTTTACTGTACAATCAGTCTATCGAATCATACGATACATTCAGAATTCTTGCAATTTCAGCAAAATTGGAACAATTAAATGCTGATTTTTATATTTTTTCGCTTGACAACATGTTTCAGTTTATAAGTACGGTAATTCACTTACTACAATATGTTGTCGCAGGAATTTAAAGTCAAGGTTAAATCCATTTTCTTTTAATAATTATTTAAAAGAAATCTAAAGGAAACAAATTTGATTCTTTTGGAAATAAAATAATAGATATTTCGACACCTTAGCATTTATTTTGTCCAAAACAAAGATCGATGTAAACTAACGATCTTGATCGGTTGACTAAACGACCCGGCAGCAATTTCTTTAACAAGTGAGTCCACCTGCCGTTGTGACTATTTCTAACCGTCATTTTTAATGCCTCGCATCTCTTTTGTTTAAGGGAGACCCACGAAGACAGACACACAGTGGAGTGTCTCCAACGATTATCGTTGTAATTAAGACAGTATTGACGGTAAGCAAATAAGTCACAGTCGCCCAAATGTAACCTATGTGTGCAACTTAAAATCCGAGGTCTAAATGAAAAGTTTACCATCGATTAACATTCTTACACTGATTCAAAGAAATGGAAGAAATGTCACCAAATATTTTTACAAACGTTATAATTTTATTTGTACAACAGTGTTTGCACCACACTTAAACTTTGAGGTAAATACATAATAGAATAAATCTCTTTATATACAAAATACATTTTCATATGAAAGCAAATCGTTGAATAAATTAAAACAAAACTATAAAGTCAATGCTGGAGAAACCATTGCTGCTTGTCTGAGGCATTGCGTCTTTCTGCAAATCACGAAGGCCGTTTTCAGCGGGTCAAAATACATAATGCATTAGGGCCAGATCCGCCCTCTTTGACGGCCTTTCAGGCTATTGTCAGAGCGTTGAAACCGAATTTCCACGCTCGTTTTTTCCTAATTATCATTCGACAAATTGTAAAATTGACTTTTCACCCTCAGTCTGCTAAAGCAAATCTGTCTTTTCTTCCGTTTAATTAGAATTTTGTTTTAATAGAGGTAGGGGTCAAGATTCTGGGAGTGGATATTGTTATATGTGGACGCGGCAAAAAAAAAGTGCAACGGTCTGAAGGAGAACTGTAGCAAATGCTACCGTTGGAAATTCCACAAAACAAAATTATTCTCTTACACGCCTTCATGGACAGCATCTCACTGCAAATTCAACAAAAATGTACATATGTAAAAACACACAATTCATTGAATAACAATCCTGTGAAACATAGTTAAGGCATATAGTGAATTGCTAGAATAATCTACGGTCCCTCACATCGCACTTAGATTCTTCTAAACTGAGTAACTGAGTTTCGTCTTAAGGCAGTGGCGTTTCAGTTCGTCCCAAGCGCGCGCCAAAGGCCACAATCGCGTGACAAGATCAAGCCCATTTCCTAGAAGATGCCTGACACAAAGTTGTGGTAGCTGTACAGGCTATCTGTCTGCAAAAAGCCATAGTCTTCCGAAGCGGCGGGACTGCTGGGGTTTGAAGTGCAGTATGAAGGGGACGAAGAGGAGGATGAGGCACTGGACATCCAAGAGCAAGCGTCACTGCCGGGACTTGGTGCATCCGCGATGCACCCGAGTCCGGCAGGGAGCAGCGGCGCGTCCCTTGTCTTGCTTTGGCACTGGTCCGCAATTCTGATGGTCTCGGAGAGCGCCCAGATGTAATTGTGGGCGAAACGTAGCGTTTCGATCTTTGTAAGTTTTGTGTCGTCCGGGAAGGCAGGCAGGACGCTCCGGAGAGTGTCCAATGCGTCGTTCAGATTGTGCATCCTGTTCCTTTCCCGGTCGTTCGCCTTCATGCGCCTGTTTTTCTTGACCACATGCACGGTGGCCTCGTTCCTCACGCGTCCCCTGCGTCTCTTTTTCTGCTGCTGCTCGGGGGTCGGCGCATCTTGGCTGTTGCTGATGGGTGATGACGGCTGGCAGGTCGGTGAGCCGACGTGCATGCTGCTGCGAGAGTCTTCGTCATCCGTGTGCGTGTAAGACAGGTCGCAGCTGGAGCTGTCCAAGTCTGAGTAGAGGTTTTCCATGGTGCTGCACATGTCGGTCAAGCTGCAAAGTAATGGAAAAGGGACAACTGTTAAGAGCTTGGATACGGTAGTAAATGCACAACTGTCAATTGGCACGACATCCGAAGAGCGGAGGAAGAAGAGGAAAACTTACTTCATTGGTGCAGATCTTGGAGTGGTAGACGGTATCAGGGAAGGCTGTCCTTCAGGGAGACAGAGTCTGGTAAAAGTGTTCGGACGCTGAGTAAAAGGCACGCGTCTGTCTTGATCTTGCTGCAGTCAGCTCGTGTGAGCCAGTGAGCCTGGCACACGACTGGCGTCATATCCCTTATATACCCTGATGAAACAATAGACATACCCCCCTCGCTTTTGCATTTTTGTGAAGGAATAATGAATAGGCTGCATCAGGTCTGCCCCGTGCCGCACAACCATCTCATTAGCATAATTTATGCCTGTTGTTTGTTCGCCCTTCGAAGCGTGCCTGTAATCACGGCTATCCAATCAGAGCCCGGAACCGCTGCACAGCCACGCGAGCTGCACTGTTGCTATCAGGACCAAGCGCACTTTAAGCCAGTCTTCAATAGGAAAAATGAAGAGATAGGAAGACCAAACAATCGAAGCGCTTAGCTCCCGAGGCGGGGCGCGCTCCGCAACTTTTAGGGGGAGTTATTCTTTTAAACCACCTGGACACCTTGCAATGCTTTGGGAAAAACAGATATGCGCACTTGCTATAATTGCACTAGAAAGCACTGCTTTTTATTCTCCCAGGAAGGAAAATGTATATACAGATTATCTGTAACTTTTAAATAGGGTTCTTAAAATACATAATTTATAATATTGCCTGTATAGTACATTTTAATCACACTTAAGGGCCATTTAAAATAAGAAAAATGTTTCCATCATATGCATATACTCTGTAGTTTTTTACCCGAAGGTATACGCATAATCTACAGGTATAATTCGTTTATTCAATTTTATGCAGTCTCTATCTAAAAATAATATGAGCTATATTAATTTTGTGCGTTTTCGTTTATAAATATTTTTATATAGTGCTGTTTAAAGAAATCCAGGTTAAATCAATGATGCAACACATAATATTTTGGAAAATCTCGCTGTTCAAGAGAACAGAAAATAGTCGTAGAGCGTAAACTCACTAATTCATTAACGAGTGAAAACACTTTACACGTTGCTGTGATTTTTATTTTTATCCGTAGGCCTGTAGTTTGAAAATAACGATGGACAAGTAAAGACACTTAAAATTCAACTCGCGGAGAGGCTAGAATGAAAATTATCCATCCTCGCTTTACGCAGTTTCATTTAGTTAATTTAAAGACATTTTTATGAGACAGCCATACAATCCTCCATTAATTATTCCATTTATTCAATTTCCAGCATCTCGCCTCTCTTTTGAATGCGATGGATGGGGGCACTATTTAGCAATAGTTTGTGGAGAGACCTGCCGCGCCTTTCTCCCTTTGGTTATTATGAGACGGGGGGGGACAGTCATGTATAAATAATTACACAATGTTTAGAGTCTTCAGGCATGTATAATATATCAAAGCGATTATAAGGTGAATTGTTCCATTGTAAACGTCTCTCCTCCCTTCTTTTCAGTCCCATACGCCTTGTCCCCCTTCCAAATTCTGCTCGTCTCCGCTTTTGTCACTCATTTTTTTCTGTCCGCAACAGTCCAATAGTATTATGCTTATTCAAATAGTCCCAGCGTGAACAAAACACGCCGCCTCTGTCGCAAGTTTGTACTTTCGCTGTTCCATCTTAAATTTATACAAGCTGTCCAACAGCAACGAAAACAACAAACTCAATATTACGTAGCGGCAGCATAATAATAATACCAATAGTTATTATAACTATGACAATATCAATAATAATACGACTAATATTGGTGTTTTAATAGAATATTAAATACTGATATAAATACTGATTATAGGTGTTCTATGGCATGAATGTTATGATATTCATATGCATATTTTTTTTAATGAACGCGGCTTACATTTTAGCTTTTTTATTCATTTGTAAAGGGGAATATTTTTAATATGATATATTTGAGGGGTGGTGTTATTAAAACATTTTAGACTAAGATGAACGCGATGTCGGGTAAGTGTGGTAAAACTCTGTTTACGGCTGGTTTCTTTCATAAGTAGATAAAGACGTCAGCGTGAGCCTTGACATGGTAAAACAGCAATTTCTACTGTTTAGTTCGTTCGTTTGTTTGTTTGTCTTCAATTGTCGTTTTTAGACCTTCCGGTAAAAAAAACTAGCGGATTTGAATGAAAGGTGCAGCTCGTTTTTATTACAACACCAACCTGTTAGCAATAACATGAAAGGCGCGAAGCATCTTGATTGCTTATTTTGCCCTTATTTGGGACATTAGCAGTCTTTCTTGAGAACATGCTTATTGGCCGTATAAAGTGATAAAAGTAACGGTTTCACAAGATGATTTGAATTCAATTCCGCACGACGAGAGAACTGGAGGAATTGAATCTCGTGAATCCTACTGGGGGTTCCAAAATGCACACTTGCTGCCCACACTCGAGAGGGGTTGCCTGGGAGATCCCCTGATAGGATTAGGCGCAAGTGCACGAGATGTGATTGCATTTCAATATAAGAAACAAATGAGAAAAAGAAACAATCGGCTTGCTCGAGGACAGATTAATCCTTGTTAGACAATTCAAAAAGTTCTGTGCTGTAATCAATAGGATTAAACAGAAACTTATAATATTATAATAAAACACTTTCTCATTTCTCAGTAACTCAAAACCAATTATTTTCGATATTCAAGGATCATGCATATATATGTGCACTCTTAAATAAAGTGAATAAAAAGCTATAACTTAATATTTATACATTACAAACATTATAAACTATGATATATAACTATATAAGTGTGTGACATAAATATTACGTTAAATATCTCTTTCTATAAAAATAACCCATAATTTAAAAATAACATACAATATATAACCTACAGTATTGTTATACATTGTAGGCCAACTTATTGGTTTTCTCTTCTGGGCACCATATATTGGACATAAGACTGGCAAATAAAGCCGGCGGCGTGTTGCTGAAGTGATTAGCCCAAGGACAGAATATACATTATCATGGCAGGTGTCAAACTCGCCGCGGGTCCGAAACTAAATGCCCAGTGGATCGGCCTACCGATTGTTCCTCTCGCCCCGTCGCCATTAAAACTAAGCAGAGGGACGAGGGGGATAGACTCTCTCCATTCTCTTGCGATAGATTCCTCAATTTATTTCATATCTATTTATTTAATTCGAATTAAAATTCAATTTTGCAAAGCATTAATCCCCGGGTATTAATGCGATTACTGTCCGCAAAAGATCTTTGAGTCAGAAAGTCTGATAGGTGTTTTCTGATGTTAATCTCCGGAATAATCCCTTCCCTTGGCGTTGTAGCAAGACCGGGGCCACGACAGCCTTTCTCCTTGACTAAAAAAAACTCGAGCATGGCAGAATAGGGCCATTACTTTTGAATGGTAATTAATTCTTTACTCCAATGCCCCAATTGTATCGGGATACTGCTCTCCACAATCTAAAAGCTCTCCTTCATCTTTGCAAAGGCGTTAGAAAGAGACAAAGAAAACAGAGTCCATGCTTACAACAACGATGGAAGCCAGATCCGTTGTTGGTGCCAAACTACGTGTGTCTCAGAGTCTACTTCGCAATTTCGCTAGTTCAGTTCTACGTTCTCCTAATTTTTTTTCCCAGTTTCATATAAAGACAGGCTATGAGTCTTTGTATGACGGGAAGAAATAAGCACGCACAAACCAACGCGAAAGGTTTACGTTCCTGCAGCAGAGATGATCCCTCTCGTAACGGAATTAATGTTACACAACTGAGACTTGACTTGTAGTAGTGAGTTGCATCACATATACTTACTTATTTGCTATATTTAATTGCACGGCTGCCAAGTAGGTTTTCTTTTACACGAGTATCAGACTTTACAAGAATAGTGTAATTGTCCAAAATCGAGGCAGAGGGAGCCTACCAGTTCTTTAAGACGTGTACAGTTCGCTATAATGTGTTTCCTCACGTGCTCGTTCACGCGTGCCTGCCGTTCTGTGTCCTTTTTCAGATTATCTTCAGTACATCCTTATAAAATATAAAACTAGGACTTTTATTATACTTTTTATTATGCTGTCAGAGTGACAGTGTGTTTACAATATATACCCTGTGGTTTAACTGGTATTATCCCAGGATGTAAATGAAACCCAGTTGCTTTATGATATATCATAAATTATAATGATATTATAATTGTTCAAGTAACGTGTGGAATATTATGAATTATAATTGACGCACATATTTCGGGGAATATTGTTCTCACCGACCCACTTTTTCCAATTTTATGCATCTACTGCTTCGTATCAGAATCGTATAAATTAGGTGTTTTCGAACTTTTGAAAAAGTCGTATCGTCACCCTAACTATCATTATGCGTATCTATATTATTCAATGTCATAAAAGATACGGAAAAATAAACCGCGGGGCCATCAGGCATGCGCAATCGGCGCAAGTAAATATAAAGCAGTTAACAATATAAATAAATAGTAACGATATATCTTTCTAACACCGCGGTCGATAGGAAACTGGCCGTCATAAACTATCCATGTCCGATATTTATCAGCGTTGCCATATTGTACTGTTCAATACCTGACCCTGCAATACCTGAAGTCAACACTGACTTGGCTTATTTAACTAATAACATCCGATTGATGTATCACCTCGTGAGTAGCTCTGACACAGGGCATGCGCTCACTGTCGGAGCATAACTACGGATAATTTCTGACTTACACCCCACCCCCAACATCATCATCACACACAATATATATATATATATATATATATATATATATATATATACACACACACAAACAGCAGGACAACAGGATAACCTGTAAGTTTATATCACGTGGTACAGGTCAACCATCTGTGCAGTTACCCATGTCATATGTGTAATTGTGTGCACAGATTTTTCTTATTTATTTCTACTTCTTACAATATCTTTTGAACTCTTTTTATTGTTTTTTTTATTATTTATAAGCAAGTAACAAGCATATTTCCTTGGTGTAGGATCAATAGAGTCTTATCTTAATCACCTGGGAGGCATCTGATTTAATTTAGAAGTATTAAAGTCCAAATACCAAATATTTTTAGTGTGCTGGGCCAATCAAATCCTAATTGACTAACTAGCACCAGAAGATTGTGTCACGCTTCACAACAAAACCGGGATGACAAAAGCTTGCTAGAAACATCAAGAATCTAGCCAACTGAAAGGAGATATGGGGGCAGACAAAGGCAGGGTCTCGGGTGCGAGCCTGGCCAGGACACATATGCTTCTGCTGTCGCTGTGACCCTTCCCGGTGACGGGCACATTTCTCCTACCTGAAATGTTTATTTTGGTGCATTTCAGCCTTTTCTTCTCAAACAGGCACTACCATTGAAGTGATGGAATCCGACTGGATCCGACCTGCATGCTAATTTTATGTCTTCACTATGAGTGTGGCTGCAGCAGCGTGCCAGTTCATGAACCTGGCACTATCAATCAGACGTCGTGCCCTAAATGCAGAGGGGACACCGCCAGCCATTCACTTGTCCGCACGTATTTGTACAAGTGCATAATTTACCTCCGGTTTACCCTATATTAGCCTGCGCAATAAAAAAAACCCTTTCTGGGGACCTTAAAATGCAGTGTAACCCTGGTAACTATTGTTGGAAAATAAGCGATGACTTTCTCAGTTTATGTCCTGTTCAAGGGAAAACAAATGAGAAGTAGTGCCTCAACTGTTCCACCATGCAAAAATAATTCCAAAGTACACCTGACCCGGTGGCTTGAAAGTAAATAAGAGGAGCTCTGGGAACGTCACACGGCCATATGCCTCTTTGTGAACTGTCCCCGATGGAAGTAAAACAGAAATAATTATAGATAAACAGATTAAATCACACTACGACTCAGTATTAGATTAGTGGCCAAGGAGAGCGGATGGATGAGTGGATTGAATTACAACAGATCGCAAGAGATTGCATCATATGTGTTGGGAATTAAACATGTATGTTGTATGTGGTATACAAAGTTTTGTGCAGAAGCGAGACTCCCCTGACCCTATATTTTCCAAACAGTTACAGTGGCTGCTAATTTGATAGTCACATCATCTCTTTTGTTTACATCGTTCCCCGGTTTCCGTCGCTCGTGCTGCTCAGTGGGTCAGTACCGGTGCCAGAAGGCCCGGTGGGCTGTTAAAATGGGCGATCCTGCGGAGGTGGTGTTGCCTGTGCTCGTCCCAAATGAGCCATATGGTTTGGAGAGCGATAACTTGAGTCTGGAGCCAACAATGGCGTAACTGAGAAGGGGGTTTGAGTTTGACTTGACAAAGCTGCAAAGAAACTCCCTCTTTCAGTCTAATGAAGCTGTTGTGCGGAGGTGTGTGTGAGTGCGTGTGTGTGTGTGTGTGTGTGTCTGTCTGAGAGTGTGTGTGTGGATGGGGGCTGGGACATGATTTGTCAAACAATCTGAATCTTTAGGAGGGCAAGAGAACCCCCCCCCCCTCCATATGTCTGCTTATTTAGCATGTGAAAGCAGAGTTCTGTGAGGTGGTGCTGGGGTGGGGGTTTGTCCGAGAGGCGTGGCGTCCCCCCTCCCTCCCATGGGAGACGCTATTTGACACCAAGCCAAGGAGCGTTCTCAGTCACTGCTAGATGTAATAGAGTCTTTATTAAAAAATTAGCGTCAGGAATCTGGATAGGTTTCCTCTAGAAGCTGCCTTCACCAATCACTCTACTCCTGTGGTGCACTCACCATCTATAGGTTCTCTCTACTGTATCTCTCGTACATTCATCTTTACCACAATTGACACTACAGTTTTTAATGAGACAACATTCATTACTGAAAACTCAACGTGATTGGTAATCAAGACAATATGTTTTAAACTTGGCAATAATGGATGGATCCCATTCTTTGATTTTCAGCACTAATATTAATAAATTGCTTGAATTGAAAAAACTCCCAATATGGAAAATGCACAAATTAGTCTTTTATATCACAATTAAAATGCAAAATATAGAGACCGCTTGGCTTATAAATAGCTTTATTTCCCTCTGAGAAAACTAACCGCCACTTAAATGCAAAGTAATTTATTTAGGTAGTAAGCAGACCTATATTTATGGCCAAATGCTTACCATACACATGAAGAGGGTGACAAATGATTCTTATGCAGTTCGAGTTTTCAGGCCTCCATACTTCTGCTGTGGCATTTTCCTGGGCTGATTCTGAGCATGGAAGAATGGCGTCAGAGGGAACCTTTGTGCCCCCCCCTCCCTCCCTCCCCGAAGACGGACAGCAAAAGAACTTCTTTCAGGTCCACCTGCCTCCTCTTCCGTCGATTTGCTTTTTGTTTTTCTTTAAAAAAAAAATGTTTCATAACAAGCAGCTTCACTCCAAAAGCGAAATGAACAGGTTAGAGAAATATACTTGTCTTTCATTATCCCCCTTTCTCAGTGACCCAGGGGCCCACCAAGGTGTTTATTATCCCTTTTGTTACAACCAGACCCCCATGCCAGGTCGAAAACAATCCCCGATAAAAACGAGAGCCACTTGAAAGAATGCAAGCAGACAAAGGGACCTTAGAGACAATGGTTCCACACTTACATTAGGTGTCTCTACGAGGGTAGCAGGACCGTCATGTAATGAAAGGCCACTGACTGGCTATGCAACTGCAATTACGGTGCCACAATGACCCCACACAGCCACCACTATAATCTGCTGGTCCGCAGGACTGAAAGCAGGTGTGAAGGAGAGGGGTTCGAGGGTGCCGTCGCTGTTTCCACATCCTCTACCGAGGCATGGAGCGACTCTCGAGAAGAGATTAGCACACCGCTCACGGGACGGCGATCCAGTGAGCTGAAATGGAGACTTGCTGGTTTTCGAGTTTTCTGGGAATTAAGGGGGAGTGGGATTTGCTGGGCTTTCCCCTCCTCTTTCTTCTTTTTTTGTCCCTCGTTGTTTGCGTCTTAATTCGGTTCGGGTCGCAGTCTAGGACCCCCTTTCGCACCGCTGTGAAACCATCAAGTGGTCCCTTCAAAACCCGGGGCCCTTGTGGAGAACCTCTCTCACCGACACTGGAATAAAGACCAGTGGGAAAAAGCGGAATCCCTTCCTGTCGTATTCTCCGGCGACGACCTCCTTTCAGCGCATTGTGATTGTAATACCCCGCTCAAAGTCTGCACCGTGGTGAGCCTCTTGCCTCCGTGTCGCCTGAATCTTATTTCTTCATTGACGCTGAGCTAAATGATGGAGCTGAATTGGCACCGATCACTTGTGGAAATCAGAAATGGCCAAATTGATTTTTTTTGTTCCTTTTTTCATTAAATCATGACTTCATAATGGTTTGAGAGTCAGATCATTAACGTGATCGTCACACGTGCAGACGTCCCTTGACATATGGCAGCATCTGGAATTCGATTTGAAAATAGAAATGGCGGATTTTGCATATGACCTGGGTACCAAATTTTGGCCACGGCCTAAAGGGGGCGCACTAGTGACTGGATGGTGGCATCTGCGCAGTTTGTCCAAATCTTTTTTTTCCTTTATGATATAAAGGTTAATGACCCAGGCTCTTATTTTCTCCCTTCAGGATGTCGCGTGAGGAAAGGAGAGATATCCACAAGGATACACATCCATAGGGGCTTGGACCGGTCTGTTGAGCATTCCTTCAGTGGTGCTGGACATTTGCAGCCATCTGCCCAACTTCATCAACATGCATAGCCTCAGTTGGGGGGGGGGGGGGAGGGTCACCTGACCTGCCCACCAACAATAGGGAAGCAGTCTGATGTACGGCGTGCCACAGCCCTGGCCTTTGTACCACCGTCAATGCTGTGGACTCAGGGGTTGCCCTTCAATGTGCCTGCCGGAAAAACAAATGGGGTCCTTTTCAACCTGCGGCAGGAACTCGTGCTTCGTCCTCCCGTTTCTGCTCCTGCCTCTGCTTCATCCATGGCGATGCCGTGTCCCCGGGCGACCGGCCCTTTGTCCAGAAGACATGAATTTAGTGCAGGGGGGAGTGTGGGCCAGTGGTGCATAGGTGGTGTGGGTAAGACAAGACGGATACCGTGTGGGTCGTGCGCTCGCTACCTTTTGTCCGAGACCCAGCCCTCCCACTCAGACACACAAGTTCACAGCTAAAAGCATTATTACCACAATTGTGGGCAGATGGACGAGCCGTGGTCAGGCAGGGGGCTCAGTTCCTCCCCACGTCGTGGTCGTCCTTTTAAAGAATTACTTACCAAATACTACTTTGTACTGATTGTGAATATTCAGGTCAAAACATTCATTTACCAAAAAAATGAATATTATACTCATAGATACATAATGGACAATTTCAAATGAGGTAAAAATAAAAAGAAAATGATGCAGTATGTGTTAAATATAGTATTTTAAAACAATGGTACTAGCTACTGGCCTGGTGTAACTAAAGAATGCTTACCATATCTTCTGCAGGACCATCTGCTTAATGGGAATTTATCCTTGTATATCCTATCTAGACATACAATTTTGGCTACAGGCATTATTTTTTTATTTGCTTTTACTTGGGATGAATGAAGGAGTTTCTGCAACTTATGAAGACACACGCGGTAAGTTAATCATCCTGTCTCCACAGCTGGTGGAAATCGTTGTCCAGTCTCGAGGTTTTAGACACACAATGCGGACTACAGCGCCCTCTAACGGCAATTAGAACCGGCCATGGAGGCGCAGCCGTTCGCAAAACTGAGGTCCGGTTCGCTGTGAATATCATAACGATTGCTTGAAGATAGCTTTGGGAAACGGCTCCCCACTCAGTTAGGATATGATTTTATATATTTTCTATAGAAAGACGCGGTTCCCACGGATGTGTGTACCATTATCCATTTATTTCACGAATTACTTTCGGAATTTCGGCGGCTCTCGAAAAGGAAATTATGGAATGACATGATTTCAACAATAATGACGTATACATTACGTATAAGTAATTTAAGAAAACGAAATAGACATTTCCAATTACCATGCGATTTAGGCTTATTTTTTGTAAAAACATATCGGGGATTTTAAAACAGGGGATTTTTTCCGGCAGGTTGTGAAGACTCCTACCTCCCCACTTTCCTCAGATTTATTCCACATATACACGTTCCTCTCTCCTATCCGCTTGTCGAGGTTTAATCCTAGCTTCGGAAATCACGACCACGGCATTTACGCCAGGGAAAAAGTTTTATTATATTTCCCCTTTATCTCCCATGATCATCGGGATAACATCGTGCATCAGCTAGCAGACGTGCCACCGAAAAACGGATCAGGACCAAAGTAGCTGGGGCAAGGGTGCAGAATCCCAGCATTTTGGGAATAGTCCTAAACGGTCTGGCGCCCATTAACGAAGCGAATAATAGCAGGTTCTAATATACACGAATATAATTTTGATGTTCTCAGAACTGCATGAACACGAAATTGTCAACTATGCAATTTGCAGTAAATGGATGACAAGAATATTCTTGCTTAAAGACCCGTTAGCCAAAACCGCTTGATAAAAAAAAAATCCCCACGAGGAATGTATTGCAATTTCAGTACTTATAAAGCTAGCCCGTGTCACCCATTACCCATGTCAGTGCTAAAATCCTTGTCGCACCAAAGAACTACCACAACACAAGCTGGACAGACTAAAAAATACTCCACCAATATTTATTTTTTTAAATATTTTTGAAAAAATATATATTTTTTTAACATTTTTGTTTTTAACGTGCCTTTTTGCTTTAAGCACTATTCACATTCAACAGACATGGCAGTGTGGAACACATGGTTCAAGAAAAGGGGCGGAGACATGCCCAAGCGGAGGCAGGAGGGGGGGCAACAAGTCCTGCAGCCATTCTGATTGGACAATTCTGCCATAAAAGCAAGTGACCACAACATAGAAGATAAGGAGCCTCTCAGTTCTAAGCAATTTTTTCCCAAGAGGCGCCGTTCAAGTTAGTGTCAGACAGGAATAATCATCGCAATAGAGATCAGCTACTGGGGGCCCATGCATGAAATGTCCTCCTGAAATTTGTCTGTAAACAAGACATGAAATAAACAAGCTTGTACAACCACCTTTTTAAAAGTCCAGTGATATAAAGCTGCACTGATGGGAAAAGAAATTATAGGGCATGAATATACCCCACATGAAACTCAAGAGGCTTACATTTCCATTAAGAAAGCAATAAAACAAAAACATTTCTGAATTATTTTAAACCACTTCTTACCATGTGTCCTGAACCAGAAATAATTTGATTGCAGCCCAGAAATTGTACACACTCACTTAAGCCATTAAAATATGACCTAGAAAACAGTTAATGTCAAACAAACCACGGGAAACTGCTTCAGTGATGACAGAATCCGCTCTGTTCATCTCTCCTAGTGCCTCTTTCACCCATTGAACCCAGGCAAGATTTCAGAATATACTTGTTTATATGGATATATAGTTCTCTATATATACACATATATATGTTGAACATTCTCGGAACTTTAAGCATGCAAGACTAACTGAAAACTTGGCGTCGCATTAAGTGTAACACAGTGAAAAAAAAAAAAAGATTCCACAACAATGCTTTGAATACTGGCTTCACAGTGTGGTGAAGGGCTACATCCAGTAGAGGGCCGCAACTCAGTATTTAACACCAGGTACAAATTCTTTAGCATTGGGATTTAAATTGCTGTTGACCTGAAATTAAAGAGAAATAAATGCTGGGTTACTTTCCTCACACTGCTGTGACAAATTCAATATGCATTGTGAAAGATATTGACAGATTCAGTATTACTGCTCTCCAGCACACACTGGAGAGGTAAATATTTCAAACTGCGAGCCAGTTTTAAATTCCCATTTGAAGGCATGGCAGAAAAGGTAATTGAACAAACCACTACAGGTCTCATCAGAAAATATCACACTTCAAGCTAGAAATGTATCTGGCCTGTACACAAGAAACACAAGGCTTGTTCAACGGCAGGTTTGACAGATACTGACCACGAGGTCCTCCAAGATGTTTCCATCACCAATGACCAGTCCATTGAGCTGCTCCTGCAGGTGGTTGATGGTCTGGGGCAAGTCCCGGGCTGGAATAAACCATTCGTGTTCCTCCTCCTCCTCCAGCATCTCTTGGAAGCAACGTTCAATGAACTCCTCCTCCCAAAGTTCCTCTTCAATCTTCAAGAAGGAAAATTTTGCAGTTTTACTTATATTATTAGGTAGATAGTCAAAAAGCACAGGACTATAAAGCATACTGTAATTAACTAATTACAGGACATTAAAATAAAACAACAGAAAGGGAATCGTAAAAAACTCAGCACACTGAAATGGGACAAGATGACATGGTGACCAGGACTGCTGAACTGAACAAACAGTACTTGGAAAGAACTTAAAACCTGTCTTTACCCTATATGCTAAGATTTATCTAGTTTCTAACCAAAAGATACACCCAAGTAAAACTGATTATTTGTCAGTGATTGCTTGATTGATTAAAAGTCAACTTTTCTTTCAATTCTGACTATTAGCAGAAAAAACAAGTTGCCGATTGGAACAAATGATATACATCAAGAATAATTTCCTGGGGGGGGGGGGGGGGGGAA
>JAODUD010000002.1:10431536-10460980 GCA_026784285.1 Stomatorhinus walkeri
AAGGTCTTCTTCGAGTTTATTAATGGAACTGGTTTGGTAAATAGACTGTAGAACTTTGCTCCACACTCCGGGGCAGGGGGGGGCGGTAATGCACCTATTTAAGCTGGTTGGCAACCGCCGCTAAAAACCAAGAAGAAGAAGAAGAAGAAGAAGAAACAGTTTGGACTTCGCTCCGGAAGTGATATCGTGGCCTGAGCCAATCAGAAATAGTTTGGACTTCGCTCCGGAAGTGAAGACATTTTCTTCACTAAAGGCCCAGATTCACGCCGTGAGCGAATAGGTAAGGAGACGGACTATCGGAAAATAGCAGGCGAAATGCATAGCAAATAATGCCCAGGATAATACAGGCTGGGCTTTTATAATGTTATTTTGCATTTTATATCCATTTATCGTTCGTGTAATTGAAATTCATTAGAGACGAAGCAGCACTTGTTCGTATGCGCGATATCGCGCGCCACTGTTACCTGGCAACGTCGGTTAGCCGAGTGGCTAAGCTTGGTTATGTAACCGAGCCATTAAAATACGGTAATAACTCGTTAAAATGACCTGTGGCTTTTTGCTTGATGTTACCCGCATTTAGCGCGCCGTAATCCGAGTCATTTTCTTTTAGCACATCTCGGTAGTCTGCTAACAGAGTTAGCATTAGCCGGTAAAAATTCATTTTCCATTTTAAGTCGTCGTGGATGTGCTGTGTTTGTTTACCATGTATTTACATGGGTTGAATTCTTTAGATTACTGTAATTATTTCTTATAAACAAATACAGTACGCAGTACACCTTATAAACGGTAGGCAAGACCTGTACAGTATATAAAAATCTTTGTGTGTATGTAGTTTGTGTATGTGAGAGAGAATGATAAATATGTATGTACTATGTATGTTTAATTTCTCCTTATTCGTCCACAATTGACCGAAACACACACTGTCCTGCCTCGGGCCGACATCGTGAACTGAGTGCTTGAGTGTTTTTTCCACCGTCAGCACCTTAATAGATACGGTGGCCTCCTCAATAATATTGCTAAAATAATTACGAAAGCTTTATACTTTCTAGCAAAACCTCTCTGATGGTGGTATTTTGAGCCACGCCCTTGCTTCCTTTGGTATAATTTCTGCTTTGTTTTTTGGAGGGTACATGCAGTTACTGTACTTCTGGTCGACTCTCGTTCTCCTTCATGAAGCTCCATGTGAAGGCTCAGTATATTCTTAGAACATTTAGCCCCATAAGAAATGCCACACTTTTTGCAGTTCTTTTTGGGGATTTCTTACTGTTTTACTGGTGTATTATTTTCAGTCTTCTTGCTTGAATGTCATTTTGCTTAAGAGTTGTCATCTAATGTCCCATGTCTTTAAAAATAGCTAATGCAGTTGCCCTTTATATGATTAGGTAATCATTCATTCAGGATATTATACTCTGTCTTCTGCATTTTCTCAACCCTTTGAATGATATCTGCAGCCATTTGAATGGCAATCTCCCCTCCCCCACACATGCAAGGCCTGTAGCCTTCTCCTGACTCTGCGTTAGATCCCTTCAGAGCTTTGGCGTTGTCCCTCACGTTTTGTTTCAGTGTGATGGTCATATGCCAGCGATTGCCGAATTCCAGATATTTGAATGTGTGCTACTTCGCAGAGCGACACTCAACTTGAAATCATCCCGATGGACGTTCATGAGCTGTTCTTAGCTAGCACTGGATGTGTGCTATGGAGTATATGCTAGGTCTAAATGCTGAATGATTGTGTTTCTGCAGAGTGTTTCACAGAAGAGGAGTATCCCTTTCACGAAGTTGACTTTATCTTTTGATCTTAAAAGTTTGGCTTATCCACTGACTTCATCCTCAACCATTTGAGACTTTGAGACTTTTTTGTAGTTTTTTTTTTTTTAGTTTTTTTTATTTTGAGCCTGTTGCTTTGTTTCCTTCTTGGGCCTGTTTCTCCTCCCACCTTGCAGAGTCATCCTCCAGCCTTTGTGAGGCAATGTCCCAGAAGGTTCCTCCTGATGGAGCGCAGAAAGGCTTTGCTGTGGGACGGGGGCTCCTGGCCGCGGCCGAGACCCTTAACTTCAGCATGAGCGAGCGCCGCTCTGATGGCCTCTACGGCATCCCCTCCCGACCCTCTTATGGCATGGCATCGGCACTTGGTGGTGGGGAGGGTAAAGACCGTGATGCACCGATGTCGCGTGGCCACGGCGGTGGGGGGGGCGGAGTCGGTGGAGGCAGTAGTGGCGGCGGCGGCCACCTTAGCAGCACGATGAAGCTCTTTAACAGCCTGGGGCTCTCGCCCACCGACGTGGACGCGCTGTCACAGATCCCCGAGGAGAACATCAGCGTGGAGACCTTGCCGCATCTTATCATGCAGTTGAAGAGCCGTAAAGCAGAGGCCGGTCGCCGCATGGGGGGCAGTGACCCCCGGGACTTGCCATCCCTCTCCCCTGAACGCTCATACAGGCCAAGCCGGGATGACTGGGAGGACATCCGGGGAGGCCGCATGGGTGGTTCCGGAGGACAGGGCCTTGGGCATGGCCAGCAGGTTGACTACGGCTACAACTCCATGCAGGAAGGCCCATCTAGGGGCTACGATCGCATAGACTATGGTGAGAGCAGCGGCGGAGGGGGCAGGGACCGGCCGTATTCCGAGCTTTCCCGCGATCGCTACGGTGACCTCGGCTTGGGATCCTCATCCTCGTCTAACAGCTTTATGCCGCGACGGACCGGCGCTCCCTCCCACGGCAAAGTGCAGGACTTCTTGGGAGTCATGCCCCAAATGTTCCCACACGTGTGCTCTCTTTGTGACTTTGATGTGCATTCAACCATGGTGAGTACCCCGAGTGACAGCCAGCACAGAAACACGCAGCCCATTCAGAGCCATCATTACCTACGCACACATCTCACCGCCAGGATCACGTTTGCTGATTATTTCTGCTCATATCCGTAAAGGATTGTATTTGGCTTTCAGGAGGCCGCGCCAGCAATTCTGAAACACACGCGCAGTAATGCACCAGTGCTTGTGCAGGGTTGATGCTGCCTCTCTTGTATTGCTGTGTTCCCCTCATGTTCAGCTTATTAAATCATTTCATGGTTAGAACCTGCTGTTTTACCATTTTGGTTTCAGGAAACCATTGTTCACTTGTTCCTTGAGGACACTGGAATTTCACCTTCTCTGCACACTAATCATTTTAGTTTGTTTTTTTTTTTTATTTTGTTATTTTTAACCTCTTAAATGAGGTCTGTACTTGTACTTGATTAGTAAGTTTTGAAAATGTCAGGGGTCTCACACTCAGGGCATGATTTCTGAAATCCAATCCTCTTTCGCTCATAAAATGCCCGTTTTTTGCAGGAATGGACCCAGCATACAAATGGACTGCGGCACAGCGAAAACCGCAGGGTCCTCCTCCAAGTGTAAGGCTCCATGCCGTTTATCTTGGGACAGCAGAATTATAATGTTGGCTGTTTTTTTTTTTCTTTTCTTTTTTTCCTGAGTATTGAATGGCATTTTGAAATCATAAAAGATGGTAGATTTGGATATCGGTAAATTTCATTGATCCCTAAGGGATAAACTTGTCCATGCAGCAGCAAGCTTGTGACGACGAACAAACATTTAGTGCAGACGACTCTTTGCAAAAATATAGGGTACATATAGTGTAGATGTTGGGATGTGTTTGGTTTCCCTATCAGCAGTAAGACGTATGCTGCTGTTTCACCATATTTCAGGTATCCGGACTGGCGACCGCAAGAGGCCTCGAGCAGAGTGTGAGTGACTCGTATCTTTATAATGCTGTGATGCATCGTAAGGACATAGCGCTACATTTGCGTTTATCACTGAGACGTTCAGCGTTGTCATGCGTGCGGTTGGGACCCTCCACTGATCAATCAGTGATGAGTAAGCTAGTCTGTTTTATGACCGGTTATGACAGTCGTACATTAACATTGTTTAGTTTATGGGGCAATGGTGGTGCAGTAGGTAGTGCTACCATTCGGCAACCATAGGGTTGCAGGTTCAAGCCCCGGGTCCTCCTCACCTCATCGGAAGTGTCCTTGAGCAAGACATTGAACCCCAAATTGCTCCCGGTGAGCTGGTTGGCACCATGAATGACAGCCTCTGCCACCGCTGTGTGAATGCATGTATGAATGGGTGAATGTGAGGCATAACTGTAAAGCGCTTTGAGTGCTCGAAAGAGTAGCAAAAATGCACTATATAAATGTAATCCATTTATCATTTTTCAATTTGGGGCACAGCAGCATTGTGTACATTCATTTGTGTTCATGCTGGATGCCACATGGTGTCTAAGGTCAATGCATAAGAATATCAGGAACGCTATTTAAGGGCTCCTGCATGTTTACAAGGTAATAAAATATGTGTGTATGCCATAAATGACTGTGATCATGTCCTCTAATAGGTCAGGGTCACTCCTGCTGGAAACAACCAACCGTTCAGATGGAATTCTGGGTCCGGCTCCCCTTGTCCAGGGTCCACATAGAGGCGGGATGAACTCCAACTGGGGTATGATTCTCAGAAATGAGATGATAGGTGCCAGTCATTTGACTGCAGAACACCCGTGTTTTTAATGTCTTAGGTTTTAGTAACACAGGTATTTCTTAACTGATGCAAGTAAACTCATGCACAAGTCAGCTTTATGTAAATGGAATTTACCTTCTCATACCAATCGAGGAACTTGGAGCATAGTAATTTGTATTGAAGAACATTAAATAAATGAAAAGAATGTAAACTTACTTGCAGGCTTATGATGCCTTTGCATTGGTGCTATAGTAAATATCTTTTGTTTTTGCACAAGTCCAGATTTACTTAAGTTGAGAGCTGGTTGAAAATACGGAAGCTCTTCAACTTAAGATGGGGTTACATTCCAGTGAACCCATCGTAAGTTGAAAATATCAAGTATGATATGGCACACTGGAATGTTAGGCTTGGGAAAATTTGGTTATACACTGGGGGGAAAAAACACCGTACGGTGTGTTGTTAAACACTGTGAGATGCTTATGCTCGTCATTGCTACACAAACTAGAAGTATCGCTGGGTGGATACTGCCATCACTCAGCATCGGTAGAAAGTATGGTGCAGCACATCAGCAGCCCTGGAACAGACCGAAATTCAAGTAACAATATCGCATGTTGGACCATCATAAAGCGAGGTGCATCTGAGATGTTTTAATGGGGATAAGCTGTAGTGTTCATGGCTTGTTTTTTTTTTTTTTTTTTTGGAAGGTCTTGGAGCGGTGAACCAAGGACAGGGTCTCTTACCTCCACCTAAGGTAAACCGGTCCTGCATCTCACAGCATGTTCCTCAGTGAGAGCTTCAGGCTGAGCATGTGCTCGGCGCTCGTGATGGCTCTCTGCGTGAACCACCGCCCGCCTTCCTGTGGCCGCAGATACGGAGCAGAGTCGTGGTGGCCAAGTACGAGCGGAAGCCTCTGACGCTGAACAGCTTGCTGGTGCTGGCACAGCCCTTCGGGACCGTCTGCGAGCACCTGGTGCTGAAGAACAAGGTAACCGGAGAGCCGCGCTCCCTGGCCAGACGAGTGGTGTCTGTGTGTGGCAACAGGAAAAGAAGTGCTCACTCTTCATCAGTGACTTTTCTACTGATGACATTGCTCAGAAATGCTGCTTTTGTGTTTTCTCTCCTCCAGTTCACACTCGCTCACCAATTGATGATGACTTATGCACAATATAGTATTGTAGGTGCTGTTTTCATTTAGATCCTGAACAACACCGTGGTTTTGTGTTCACTGGCAGCGCTAATGCAGACCCGCCGTCTTGCGGCAGCTGCCGCGGCCTAACTGACCTGACGCCTCCGTGTCATTTCAGGCATTCTTGGAGATGCAGACTCACGAGGAGGCCGTGGCCATGGTCACCTTCTATCAACGCAAGCCAGCCGTGATGCACGGGAAGGAGATAACCTTCTACCTTTCTCGGGAGCTGGTGGTAATCGAGGTAATGAGACCGAGGTGGCGTTTCTAATGGGCACAGTGTCTGTTCACATGGCGAAGCTGTCGCTGAGGCCGTTTTCCGTTTTGTTCTTAGAAAGGCAACAGGCCTGACAAAGACCCCAGAGATGTGAAGAGCAAAGACAGCCAGGTGGTTTTCTTCTCCAACCTGCCCAGGGAGAGGGAGAAGAAGTCCGAGCTGTTGACTCTGGCACGCCGATTTGGCACGGTGGAGAAGTACCTATTCCTCAGCGAAGAGGTAAAGAGCTCAAAACAAACGAGAATTGTCAATAATTAGTTTTAAATGCACTGCTAAAAACAAGATTTATCGGACTAAATGCACGTCTAACGTGTTGAACAGTCCCTGCCAGCGATCTGTTGGGCTCTTGTTAAATGGCAGCATATTTTGGTGTTTTTCTCGCAGGCGTTTGTGCAGCTGGGCACCCCTGAAGATGCTGAAATGATGGTGAAGTATTATACCCTACACCCACTGACCATCAGAGGCAGGAGTATCAGGCTGAACATCTGCACCAAATATAAGACCTTGATGTGAGCAAATTAATTCATGAGCTTGGAGGAATCGCTTGCGATCGTTTTTGTGCCATAATAACTTGCCTTTAGGTGGGCTGTAGATTAAATTTATTTTTTTATTTGTTTGTGGCCGTTCAGAGTGAACCCCTCCAGGAACATGGACAGGCAGGATTTCAGCCGGAGGAGCAGCAGTGGTTCAGGCATCAGAAGCTACTCAAAGAGCCAGAAATCGCCATCTTCTGGGGACAGGGTTGCCCGAGGCAAGGAGCAGTCTGCATCCGCGGAGGAGGAGCTAAAGGCTGACGACATCGCCATGCCGGAGGGCGGTGAGGGCTCCGGAGACGAGGTAGCTGGTGTGATGGAGGCTGACGACGTAGAGGAAGGTGACCACGAGGAAGCCGGCGACGACGAGGAAATGGTTGCTGAGATGGAGCCGGACCAGCCCGAGCTTCCCGCCTCGGAGGCTGGGGCCCAGGTGGAAGAGGAGCCCCCTCCCCAGGCCACGGATGCTGGCATGGGGACGGAGCAAGCTGGCGACGCGGGGTCCTTAGACGCATCTGCCGGAGCTGCCTCAGAGCCATCGGGACAGGAAGAGCAGGGGGAACAAGCAGAGGCTTCCCCTGAGGAGGAAGCTGAGGGCAAAGGTGATTCGCTACCCGCAGAACCTTCTGGAAGCTTGGAGACTCAAGGGGAGGAGCCGATGCCAGATCAGGCAAGTGTCAGCCCAGACTGCCAGCCATTTTTGTGGGATTAAGTGGGATTAAGCGTCCAGGAGGCAGTAAGTTACCCTTACTGCCTTTTGGACATGGTACCAATGACTCCGGTAGTGAATGAAGCCACATGTGATGTTGTCTTGAGCAAAAAAACAAAAAAAAAAGAGTAATATAGTTTGAATGTTTTCACAAGGTAGCTGTCTTAATGCTTGGAATTTGGGTTTTTACAAAAGGCATAAAAGAGAAAATAGATTTATATTTGGCACAAGCAACCTTTTCTAGACCCATGTAAGGGCAGGACAGTCTGGTATGGATGGCAGGTCGTCTCGCAGTGGTAGATATTGATTTGTTTCCATAAGACATCGCTATTAAGCATTTCTGTGCTTCCTTTGTGCACCCCTCAGGATGTCCCAAATGAACAGGACTTTCCAGAGAACATGGATGACTTTGTGACTCTGGATGAGGTAGCAGAGGAGGAGGATAGTGACACCCAGTTGAAATCGGGGGATGTGGCAACAGGTACAGCCTTCGCTCGTTATCCTGAACGCGGCACTTTTCACTGTGTGTACGTGTCCTTGACTTTGTCGAATTTGGAGACGTATGGGGTCATTAAAGTGAGTCATGATGAAATTCCCGCAAGTAAACAAACTTGTGTTTTCCGGTCCTAAAGTCCGAGTATCAGAATGGGACTGATGCCAGAGTGTTTATAATTACCCGACGTGTACCCGTAATGTACAAACACCATTGTGAAGTGTTACTTAGACCGGTCAGTCCATTATAGAATTTTCTGTGACCTTAAATAGCGACGATAATGATTAAATTTGAGACACGCATAGAGTTTGCAAGCTGAAGTTACTGGACAGTGTGACAGTTTTACCCACTACTCATATTTGAATTCTCAGGATTTAGTGTGTCACTTTTCCTAGTGATTGCGTGCAGATTATCCATAAATGACTATTTTTCTCTTGCTTCTTTTGCAGGAAGCTCAGGCAGAAGTGGGGTTAGTATACTCCTTTACCTTCTTCCAAAATGATGTGAAGTTATTGAAAGTTTTAAGCCTGATTACGGTTTGTGTGTTTGTATTTGTTGGAGTAGAATAATGCCCCTTTTTTATAAATTACAACCAGGGGTTGAGGGTCGTCAACGTGGTAGGATTCAAACGTGGCTACAACTTCCTTGATGAAATCCTTATGCTGGCTAAACCTTTTGGGAAAGTGGTTCGACATTTGGTGCTGAAAGTGAGACCTGAGGTAAGACTCTTTATTCCTTCCTTTGATACCTTCCTTTATTCCTGCTGATACACATGAATAGTAAAACACATTTAGATGTACTCCTGGGATTGAGCTGCTGGTTGTTATACCTGCACCTGTAGGTCTCATAAACTTGTCTTGCGTTGTGTGACAGGCTTTCTTGGAACTGTCTTCGGAAGAGGAAGCAAGAGCAATGGTTGACTTTTACAGCGGCAACGTGACGCCGATGGTGTGCGGGAAAGCCGTCAAGATCTACCACTCGCAGACCTACGCTACGATCCAGGTGTGTGTCCATCTTGGAACGGGTACGTTTTTTTTAGTTACTTTTAATTCTGATCTCTGAATAGGTTAGAAATGTTCTCGTTCCACAGAACGGACGGGTCATCTATGTAGGCCAGCTCCCACCCTTCCAAACGTCAGATGCCTCGCTCCTGAAAATTGCGGAGCCCTTTGGAAAAGTGAGACGTTATTTCCTCAACCGAATCCGCAACGAGGTACCTGCTTGCTTTTTTTTTTTTCTTGCACAATTTCATTGAAGTATAATACTATTAAACCTTCTTATCTTTGAGTTCTTTCCATTTACATATCATGGCAGTTTGCTGGTATGTCCGTCAACACGTGAAAATTGTCTCCTGTCCAGTGTTTTATCGAAATGAAAAGGGATGAGGATGCAGAGAGAATGGCCAGTGCTTACAAGGACAATCCACCGAAATTTCATGGGAAGCGGTTGACCGTGTATTTGAGTCGGAAGTACAAGCAGCTTAAACATGGGTAAATATGAAGAACATTGACTGTCTACGATGGTTTTTAGGATTGGGTGTTGCCCGATGGTGCACTTTTGAAACCATGTTTGCTGTTGAGCGTGCTTGGGCATTCAATGGTCGCCGCCCTCCTCACAGATACAGACCACCGAAACCAGACTCGGACGAGGAGAGACCCCTGAAGCGGGAGCGATCAGAGGAGACGGAGGACGCTTCTCCAAAGCCCAAGATCAAGAAAGAGGAGGAGCCCCCGACCAAGAAGACGTGTGTGCGGGCAGAGTCCGCCCCCGCAGAGAAGCCTGCTTCCCCTGATGAAGTCCAGCCCCAGCAGGAGGGAGAGAAACAGCAAGTTGAGGAGGGTCAGGGAGGTAGCACTGAGGCCCCCAGTGACCAGAAGACTGATGATTCTGAGCCACAAGCCAGCCAGACCTCTGGTGCGGCAGACAGCCAGAAGGACGCCCAGGAGGTGAGCAGGACCCGCAGAGAAGGGGAGAGTGTGTCAGGGACAAATGAGTGCAAGTGATTTGGTTAAAGTAGTTCCTCCGTAGTGCGCTGAGCTACACATTACTGGCACCCACTCCTAAACTTTTAATCCTTTGTTGAAACATTTGCAATTATGTTTTGGGTTTTCCTTCTATATCCGTCTGCTACGTGTAAGAATCAATGTGTGCCGCAAACATTTATATGGAAACATCCAGAGAATTCTGAACAAGGATTCTGTCGCTCTTTGTTAGGAGTGTAAAGCCGACAGCACAGACACCGCGCCTACGAATGGAGTGAGCGAGAAAGGTGTTGAAAAGGAGGATCCCTGCACCAAGACACAGGTCGCGAGGAGTGTACCAGAGCCCCTGGGGCCGTACCAGCCCAACAATCCTGTGGGTAAGAGGTCCGGACCTTGTCCAAACTGACTGAAGGCAGTAAATGATCGGAGAGGATTTCAGGCTGTTATGGTATGGTAGACCACCTACTTCTCAAGGTTGGCACGACACTTTCTGATGGCCGTCTTGCTTCTGAGGCTTCTGCCCATGAGAAGTGCCATGAATTGTGTGTGTTTCAGGTGTGGAGTATGTGAAGATGGGGTACTACTGCAGGGTGTGCTTCCTCTTTTACTCCAACGAGGAGACTGCCAAGAAGGTGCATTGCAGCAGCTTGTCCCATTATGAGAAACTCAAGGTAATGGGGGTAGAGCATGGGAGCTAGACACTATGCTACAGAGGGGTGGGTCATATTTGGAGAGAGGCCATCTATCTGCCAACTCAGAGTCCTGGTCAGGGTCATCGGGTGGCCTGTAGCCCGTCCCAGGTGGCGCAGGGCCGAAGGTTATGGTGCGATCCAGATCAAATGCCAATCAATTGCAAGGCACAGGCACGCCAACACTATCGGAAATTCAGAAAAACAACTGGGCCTACTTGCATGCTTTTGATTTGCGGAGTAAAAACTGTATCCAGACGAAATCCAGCAGAACAGAAAAAGAACAGGGAAATGCTTCAGAGAGCGAAAGAGGAGGCCCCCTTGAAACCTCCAGCCCTGAAGGTGTGAGGCAACAGTGCCACCTACTGGGTGTCAGTGTCATTCCAACTTAGACACCCCTCAACATTGTGATCTTGGGGGGAGAAAAATCATAATGAAAATGGTTTCTGATATAGGGAGAGAAATAATGTGAACGTTTTCTGAAGTTGCACAGTGAACCATGGGTTTATGCTTCTGTGTCTGACTCTATTTGTTCCTCTTTCTCCTTCCAGAAATACCTCAGTAAAGAGAAGACCAAAACTCAGTGAGAAACAAGCGCTTCACTCTGCGAAAGTGTTGCTGCATGACCGATATCTAATTTTAGTTTGGAGATGACGTTGTACTGCTTTGGCTTTCTGTGGCATTACGGCTCCTCTGGATTTTGATAGCAGGGGTAGGTAGGGGGATTGAGGGGTTTTCCAAAGGAAAATATATATATATATATCTTTTTGTAACGCTTCAATTTTTTTTTGGGCTGTAGTATTACTATCCTGTTTTGTTGGTATTATTTGAGTAGTATGTACGTTTTAGTATGTTTGAACTGACAGGATTGTTTTTTTTTTTTTTTTGACAATAGTGCTAAACATCATATGAGTATGCTATTGTGGGTTGCCAGGTCACATCAGTTATGAACACTTCTCCCTTCATCCCCTTTTGAGAATAAGTGCCATTAAAATATACTTGTACTACCTTAAATGGTGTTAGACTATCCTTTTAATTAATAAATTGAGTTAATGGCTGGAAGTGTTTCTTTTGTGAAGCAATCATTGATACCAAAGTTGTAAATGGTCACCAAAAACCTAATGTGACATCAACGGTCCGGGGGGATGCTGAAGCAAGTGGACATAATCTTCACATTTGGTTAATCTTATTTAGCAATTGTGTGCAACAAGAATTAAAAGTGCTACAAATTGGGGAAAGAACAGATTCTACTGTGATCTGCAGATTATGTATCTAATAATGTATTATTAAAGGAGTGAAAGAACAAGATCATTGGACTGATGTAAAACAGCCCATATTAAAAAAAACTTTACATCTCTCTCGTTATCCTGCTCCAGTGTAGATTATTGCAGATTCTACAGTATTTATAGATACAGCAGGTATCACAACTGTCACCAGGACCCTGAAACGGCAATTCATCAGAGGGTCCAACAGCCGTGTCTATGTGCCTCCGCGCCTGAAGATGGCGTTCTGCTTCGGGTCCCCTTCGTCGCTATTTGCGGGACCAACCATAGAATTAAGATGACGCGTACGGTGGCCGGTGTCGCGTCGCCCATACATATCAAACCTTCCTACTTAGCAGTCTAGCAGTGGCAGTAGTCCATTAGTCTCATCCGCTGCATTGTGAGCAGGTCCGAGCGCTTTCTTTACGGTAAGAACCGGGACCCCTCGCTCTATAACGACCCGCAAACGGACGTTTTATAACCCTGCGTAGTTACGCTGTCAGCGCGTCTCAAACTGAGCCATTTGCGTGGGGTGTTTATCAACACCAAGAACCTACTTGTTTTCTTGGCAAGAGTGATTTTGCTATCCTGCCTCCCAAAAACTAACTTGGGACGCAGTGGATCACTGGATTGTTCTCGTCGGCTAGGATTCAACCGCTGCGTCCCTTGACTTTTGAGGCTGGGCAAGAACCAGGTTTTTTTTTTATTGTCCTCCGTAATTCTGTTCTGCAGTATTGGAACTGTACTTCAGCAATGAAAGATGATGTCAAACGGGTCAGCGACAACACAAGAACGGTCAAGTTCATAACTGGCTGCCTGGGGGGACGCAAAACCGCTCCGTAGTTGTCATCCAGAAACCTAATCATTTGATACACGTCATATAAAAATAAAACACCCATGCAGCGCTTTGAACACAATCAGCCATAAATCCTATCGACTCGTTCGCCAGCTACTATTGAAGACCCCAGAAATTAGCCGGCAGAAAAGGTAACAGCTGATAGCAAATTCTACTGCCACTAGTAGCTACGTACGATTAAATCTGACATATAGGTTCCATATAAATAAATGACTCTAATAGAAGACAAATTGGTTTGAAACATCGCGGTGAGCAGAATGAATGAGTTGCCACCCGCAGGTCGTATGTTGTGATGTTACCTGTCGTGTTATTGCCGCCGAACACCGAAGGTGAAACGAAACCGTAGTTTTCTGTTTTTGAAAATGGTGAGTCTCCTTCGTCGAGGTTCATTTTCTATTGTCCCCGGCCATAGTCACAATTCGGTGCGAATCTGCATCTGTGTGCTGTGTCAATGCAGAAAATGTCGTAGCCTATATTTATTGTCTTTTTTTTTGGAAATTATTACATTTTGTAAACATATATGTATTTTTCATGATAAATTATTATTTTCATAAAATTATCACGGAAGACGTCATTGCTGTTAATTTTTTACGACTTCGAACCACCCATAATTTACTCATTTAAAATAACCGCTTAAGTAACGATTTCGCAAATCTGTAAGATCTGGATCTGGAATTGCAACTGTCCAGTGATTAGCGGGATAACAGACAAAACTATTCTTGCAGTTATATAAAAATTAATCAACATTAATGCCATGAAACCTTCGGAATCAAAATAAATATCAATCCCAATAACTTTCATACTCAGCTGCTACGCTGGGTGTATTTGAAAGTGTATTTATTCCTGAATTACATTTACATTACTTAAAACACTACAGGCATATTTGTTCCTAAATTCCTGCTTGAGAAAATATTTCCTGTTGGTATGCTACTTTCAGAAAACACTCCTCCCCATTTCGTCATTGGTAACATTATTACTATTTCCACAGAGAACCGGTACGTTCTCCACCAACATGTCTTACCCATATAGAGGCTCTTCAAAGGACTTAAAATCTCCACCAGGCTCCTTTCCTTCTTCTGAACCTCCACATCTGGGTGAGCATGATGCTTATAGAACTTCTCAAGAGTCTTCTACTCGCACAGTGTCCTCTTTCTCATCCTCGAGAAGTGCGCTGGAGTCTTACTGCTCCCAGAGATCCTCGACCGTTGAAAACGCTTTGACCCTTCTGGCCAGCTGTGGGCTGGATCCTGAAGACCTCTCTCTGCTTGCTGGGATGCCTGACAACCTGATCACCGTGGAGACACTCCCACATTTGCTCATGGAAATAAAGGAGAAAAAGGCAGGGAGCCAGTCTGCACAGTCTGTGTCATCCAGCGCACCCCCAAAGGATACATGTCAGGGCAGAACTGATTTTTGCCCTGATGCAAACCCTCCACTTAGGCCATTATACCCACCATCAGGAGAACAGACTGAGACCTGGCAGGATCGATGTCCCTCACCCAGTCAGTCTAGCTTTTTACCACAGGAACCACTTAATTCCAAGTCTAGCTATGTGGGGGACTATAACTATGGCCATTCTAGGGATGAACAAGGTAGAAGCCATGAGAGGCCATCCAACAGCATGAGAACTGGGAATGGTGGGGACAGGACTTCAGATTACCATAGGGGAGAGAGAAGTGTTAGACCTGCGAGTGGATGGAATACAGCCAAGTACTGCGGGAAGGATAATGTGCCAAGGGAAGGAGGTAGTCATAAGCATGTAGACAGAGTTGCAAGGGCTGGAAACAGTCTTGAACGTTTAGAAGATTATCAGGATGTAGACAGAGCCACAAGGTTGGGAAACAGTCGTGAACATTTAGATAATTATCAGGATGTAGACAGAACTGTGAGGGCTGGAAACAGCCATGAACATTTAGTCAATTATGGGGATGTAAACAGAGCCACGAGGGCGGGAAACAGTCGTGAACGTTTAGTCAAGTATCAGGATGTAGACCAAGCCACGAGGACGGGAAATAGTCGTGAACATTTAGTCAGATATCACGATGTAGACCGAGCCACGAGATCAGGAAACAGTCGTGAACGTTTAGTTGATAATCAGGATATTGACAGAGCTGTGGGGACTGGAAACCGTTGTGAAAGCTTAGTTGATTATCGGGAGGTAGACAGAGCTGCAAGAGCTGGAAACAGCCGTGAACATTTAGTCAATTATCGGGATGTAGACAGAGCCATGAGGGTGGGACACAGTCATGAACGTTTAGTTGATTATCAGGATACAGAGAGAGCCACGAGGGTTGGAAACAGTCATGAAAATTTAGTTCATTATCAAGATGTAGACAGACCTGCGGCGGCTAGAAATAGTCGTGAACATCTAGTCAATTATCAGGATGTAGACAGAGCTACAAGGACGGGGAACAGTCGTGGACCTTTAATCAATTACCACAATGAAGACAGAGTCTCCAGAGAGGGAAATAGTCGTGAACGTTTTGTCAATTACCAGGATCTAGACAGAGCTCGAAGGGTGGGAAACAGTCATGAACATTTAGTTGATTACCACGTTCTAGACAGAACCTCAACAATGGGAAATAGTTGTGAACATAATTTTGATTACCAGGATGTAGAGAGAGCCTCAAGAGTGGGAAGTAGTCGTGAACGTTTAGTTGATTACAAAAGTGTAGACCGAAACAGAAGAGCTGGAATCCACCGAGAGTCATCCACTGACCAAAGAAGCCTGGAAGGCAGCACAAGAGCTGGGTATGTCCAGGAGTCTTCCACTGATCACTGGGAAGTAGAAAGGGATCGAACTTTGGCAATGGCCAGTACAAAGAAAGTTGACATCCTCCCTAGGCATCCCTCCAAACAAGAGGCGGCCGAATTCCACGGCGTGATGCCCCAAGCGTTTCCTTACGCATGCTCTCTCTGTGATATCGTCATGCTCTCCGAAAGGGTAAGTCAGGGTGCCCACATTCCTGTTTCTCTGCCTCAAGCAGGAAGCACATCTCATGGCCCTGGTTCTTCTTGCTTGTAACTTTGACCTTCCCCTCTCATGTCGATTTTAATCAGGTAGGTTTTCCACTGTGGCCTGTCACAGTGAGTAAAATTTCGGAATGTGCGTGAGTAAACATTGTGACATGCAAGTCTGATTGACTTTGACAATGGCAAGTAGGTATAGTATTTATTTTGTTTTACAAAGTCAAACCATTAAAACAGCTAAGCTTAATACATCTCAAAACTGCTATATTTTCAGTATTTTTTTCCCTCCTTAAGGATTGGACGTCACACATAAATGGGTCTCAACACGCAGACAGTCAGCTCAAGCTGCTTCAGATGCAAGTATAATTTCATTGTCCATTTAATGTACTTCGGTGATGTGTTACTTTACTGGAAGCTGTGAACAGGTAAAGGCATTAACCTTTCTCTTTGCATGACTTTGAAGGTACCCAGACTGGGACTGTCGGAGTGACTCTGCCAAAGGGTGAGTGCTGGTGTTGAGTGTCACCGATTTAGGAAGAATCTGCCTGTAACCAGCTCTGCTGAGTATGTGGTATATGTCTGATGCTGCCACACACTGGCTGACTTGTGAATTTGATCTCATTTCTTGTAGAGGCCAGAGACAGTTGGGGGCAAAGAGGGAGGTGGACACAGCTGAAAGGAACAGACATGGATCCACTCAACTCCCAGGTAAACGGCTGCTTTCATCCTTTAAATGAATGACTTTTCTGTTATCCCCACAATACAGGCATTCCCAGTCGTCCAGAATAATAAAACTGAGTTCTATATCTGATGAGCTATAATAATTCACCATGTATAAGGCTACGCAGGTTTTAGGTTGATGTGTGGTCCTCCAGATTGTATCCCACTAAATAGTATCTCTGAGAAATTAGTCAAATTTATATTTTAAATATGGTTTTGGCTTCTAACGGTTATCAAATAATCGAGAGACAATTATTATTGTGCCTCATTTAGTTTTGCCGTGACATTCCCATTTGGTCTTGTGTCATACATAAAGCGCTCCGCTTTGCAGACCCTTTCAATTTGTTTTTTAGTCATATCGTAGAGTTCCAGGAAATGCATTGTTGAAAAGGCAAGTTTTGTGAAAGCTCAAAAATGCATATTTCGAAGGTCAGTGAGTTATCTTGTTAAATAATTGTGATCTCAATATTAATCAAAATAATTGTGATGATGGTTTTTGCCACATTCGAGCATCTCTGCTAAATAGCCCACAGCTGAGGAACTTGTGTGTGACAGGAAATCGACAGCCGTGTGATGACAGTTGAAGTGAATACATGGATTCTCCTATGAAGAGGAGTTCCATTACTCAGGCTATTCTGTGAATGACAGAGTTCAGGACAGTCACATAATAATTATTTTTTTAAAGCTGCAAGACCCATCAGTGGTGAAAACTGGCGGTCTGGGAAGGATGAGGTAGATTTACTTTACAATCAATCTTGTTGTTTCGAGAAAGCTAAGTGCTAATTGCAATGAGGCTAATCCTTTGCCTGCCCCTTCTGAGTTAATTTGAGATCCACTCCCTTTATTTCTTTCATCTAGGAGAGAAGTAAAGTAATCCGTGTGAAATTCCTCCCTGATGCTGTGGATGAGAGTTACCTTATGAAGCTGGTTCAACCATTTGGGAGCGTAGTAAATGTTTCAGTGTTCCCAACAAAGGTGCGCATGGCTGGAATCATGACTGTTCTTACCCTGTTTCAACGAACTGTTGAATGAATTTCTATTCAGTCGCTTTTAGATGCAAATCTTTACATTACTGGTGAGATGCATGCATGTCAATTTGCTTGGGTTATGGAGTAACTTCTCAATTTTCAGGCTTTCTTGGAGATGAAGACTTTCCACCAGGCAGAAGACATTGTTAAGTTCTTCAGCAAGAATCCAACTATGGTGCATGGCAGCCAAGTCCAGTTTAACCTGTCTACCACTTATACATTTTCCCAGGTAAATAGTCTCGTTGTTCTGTCCTTGCACATCCAGATATGTTTCCTGTCTCTGAAATTGGTCTGACTCTTCTTGAAAATGGAAAATGAGCTGTACTCTTTTGAGTTTGCCTACATCTTTCTAATGTTTAAAAAAGAACATATTTTAACAAATAACCCTGACTGTCTGGCAAAAATGGTGTATTTTTAGGTCTGGGTTATGTTAGATCACAGGTGTCAAACTCCAGTCCTTGGGCGCCGGAGCCCTGCATATTTTTGGTTTTCCCCTCGTTTAACACACCTGATTCAACTCCTTGCACCTCCTTATGCTAATTACCACACAGCTCTTGAGCTGAATTGTTTGTGGTGGAACAGGGAAAGAACTAAGCTACACAGGGCTCCGGCCCCCCAGGACTGCAGTTTGACACTTCTGTGTTAGGTGGTATCCTAGCATTTGGTAGCCTTAGTTGATGTGTTTAATGCAGAAGATGTAGGTAGGGGTAGAGTCCTAAGTGCCTTTGATTAGGGCCAGATCATTATGTGCAAGTGACTGGGTTTAGAGCATCTCCAAAACCGCGAGGCTTGTGGGGCGATGACGGTCAACCATGCTGAACACCTACGGAGGGGGGTCTGAGGAGGGGAGAGACCACGATCTGCCAAAAGGATGTTTGACGGCCAGGACTGGTCAGTGCAGGATGTAAACGAAGACTATCCTGTCCGGTACGAACCAACAGAAGGGCTACTCTGGCGCTAATGGCAGATGATTTTAATGTTGGTCATAGGAATGTGCTGCATATGGAACTGTGTAGCCGCCGGCCAATCAGAGTCCCCATGCTGCTTACCTGGCATGACTCTGTCTCTTTACATTGCAATTTCTTGAGACAATCCTAAAACTAAGTGTGAGTAGATCCTTGAGCATTTTATTGTGGAAGGGGCAGTCGGACATAAATGGAAGTGCTCTACGGACTTGGCCATCGTAGTAACTGCAATATAACGATACCGCGCTATTGACAAGCGAAGGGGATAGCAAGCTACCGCCACAATCGCTATACTCATGATTTTTTATTTTTTTCCCCATGAGGGTTCATCCTTGATTTACAATGTTAAGTAAATGTTAAATAAATTCATACCGAAAATTAGTTAAGAGTGTAATTAATCCCACCCGCTGTATGCATTGGGTGCTGGTTTGTTTCAGTCAGTAATGGTCTATAAACACGGATGATGTCACTGATGCCGAGGAAATGAGTAGTTTTTCAAATTTTTTATTTATATTTAATAGACGACTGTGACTTATGTCGATCATTGGCCCTTACGGAGGTACAGACATCGATGTCAACATGCTTTTTTACTATTTTATTATTCTTTTTTAATTTTAATTTTTTTAATTTATGACCAACATCTCAGACTGATTACTCTAGAGAACTAAAATTGGGATAAATTAAGTCATTTACAAATATATATGTATATATTTATACACAGATACACAGACTGTATATCATGTTGAGTCACCCTAAATCACTGCACCAGCCCTCGTAAGCCCAGTACTCACCAGACACTGGTCACCTGGTGTTTATCCTCAGTCTTAAAGTGTCGCTGGGTGTTTGTTTACTTGACCACGAGTGCATGTTATGCCTTGTCTGATCTTCAGAGTTCCAGAGTCGTGTGCTTCTCCAGGCTGCCACCCGGGAAGGAGAAGAACGCAGAACTGATCGCCATGGCGAAACGTTTCGGACAAGTGAAACACTCATTGTTCCTGCCGAATCGGGTAAAACGGCAGCACTGATCACCTTCATTGGTCACCTGTCCTTTGATGTATTTGCGGTGCTATGGAATCACTGCCGTTACATTTTCTTTAGGTGTTTGTGGAAATGACAAACAAAGATGACGCAGACAAGCTGGTGGCACATTATGCCTCCCATCCTCTCAAGATGAAAGGCAAAAATGTCCTTGTTTCCTACTCGACAGAGTACAGCACTCTGAAGTAAGGCTGATTGCTTTTCTTTTGCTTGCTATTTAATATAATACTCTGTAATTTGTGTCTGAAAAATGTGCCTGATCAGTATTCACACATCCTGTTTTTCATAGTGGTTCGTAGCCTTGGTTTTTCAGGATTACTTAATATATTGATGTCTCTTACTAACCCCTGTCTCCAGAGAGGAGAGCCCTGACACGAATTCTGAAGGGAGCGAGACGTTAAATTCATACTGTAGGAGGCGGTCTCCCAGCCCAAGGAGGTCTCCCAGCCCGAGGAGGAAGTCCAGTGAGATGGAGGATAGCTCCAAGCCTCCAGAGATCACCACTGAGCTCCCACTTCTGTCTAAAGCAGAGACTCCAGCAGACTCAGTCAAGGAGACACCTTTGGAAATCCAAGGCAATGACAGTGACATTCTGAAGTCAGAGGGCTGCCTTGATGCTGGAAGGTCACCATCTCCAGACAGGAACCAAGAGTGTCGGGAAAGGAACTGGGAAGGACACAGTGATCTGGACAGTGACATAGAAGGCATGGAGGTAATTGGTGAGGATGAGGAGGAAGGGATGCCTGATGAAGTTCTCCTAGAATTGGAATGCAGAAATTTGGTGGAGGAAGCAATGCCCAAAGGAGAATGCAGGGAAGATGTAACGGTTGGTCCTGTGGAGGGTAAATCCTCAGACTTCCAGCCTGAGGACAAACAGACTACTGAAGGTACAACATTGAGCTGTGAGTCACCAGAGCTTCAAACAGAAGATCCCAGTGATGCACCTTCAGCAAGCGGAATGGCGGCTCATGAACAAATAGCCATTGAGGAGGTATATCCTTTTTATATATTTTTTCAAGATTTTTTAATCCAGATTTTAGACACCAGTAGAATCAATGACAAAATTGGCAGCTAATGACTACGTTTATATGCTGTCTGAGAGGTGCTAAACATCCAGGCAAATATTGTGAATAGCACAGATGGCAACGTGCGACCCACCAACCTTAAATTCATCCTGTAAAAATATCCCCTACACTTTTAGTATAGTATTTCTCTTTACAAGAATCATGTTGATGGCTGACATCAACATTAGGCTGTCTGCTAAAATATTTGATTCATAAAGAATAAGTAATTTCCTAGGCTTTTGCTGTTCAAAGAGCTGATAATTTGTCATCGCATATGTCTATTACATCATCATGACGTCACTGTACTGAAGTTTTATCGGCCTTCACTCACAGGAGGAGCCTGACTTCCCTGAGAGCCTGGACCAGTGCATTACTCTGGATGAGCTTGAGGAGGAAGATGAAGAGGAACTTGGGAGGGACTCTATATCGATGAACGATTCTGAAGAAGCGGCAGGTACTCCTGCTTCAAGCCATGTTCCGTGAATGTCGGGGTGTATATGTTGGCTTGCATGTTCTCCAAAGCCTGCTGCAGGTAATGATGCACAGATTTCTTGGACAAATTTTAACTCCAAGTATTTGTTTTGCAGAAATAACCTTCAAGGATGAAGCTGAGGTCAGTTTGTTATAATAATAATAATAATGTTGCTAAATGCCATTTTATTTCTGCCAAAGAATAAATGTTTTTTTTTGTTTGTATATTTTATTGCTAAAATCCTGCCTTGCGTTTACTTCTCAGGAGTATTTCAGCGGGAAAGTGATCTACATCAAAAACCTTCCCAAAACCTACTACACCGATTCGCAGTTTGTGAAGATCGTAAAGGGTTTCGGGACGGTGAAGCGCTACTTCCTGATTCGTACTCGGCAAGAGGTGCGTAGAGATTCGCAGATATGAGGAAAATGATGGACAGATGGGGAGCTTCTCACATAGTCCTACCAGTAGGCCCAAAATGGCCTTTTTCGTGGGTTTTTAAGAGAGCTGGTTTCACTGAGTTGAGTGGAAGGGTGAACCTGCCAAGGGTTCCTTCTGGTGGGTCTCTAGCAGTAAGAATTTGCCCCTTCAGTCAATGCCATTTGCCACAAGAAGGTATCTGGTAACTTCTCAAAGGCATTATGTACGTCTGATGCACGCCTCAGAAACTGTATTTGTTTTCCGAGAGGAATTTTGCATGACCTTCTTTGCTCTTCCAAGCTAGCTTGGTTAAGATCTGCACTGAAAGCATTTCTGACTCTGGACCAGGGCTTCATTGAAATGGAGACTCACGAGGAAGCCCAGAGAGCGGTTAAGGAGCTGGTGCTGAGGCGGACGGAGATACGTGGCTGCGCTCTGGTCTTCCAGCTGTCGAGGAAGTACTTGACACTGACAAGGGGGTGAGTGCTTGGGGAGAGATAGAGAACCATCTAGAGAAAGGAGAATTCTGGTCGCATCTGGCTCTGCAGGGTAGGACTCTGTACCTGTGTCAGAAGGGCGATGGTTCAAATGACATGCCTGGCAGTCACTTGCATGTCGCTTTGGACAAAAGTTTTAGTCTTTTTGAATTGTGGAAGGTTTATCTACTGATGCGTGTATCTATATGCACAAACAATGGAAATAGCATATAGTGATCATGGTTATAGTGATCGCCTGCTTATATGGATCAAACAGCTTGGGACAGAATCATTTCTGTACAAATATTGCTTAAATAATTCACTTAAAGTAATCAAGTAGTCTGCTTACAGTGTTCATTTTGAGATTTTTTTTAAGCATGATAATGTATGGAAAAAATTTAAACTGCAACAATTTTTTTTTCTTTTACTTTCATAGCCCCACATTGCCTTGCGATAACCTGTCTGCTTCTGGCTAGCTGCCTGCTGTGCACAGTGCACAGAAAACATGATGAGAAAAAGTCGTTTTCTCTGTGACTAATCGTAGCTTCTGACAAACTGTCAAAAACGAGACAATGTAACATTGAAGTGCTGTATAAATAAAACTGAATTGAATATTATGTACAGTACAGTACTGTGTTATAGCATATTCGAGTTATACACAGCTCAGTAATTTGTACAGTACTGTAATTTGAAAAGTGTTTGAAACAGCTATACTGTATTTTGAAAGAGTCAATAAACGTAAGCAAATGTTTTTCATGAAATAAATAAACAAATGTCAATTAGATTGCAATCTACCTGACACAAAGTAGAAGAAAAAATGGTTATAATGATCATCTGCTTTTAGTGATCAGTTTCACCCAGACAAATGTGATCACTATAAGTAGTTTCCACTGTATTACTGTCCTTGGGTGGGTTCATACAAGGTTTCGCAGGGAGGGGGCAGCCTGGCTAGGAATCTGCTTGGTTGTTCAGGGTGTGTACTGTTGCATTCACAGGTGGAGTCCTGAGCCTGACCGTGAAGAGGAGGGGGAGAGTAGGACAGGGCAGAGGATGAAGAGCAGAATGGAGATGGGCTATTCCGACTCACCGTCTAAGTCCACGGGGATCCAGCAGGAATTGCCCACCAAGAGGCAGTGCATCCGGGCAGAAGAGGCCACACCTGAGAAACCTGAGCCACACACTAAACAACTGCCCCAACAGCAGCAGGAAAAGCTGAAGGAGAAGCAGCTGAGGGGCATCAGCCAGAAGGAGGATAATTTAATTACAGAGGTTTCTGAGACAAGGAGCAACCAGCCCTCTGACTGCCTGGATGGTGGGAGGAATATGCAGCAGGTGAGATGAGCCGTTCCCTAGGAGGTAAAAATGAAACTGAATCTAACTCATTTTAAATGGATGTCACAGTTTTTTCCAAGTCCTGTGTGGATATTTTAGGGTCCTGGGAGTATTAGTTATGATTAATGATTGGTGCAGTGAGAGGAAATGGGTCCAAGTAACTAGAGAAGATAGGACCAAGACATCTGATTGGTTGGTCCCACCTCCTTTAGTTGCTTAGACCCACCTCCTCTACAATTTAAGTGGTTATCTCTCTGAACCAATCATTTTTCTAAAACTCCCATGAATATGTTTTAGTGAAACAATTTATATACATCGATCAAGGTTACAGCAGTAAATGGACTGCATTTATATAGCGCTTTCTTCCAAAGCGCTTTACAATAATGCCTCTCATTCACTCATTCACACACCGGTAGCAGAGGCTGCCATGCAAGGGACCAACCTGCATACCGGGAGCAATTGGGGGTTCAGTGTCTTGCTCAAGGACACTTTGATGGGGTCAGGAGGAGGAACCAGGGCTCGAACCTGCAACCCTACAGTTGCCGAACGATAGTGCTACCTCCTGCGCCACTATCTTCCGGTCCGGTCCGGTCATAGTTCTTTAATGCCTATGTACTGTAATCCTCGTGGAAATGGCATAACCAAGCTCATGGCAGACTCCTGAGAGCTGCATATGTTTTCATATAATTATGCCTTTTTCCAATTTATTTACACTTGTGCAGTTGCTTTTAAGGACACCGGCTTGTGATCTGAGTTTTTAGTCTGTGTTGGGCTCTGAATGAAGATTTCTCTTGTAAAAAAAGATCTGGGTGGTGCAATAGCTGTGATTGACTGATGCACAGAACTCCTTGCAGATTCCCAGTTCTAAGAGCCCCATAACACAGGCCAGAGACAGGCCAGAGGGGGAGGGTGACACCACAGAGGACAAGGTGAAGGACAAGCCAGAGCCAACAGCAGAGCCTACCGCTAACCCCCTTGTACCATACCAGCCTCACACCCCCTTGGGTAAGTTAGTCTGGGCCAAGAGAGGTGCTCAAAGGTTCTGTGGCATTTGACGTTCTACCGCTAGCTAGTCAGTGCGTGAATAGAGGGTGTGTGGGGTGGAATGTGAGTAATGTGAAAGATGGAAGTAAAATGTAAAGAAAATAGTATTCTGTGCAGCCTGCAGCCTGGCTTTGTGCCATGAGCTGTGTGGTACAGGTTCCCTGCGGGGCTGCATGACTTCACAACGCTATAGTCACTAAAGTGGCAGCAAAGAAAGGGACAGCTTAGCAACCACAGCATCCTTTAAAAGAGGAGATATTGTGGGTAAACAAGGTATACAAGACATCGGTGATGCAGCAGTACTTTTTGTAGTTTAAAGTCCGACAAGTTTATTAGATATATGGGTATGCTGAATTTATAAAAAAAAATTTAGGTGTCACAATACGCCTTTTGTTAATATTTAAAGTTACAGTGGAACCTTGGAACTCAAACGCCTCTTAACTCGACCAACTCTGTTGTCTGTTGATTTTCTTTCAACTTGTACTCGACCTAAATCTTGGAACTTGACCATTCCTGCTAAAAGTTGTATGGGTCGAGATGCGTTCAACAGCACCAATTCAGACCTCAATGGGTTGGTCAAGAAAAATATAACCATAACTGGACCGAAAACTCAGAACAAACAAAACAAACAGACCTGCTAAAACTTGTACGGATCGAGACTCGTCTGACGGGCTGAAACAAAGGCAGACGGCGCTGCTGGGATCCTGACGCCCATGAATCGCTCTCAGTCTCACGGTACCTTCTGTCTTCGTGTGATATTTTTTTGTGCTTTACCTACAGTACATTTAGTGATACAGTAATCATAGCCCCTAAGAAAGTGAGCAGTGATACCAGCAAACCAAAGAGGAAAACAGTGAGAGTGACTGTAGAACTTAAAGAGGAAACTATAGTGAGACGTGAAGGTGGTGCACGTGTGTCTGCTCTCGCTTCGGGATACAGGATTTCCTTTATTTCATGTTTATCACTGTTATATCTGTGCTTTTTCATGTGTGTACTAGTTTCATATTGATTGTTAATGCTTTTTACCATTAGTTACGTAGGTAGATACATTTAAATAGGCAATCATTTGGGGATCTGGAAGGGATTCAATTCATTTACATTATTTCTTATGGGGAAACTCAACTTGGACCTCGACCAAGTCACAACTCGACCAGCCTTCAGGTACCAATTAAGATCGTGTTCCAAGGTACCACTGTACTACTGATCTGCTAACCAAATTGTGGGCATAACGAAACGGTTGTATAGTACAGAATAGCTGGAATCCTGATAAATGTTTTCGTCCTACACCTAAAGCACTGCCGATTATTGCTCATGCACCATATAATCTCAGCATGACACCGTGCAGCCATAGTTCCAGGCCCTGAGCAGTATAAGTGTCTGAAAGGTAAAGAGATGGAAAATCGAATCATGAAAAAAAATTAAACAGAAGATACTGTGTGTAACGACAGAACCTTTTAAAAGTAGGGCAGTGTGCTAAACAGTGGAATGTGGTGTGAATGCAAGACGTACCTGAGATTAGGCAATTGGCTGCTTCCTTTGCTGATTTATAGAGGGGCGTTGTGGAGTGGTGTGTCAGGCTCTCCCAAGACTGCACCTACAGCCTCCCCTGTGGCTGCTAAAGATTGCATGCATGCAAAGAAGAATAAAAACATTTCCTCTGTGCTGCTCAATTCATGTAATGCTTGTTGTGCTTGCAGTCTATATTATTCTCCTCCAGAACTGATTTTGTCTGTAGAGTAGAAGTTTAATATTGTTGGGTGGATCATGATTAATTATTATTATTATTTTTTAAACTGAGCATGCATGGGGGGTAGTTAGAACTGATTCCAGTTGTTTACGTCAGTCTGATTTCTGCTAGAAGCAAGAAATCAAGTGCAAAATCAGGATCCGTGTGCCCTTTGAGGACCATGTTGCCCTTTGGTTGCAGGCCAAGAATTTGTGCACCCTGTCGTCTGCTACATCTGCAAACTCTGCAATGCCATCTACACCAGTGAAGATGAAGCGAAGAATGAGCACTGCAGCAGCCTCTCTCACTACGAGAAGCTGAAGGTGAGCTGTTAGAATCTGTGCTCTCTCGTGTGACGCTGAGGGTGTGTGCTGCTCCTGGTGTCTGTGACTGCCGCTGCTGCTGGGACCAAGGTGTCAAACAGAAAAGCAGCTTGCTAAAGTGAAAGAAGCTGGACATCACACACATGTTGTAGATTAATAAAATAAAATGTGTAATTCATACACCTAAATATCACCTAAAAACACAACTGAAAGCTTTAGAAAGGCAAAAGTAATGTTTTAACCTGTAATGCTAAGAGAGCTTTCCTTAGGTAATTATACAAAATGACATGAGATTCTTCGTGTTTCAGCCCGGATTTCGGGTTGAAAAGTGCCACAGTGGAGGCAGACTCCCTCCAGGGGCAAGAACAGCTGTGCCTCCTGCTTCCCATTACTGTCCCATTACTCCGGTTCTGTGTTATAGGTACACCTGGAGCGTGGCACCACCTGACGACTCACCCTCAATATGGAGAAGTTGCCATAGTAATTTGGTCTGTGCGTAGTGAGGAAACCCGAAGAACCCTACAGAACATCAGTGTGACCAAGATACTGGATCCCAGCGGATGGAACAAAATTGTTTTCATAAACTTTATTTGAAGTCTGTTGTTAAAGATTTTTTTCTATTTTCTGTTAAATTTTGTATTATGGGGTACTAAGTTTTAAAAAGTTAAAAACTTGATAGTTTGAGATCTGTAATGTTTCCGAACTCCATATCGTGTACATAAGTGTTATTTTGAAGTCTCTTGCACATGTGACTAAATAAATCTGTTTATTTGGGTTTACTTACAAAATACATGCATCTTTGAGAACCCCATACAAGCCAAAGATACCTTTGTTTTCCCCAAAGTAACAAATTTAACTCATAATTCTCTAAAATTACATGTGTTCTTATGGATGTCCTGATATACAAACGTGTACTATAAGCCTTAGTACATTTAGGAAATTTCTAGTGCCTGGTGATGCTGTGTTCTATCCAGAACTTATTCCATTATACATGAAATGTAACCTTGTCTTGCACTTATGCGTTTTCATATGGTCGATTACAACATATCTCTAATTTAAACCGCATTTAACTTGTCCAACTTATTAAATGTGGCGCAGGCGTATTTGTCGCTGAAATATGGCGTAAATCGAAAGGTATCTTGGGTAATCTGGAGGGGACGCTGTCTCCATGGCAAGCAAAAATGGCCGCGTCTGGTGAGTAGCCTAGTAGCAGCTTTGCGTCTACATGCTGCTTTAGATCTTTTGTAAAGCAATTATGAGAATAAGCAAGAAATATCGTTTATGAATACGATTAATTGTACATAGTGACAAAGTCGGCGTTGTAATGTTCTTTTTCTCAATCAATATCAATATATTTTTCTCAATCAGCATTGACATTGCTGTCTAGCAGCATAGTGCCTAGAAGTTGGTGCTATGATTGCATTCAGTTGATAATTTTGCTGGACTGACAATGGTTACCAAATGTAACAGAAATTTAAATTGATCGCGACTCTGATTGAATACGCGGATAACGAAAAGGTATGAATGAATGGATTCATTGAATTCATTTGGCTGTGCATCTACGATCATCAGATCTTGTTATACAGAGCAATTGTACTAGCGTACGGGGTAGTATGTGTGTCCGCGGGTTTCATATTTTTTGTGCTTGAAGGGTTGAGGAGCGTGGCGCTAGTTGATGGGGACAAGGGGGCAAAATGATGAGACCCCACAGCAATACGGAGAGAGGGCTGGAAAGACGAGTGGTCGGTGCAGGGTCGTGGTGAGCCTGGCTCAATCCCAGAAAGCACAGGGCGCCAGGCAGGGGATACCCCGGCAAGGCACACTCACCGAAACACAATCCCTCTCTGGGGAGAACTGGTGACCCACACGCACCTGTTAATTTATGGATTGTGAGTGAAAACCGAAGTTTTTCTCTCACACACAAATTCTACACACAGCGGCAGAATTCGAGTCCGCAACCCAAGTTTTCCGAATGGGGAAAAACACAAACTAAATCATATGTGCCATTTGCAGTTTGTATACTGAATAATTATGTAACGTGTGTGTTTTTTTCTGCAGGGAGGAGTGTAATTGTATCCTTCATACATAACAGCTTACGATGTTGTGCATTGAACTCTGATAGTGGCTGAACTGTTTAAATTTCCCAGCCTTTTAACTTGTCAGCTCCTTAACCTGGTAAACCGGTAGCTGTCCTCTGCGCCCCTGCAAGTCCTTCTGCAGCTCAACGGCTGGTACTTTGCTGCCTACTTCCTTGCTGAGATTCTCATTTTTGTTTACAAAGGTTGGGTGTTTTGACATGAGCCGCTTTCATACTTGTGTATTTGGAATATAGGATAAGATTAATATTGTTACACAAGTTGCCTAAATATTCATTTGTCATATGATAAGAGTAACATTGTTCTTATTTTAAAAGGTCTCTCAGTACTAATGTTACTATGATTAGGCCTCGGGTTGTTTCTGAGTGCACTGAGTGTGTGTTTAATGTTTTATTCTTCAGGAATATTGCTTCCTTATCCACCAGCTAACCTTACCCTGGACATAGTGCTGCTGTTCCTCTTCCTTGGATTGGAGATTCTCAGAATCTTTTATGGTTGGTCTGGAATATTTCAGTATCTCTGTGTTGGTTGCCTTTTTATTGCTGTCAAAAACTTTTTAATTTTGATTTCCCCACTGAACTTGGTGTAATTCTGCACGACTCTGTTGTTCTGTATGATTCTGTGTCATTCTGTGACCGCAGATCTATGTGTCAGTATGACTGCAATTCTGTATGTCTATTATTCTGTATGATTCTTATGACTTTGAATGACTGCGTGAATCTCTATTTCTGAATGATTCTGCATTATTCTTTGTGACTCAGTGTTTCTGTAATATTCTGTGTCACTGTGATTCTGACTCCCATGAATTCTGCATTGTCATGCGTGACTCTGTGTTTCTGTAATATTCTGTGTGACTCTGCGTGATTTTGTGTGACTCCTCGATTCTGCAATTCTCTGTGCGTCTCTGCGACTGCGTTGTTCTGTGTAGCGCTGATTCTGCACGTGTGTGACTCCAGGCCAGAAAGGCAACCTGTGCCAGCGATCTCTCAGCCTGGTGGTCAGCATGGGCGTGCTGGTGCCCTGTGCCGTCCTCAGCGTATATTACCTGCTGCTGCAGACCTTCGTCCTGCGGCTGGAGGTGATCCTCAATGCCGTGCTCCTCTGCTTCCACAGCCTGGAGCTGCTGTTGGGTCTTGTCACCGTCTCTACCTTTTCCAGGTACCCATTGTGTCATAAAGCATCTAACAGCAGGAACTACCTCGAATTACAGCATGTGGTCATCAAGTGGGGGGGGGGGGGGGGGGGGGGGGGGGGGGGGGGGGGGGGGGGGGGGGGGGGG
>JAODUD010000002.1:10551592-10569274 GCA_026784285.1 Stomatorhinus walkeri
CCCCGCCCCACAATCACACCCATATTGCTTTTCTTTACATCATGCTAAACAGTTATTTACCATTATATGGGGACTCTGAACAATCACAAAAAGGTTTTAATATCTGAAAAAGCTATAACCTTTCTAGCCCCAACCATGGCTATAGCTGGATAACCCTAATTTGGGAACTTAGGGTGACACAACAGGCTGTTGGAAAGTACGAAAAATGCTGTTAAAGGCATTTAGTTTTGCCTGGACAGTAAACAGCCTTGTGTCAGGCCTTATTTACAAGGCACAGTTTGCTGCATTTGCCTTTTAACTCTGCTGAGGTCCATTTTCAGATTTCACAAGGCCTCTTTTGAACGACCTCCTATTAGTCTGCTTGTTTGTCCCAGTGTGATTATCTGTTGCGACGAAAGATGACTCTGAACAATACGGAATACTTGCTGTTTTTTTCTGCGGGGTGGGGGGACAGGGGGGTGAATGTGTATAGTGTATAATTACAGTCTAGGAGCCTCAGCTAACATAAAAATTCTCATAGATCCCTGTGAAAGAACATAATGATTCAAATTATAAGCAGCAAAGGGAGATGAGCATCACACTCCAAATCAGGAGAACAGCGTTACCTTTGTGTCTCACAACCGGTGTTAGAAATGCAATTATAGAACACATTGTTCCACTTTGAGAATTCACATTGTAGCCTTAAAGTAATTCATCAGAAAAATTCTATTCCAGCTATTCTCAGTGCAGTTTCCATTTACGTAAAGACGCTTTATGTGTTTTTTTTTTGTTAAAACAATTTAGGAAACATTTCATATGTTAATTGGCTAATCTTTACAGACAAAGTTGCAGTTGATGAGAGGGCGTTACACATCCTCTTCAGACATTCTAGGGTACAATTTAAGAGTTTGAACTAAAAAATGGTAATTACTGTAAACAGCACTAGAGGAACAAGCGGTTATTAAATATCATTCTGCACAGATGTGCTATACAAGGTGGATTTATCCTGACTTGTTTTCTTGCAGGAGTTTCAGTTGTTTATCAGCAGTGAGTCAATGGAGGCTTCATATCCACCTGCACAACAGGTATTCTGTGGCGGCAATCGTCAGTGTCAATCATTCACCAGCCGCTAATTTAATTTAATTCGGTTTTCCCCTCGATCTCGCCCTTCCCAGCACAGCTGCTGTGCTTCATAGATGGACACACCTGCTATTTAAAGTCGTTGGGTGTATTTATGGTGAAAATCCTGGAAGACGAAGGAGGAAAAGAGGCGAGGCAATTATACATCCACCTGGCTTCTGGGCTCACAACGGGCATGCTAGCACATGCTAACACACGCTAATAAACCAGAAACTAAGGTGTATGTGTCATCGGAACTAAAGTTAGGGCTGTCATGGCGACTGTGTTCTGGCCTCTGTTAGGACAATAAGCGATGATCTGCCTGCACTATCATGGAAAGCCTGTTCTTAGGTGTCAAACTTTGAAACACGAGCAATGTTTAGAGATACCTAGGTATAGATGATGTCATCGTACTGATACTGAATATGACGTGCATTGAGAAAGGGCAGTGTGTTGGCTTGGTAATTAGGACAGCCCCAAGGTTGCAGGTTCGATGCCTGCCCAAGGCTCTATGTATGGGTGTCACATACATCCTCCTACTATAGCTCCCCACTCAGTTTAAAAACATAAAGTTGGACGAATGTCTGCCTTAGACTTACCCTTATTACCCAGCTGCATATGAGTGCCTGTCCTGCTCTGGACTGGCATCACGTCCAGTGTTTGAATGCACTGTGATTTCTGTGGTAAGACCCCCGCGGGACCAAAAATGTGATGGGTAAGTTGGAGATCGTTAGTTTAGACTGAGGCCAGTTTTTATGTTTGTGGAGTATGAAGAAGTCATGTTTGGTTAATGGCATTTTAAGGTGAAAGCCCAAACAAAATTATAAATAAAATCACTCCCTCTCTTGGTACACTGGCATTTTCTGTGCTTTTGTGCCTAACATAGAGGTTTATTTGTGCATTTGTGAGCTTTTTAAACTTTAGAATCTGTGAGTGCAATGTACCTCTGGCATGTCGGTTGTTGAAAAGAAGTACATCGTGACACTTGGAGTATGTCTGTTTTCATGACACATTGACAAAAATCAGCAAAAGTAATTGCTGTGTTGAGTGTAAGACCCACCTCATTCCGGAAGCCCTGGCAGCCACGCCAACACAGACTACACCCCACCTAGGACTAAACGCACCTGTGAGTAAGTAAGGCAATGCTTCTCAATACAGCCCTTGGGGACCCCCAGATGGCCCACGTTTTTTCTTCCTCCTAACTCACTGCCAGACCGCCCATATTTTTGCTCCTCCCAGTAGGGAGCAAAAACTTGACTGTCTGGGGGTCCCCGAGGATCGGGTTGAGAAACACCATAGTAATGATATAAAGGACCTCCCTGACTAATGAGCCCATTCACTGCCGAATTGTTGAGTAGCAGAGCTCATAATTCACCTCTTTGGGTTTCTGAACTTTCACCCATGCTTTGGAGCCTCCTAGCTGAATGCGATTTGGACTTTGTATACATAATACCTCAGTTTGGTTTCTGGGTTTGGCCTGATTGTTGACACGATTCTTGGATTTCATTTTGGTAAATTTCGGTCATTTCACGTGAATCATCAAAATGTAACACAATTACTGGGGCTGGGAAAATTATCTTGTTAGCACATAACATTCATTTTAAAGTCATAACTTGATATAATGCATGCAATATTTTGATACCCAAATGGTAGAATAGTATGAGCAAAGATTTATTATAGGAACCTATAGAATTCTATCCGGGTTGGCGAGAGGTTAGGTTGTAACATTGCACAGAATCTCAGAATTCATAGCTAAAATCAAAACATCCGGTTAATGTCTTACGTGAAGCTGATGTTACCAGGAGCCTGTATTGCAAAGCCAGATTTCTTGCTTAGCTGGATAACATGTCAGATTTAAGGTACCGCAGTTTAAATGGACATCTTCTTCATCCTTTTTCAATTAGCCCAGACTACCTTAAATCCGACAAGAAGTATCGCCAACCCAAAAATCCAGCTTTGCCATACAGGCCCTGGGTTTATTTTGTTTTAAGAAATGGCATATACAGGACTTTTTAAAAATTGTAATTTGCGAAATTTCTTTTATTAAAGGCCTTTGCCTTCAAATTTTAAGATTTTTCATGTTATTAACTGCATTTTCAGCAGTTGTCAGGTTTCTGTTTTTAGTGCTATTTGCCGAATAGGTTTTAGATTGATCATGCTATTCAAATAAAAAGTGTGTTGATCTGCCTGTTGAGTACCTGCAACTATATATATGCATGATGTATATGCCATTAATCGCCAAAGTGTGCTATTAAAAAACAATTTAACATCCATACTTACAAGACAATGCCCTGCCATGTTATTGACATCTATTAATCTAGCCTTTTTGAAAGCTTTGAAGTTCAGTTGGCCCTCGCTTGCAAGTATTATTTTTCTTGGAAATGAATAATCTATACATCACAAGTTACATTACACCAATGTGAAAATACAGGTCATTCTCACATTCTCGTTTTTTCAGGAAAAAATATTTTTTTAATAAATTTGTTTTTTGAGTGGAGCAATTGACATTACCTAAACTTTTTTGCGATATTAAAATTATGTCATTTGTTGTTTTTGTTTTTTTGTGACCAAAAATTAAGGAACACAAAACTAGGTAAAATGTTTTTAAAACTTTAAACTTTATTACATGTAACCCATGTAATTCCATCTCTGTAACACTTGCCTTGGATTTGAGGAAATACTTATGCTTATTCAGAAACAACTGGTAATATAACAAAACTGAGTACCTACCCAAGAGGCAAAATCGACAGTTCGAATCTGTCTTCAATCTAATTTTAACAATGAGATAAAACTTATGTTGTGGTTATGAGTTTGCGAGAATGACCCATACTACCATATACTCTTAACTGTACATTAATTTAAGGATTGAACGTGCAAAAATTTACAATTGTAAGTTTTAGTACTAGATGTAGTTAATAGCGATTAATTACAGAAAATAATGTGATTAATTAGTTGATTTAATAATAATAATAATAATAATCGCATAATTAGTTTTTAACTTTATAACGAGAAATGTGCTATGGATGATAATCACTAGGTTGCCAAACTGATAGTGTAGACAGTGAGGACAACCGCTGAAATGCAGCTTGACAACTTTGATATGTTGCACCGTGTCGACATGCAATATATACAGCCAAGCAAAATACATTATATTAAGCACAGGTTTTATCATAGGATATTTTATTACCATGAAACATCATCCATCCAGTTTGTGTGCTTTGGTGAGAGGAGAGAATGACAGCTGTAATAAATATGATTCATTTTGAAATCCCGTATAGTTTTAAATAGTTATAATTAAGATATATTCTGTGAGTTTCTCTCAGATATACCCTAATAGGCATTACAGGTACCAAAAATTATATATTCATGACAAGTCATCTTTACATTTATCAATGATAACCCAGAATATGTTTGTATGAAACCACTTTATTCATTTAATTATGCTTTTAATATCGAAAAAGTACAGTTAAGCTCCATAGATGAGACAATTCTACAGTGATTTGGTTCCACATACAATATATGACATGCAGTAAATGAAAAAAAAAAAGAATTTTCATCTTATATTTTCCTCTCCCACTCACAAAATAAAACAAAAGTAATTACAAAAAAGCATCCCTCAGGCTGATTTAGGAAAAGCATTACATATTCACTTTTTTCTTTTTATATTATGACCTCAAACCATCCTTTCAACTTTATCAGAGTCACAGTTAAAATGTCACAAACTCACTAATGCAAAAGAGTGCTTGCAGGAAAATCAAAGGGACGTTTGAGACATCAGAACCGATCGTTTTCTTCATTTTGGTCAAGAAAAGATCAAAGAGTTTAGTGCAAACCGAAAGATACTGGAATGTAGCACAGATCCCTGTTTATTGTCACCTCATCGTGTGGGGACAGTTAGTTTTCTGCAGGTCCGTGTTGTTCTGTCACTATCTAGATAAGCCACAGAAGATACCACGAAACGAAGGAAATGTTTTTTTATTATTATTTTTATCAAATATTTGCTCCTTCTATGCCGGAAAGGAAGCACAGTGTTTGCATCAGACAGCAAGGTCAATTTGGCAGGACAGAAGCGTGGCTAGTCTGACGCTATGTTCCTGAAAATCTCGTTACGCAACGACAGAAAAGTAGTCTGTAAACTTGTACTTCCGCTCGTCGCGCACAAAAAAGCAACGGTTTTATATTAAATCTCAGACGCGGGCAGTTTTAAAGAACGATGATTTAATAGTGATGGCGTTTGAAGCTTCTAAAAAATCTAAAGTCTATTAAGTCAAAAGTTTAGATACTGTATATGCATGGTTTGGAATAGATCGATGGTATTTTCTGCGATGCGATTGCATAAATACGGTGAATTAACGAAGCATGCACCCCGGCCCGTTCAGTCCGTAACGTAAAAGCAGAAAACGAGAGAAGCGACGTACAGTATGACGGAGAGTATGACGTAAGGTATGACGTAAGGTATGACAATCCACCAACTTGCTCAGCAGAAGATGCACTGTAGAATTCCTGCTGATTCTCCAAACCCCTAATGCAGAAAGCCTAGTCTCGGTGGATGCAAAATACAAACGATTCGCAATGGCGACTGCGTTTCTGACAGATGATAAAGTTGAAAGGTTTCGGATATTGACAGGTTTTCTGGAATGTTCCTTCTTTTCTCGTTGACACGGCCTCGTTTCCTCACCCTCCATCAGAGCATGAAGAACGTTCTTCACGCTACATATACAGCATTCCTGCATGCTGTTCCTCCTCGCTCAGTCTGACAGTAGCTTTAAAGTGCCTTTTTGCATGCTGTTTATTAGGATATATATATATAAAAAAACATTTAAGCTCACGTTAGGAATTTACTGTTGGTAACAGGTGCAGATCTGAGTGTTATCTGAATGGTTAGATGTTTTTCAAAGGAAAACCAAACATTGAATAGGCCAGATTTTTCTTTTCAAATGCACAAAACTGACCTTCTGATTACTTAAAATCGTTCAGGAATACTATTACCATTTTAGGCAAATATGAGAAAATTATTCTCAGGTAAGAGCTCATTATTAATCATATTTAAAAAATATTTTCAAGCAATATTAGCTTGAAATCGGCTTCTGTTTTGTTGCCTTTGCCATATATGAGTCTTTTAAAAATCTATTCAAATAATCATTCCTAACTGCTTTATAAAAGCAAACATGAAATGTCTCCTTTTAATCATGTCACATTAAGAATGGAAGTCTGATATTTGTCTTAATAGGTACAACAAATTTTTTTCACATAAAAACCTCTTAAAAATCTTGTGTTTAAATCTTTCGTGTCATTTTGTATCTGAGCAGTTTTAAATCTGAAAAATACCAGTGATGCTGAAAAGGAGTCAGAGGAAGTGAATGTGCAATGTGAAGCAGATCTTTTAAATGACAGCCCCTTCAGACTAATTACGGCGATTCGGCATTACGGCAGGTGGTTCTGCATTTGATTTGTACGTCGTCGAAGATGAACCTCTCTATATCACAGGAGTAATGAGTTTAAAACCGCGAATAAAATGGTTTCCTTTGAGAAGAGAAGATGCACTTTTGTGTGGCACTCGGGAGGTAAGAAATGTGTGTCTTTATCACATTCTGACCCAGCGGCCACAGACATGAGACGCAGGACAGCTACACTGACATGCTCGCCTGCCCAGCACAGCCTGGATGAACCGTGACCCGACCATCCATTGTGGCCGCTGTCACATGCGAGAACTTTCTGGTCTTCTGCACTGTCGCCCCATGCTTTCTGGCTCATTCCCTTCACTCCCTGAGCAGAAACTGCACCTAATCTCGACATGTGACCACTGTTCCCATCTATGTTGATGAGGTCTAGTTTGAGGTGACCACAACCTGCTCTGTAAAGATTTAAAAACATTGCCTTCCACGTCTTGGAGGAAAAAAAAACACATTGAAATTACCCCCACCCCTACCATTCCCATGTACATGGATGACAATCAGTTTGAGATGTCCATGACCTGCTCTGTTATCTTATTCGGTCTTAGTGAGCTAAAACATGGTTCATGTCAATGACAATGACGGTGTTTGGAAAACATGACGGAAATAGCCCTTCTCAATTATATTCCGCGTAGTTTTATACTTGACGTAGCGGGCAGAAGCACTGTGAGTCCAAGGCTCGGGATCCTGTCAGAGGAGGCTTCACGGCAGCTAGGCCTGAAGGAGGAGCAAATCTACTTGGTTATCTGTGTAGGCCTTATTTAGGAGATCGTTGTGTGTTAACTTAACCTGCATGTCCTATTGCATTATTGTATTGATGTACTATTATTTTACTATTTTCAATATTAATAATATTTTTTTATTTTGATATTTTATAAAATATAATTTTTATATTCTGTTTCATGGACAAAGTTATTACCACAGTCCAGTATCCATATCAGTTATCTAGAGATATCCGCTAGACTTTTTTTTCTTTAAATATATCGTTCATCCATCTTTTCTTCATGGGATCAGAGAAACATTGGACACTGAAAATAATCTAAATGAAAATCATCCAATATCTTGTCTTCCTCTGAGGCATGGTGACCCTCCCCCCCGTTAGGTTGCTAAGGTATTTCCCGGTGGTTGACTTTTATTATCTTGGCTCCTCAACATTCCTAACCCTGGATTGTTGTCCTTCCCTTCTAATGCAGAGAGAAACAAGCCCTTTTTGCCTGGAAGGACAACAGTTTCAGTTTGGGGAAATCAGTGAAGCAACTGGGATTAACAGCCGTCTGTAGAAACATAAAATCGATTGTTGCATACATTTGACGCACTGAATTTGGGGATTTTACCCCTCCCAAACAAACATGACTCACAGCAATAGCTCAAGGCAGTGGCACCAGATCTGCTTAGCTACATGTTAGCGCCAGTATCCTTGAGACGACATGGACGTGGTGTTGACGTCGAAGAGGATCTGAGCGGAAAAACTCAAAGCTCAACAGTAGCCTGGTTTTTACCCGACCAAATCAGCCCTATTCCCCCAGGAGTGAACTACTGTGTTTTTTTTTGTTTTGTTTTGTTTTTTTTTTATGCTTAATGATTTAGTGGTACCATGACTCGCACAGAGACGTCTCGATCACATGCGTTCAATTGTTATTCACACTCATGTTTTATTGAGGGAAAAAATGAGTGTAGTATACTCTGCATGGTCCAGAGAGATGAAGAAGTATGAATATTTGTACTTGGTATGAAAAAAAAGAACAACAATAGATGTATTGTTATGCTAATATCCAGCATGAACGTGTAAACAGAAAACATGAGAGTGAAATGAACTTTAGTTAAATAGATGTTTAGCAAGTGGTATCTGGAATAACACTGCTTGTCACTTTTGAAACACAACATTGAGATTTCCTACTGCACCTAATAGCTTATTTGTCAGACGAGGCCCAAACTAGCCTGCCTTTTTTCACTTGCCATTTTACCCAGTAATTAAAACATAAATCACTCCAATACAGCCACACTCTGAGCAATCAATTTCCTAACTGGTGCTTGATTGCCAACACCTGCTAGCGAATTTCATTTGAACAACCCTCAGTGGTTTCCGTATTAATTAATCACATTAATTATAAATGAGAAAACAACAACAGCTAAGCATGCAGAGGCTGGACCACTACTTTACATCATCGGTCGCCGAGAGTGTTAATTCTCTACCTTGGAGCAAGTATGAGCAAGAGTGTCCATAAACAGGCTAAGCCTAATCGCCTCCATTAACTGAAACTGCATACTTACAATGGCTTGGGGGCCATTCATTATTAAGTACTGTCAAACAACCACTGGATCCTACTGATGCATTCATACTCTATTATTGTTAGTAATAATAACAATAATAATAACTGAACTCTTATGACTCTGGTTCCTAGAGCCTAGACACTGAGCGCAGGCCGTGACTCATCACCTAAAAGTTCACCCCTTGCATGTGACAGTGGTCGAGCACGTCAGGCTGATAAAGGCATCACAGACACAACGCGGACGCAAATCGAACACACACCACGAACGGACACGTGGACACACACATGTACAGACACCACGCACAGACAACAGTACCGCTGTTCTTGTTAGAAACTATTTTTTTTTTTACAATTAATGTATTTGCACTGCATTTATGTTTATATACATACATATTAATAATATATAATAAAAGAAAGTTAGATGGACAGGTAGATAGTAATAGAGGTTTTCTTTTTACAGAAAGACCAAAAAATCCCTCCACGCTAATTTACCCTTTTTACCGTTTTAATAAATTATTGCAGTCTAAACGATATGGCTTTAGCTAGTGAGAAGTTCGACAAAGCGAAACAAAATTCAAAGTAACACACGTTTTGCCTTGGTAATATGTCATCATTCGTATCCAGCTGCTCTTCCAGACAGAAAGTGCCAGTTTAGCACCGGTTAGCGTGGGTCTAGACCCCCGCCACCTCTTCCCTTGCTCCAGCTCTTGCCATCTTTGCTCCAACACATCTGTGACTGACAATGTTTTGGCTAAATGTACAATAAAAAAAAAAACAAAACAGATACGTTAACAGATGGAACAAAAATTATGATGCAAGCAAGAGAGTGAAACTGGTTTTACCGTTAATAGGACTTGTTCACTGACGGACCCTCTGGGGGCCATCGACTTCTTAACAGACTGACGCTGCCACAGCTAACAAACACATAATGACATAATGTCATATAATAATCTTGAGGCCTGGACAAGGGGGCCATGATATCCATGATTCTGTCATCACATTCAACATGGACCGATGCGAAAGCAGCGATTCCGTTACGAGAAGAAGATGTTTAGGGGCTGTTTCTTGTGTTACCAGCATCTACCGAAAAGCTGTGGACCAAATGAATCCGCTCAGGCGAACCGGGACCTGAGATTTCGTAAGTGTGAGCGTCGTGTCTCAGCAAAAACCAACCCCGAGGTTGACCCTGTGATGGATGGGGGACCTCCAGGCTTCTTTCTCTTTGGTCTGGGTGTTTGTGAATTCAAACCTCAATGCATTTTCAGCTGGTGTTACAGACTATGGCAGAAGCACACCCCCATTAGATGACAGAGCTGACCATGTGCTATGAATAGTTAGTTTATATTCAATATTTAAATGTTCAAATGCCTGTTTCTGCAGTTAATCTGAAAAAAGCTCAATGTATGATGATTTTTAAGTCACTGGGTAAAGGCATTGTTTGATATCTTAAAAAAAGTTACAATTAAACATAACATATGAAGAAAAAATTCCTTTCATAAGCAAAAATCAAACTAATACTTATATATATATTTTAAACCCGTGACAACAGCACATGGCAGAAAGGATGGAACTATTGGCTATGATGTTTTGTAAACGTGTTTATGCATGTTTATGTTTTGTCTTAGCTAAACATGTAATGTCACGTATGGTTTCGTCACGTAGAAAAGGTAAATGATCGTGTGTAAACATTCAGGTCGGGTGTCTGCGGCGGCGTGAGTGTTTCCGTGGTAACCGCGCTGACATCACTCCTTCCCGGGCACATCTTGGCCTTGGTCTACCGAACGCTAAAAAACTGGTCCCCATTAAAGTCCATCGAATGTGGCGTTTGCCATCTGCAGGAACGCTTCTCATCATCATCTCACCATTTCGACAGTCCTCACATTTCAAAGAGCTCAACTAAAATAGCCACAGGCTCCAAAACAATCAAGTGAGAATACAAACGTATAACAATCGTTATGACAACATTTCTCTAAGGCAAAAAGTAGCCAATAAACATATAGCTAGCAAAATCTTGTTTACCTATTGTTTTAAAAATATTGGTCCACCAAACTTAATACTTATTTTTTTCTTGGTCAGTGGTTCACTCTAGCATGCAATTTTCCCTGGATATGTCTACAGCAACCTACCAATTAAAATGTTATTAATATTAGGGATACAGACACAGAAGCGACAAGGTGAATGAGACACGGTATTAGCACCAGCTCCTTCCTAAGACAGGCTGGTGCTGTTTGATTGTCTTCCTGACTATGCTAATGACATACAGACAGATCACTTACAGAGGGCACAGGAGATACCGTTTGTGCTAATGCCAATCCCATCATGCATCAGTTACTGAACATATTCATATTGTACTTCTACTAATATGCAAATATTGTGGTTATTCTTTTTTCCTCTACAAAACTATGAAACGGCATTTTTTAGGCATTTTTATAAGTGAAAGTGATGCTTTGGGAAAACTCTTGATTGGCATTCATCATCACCTGTTTTCTTTTTGGGCTGTTGTTGTATGAAGGCAAATGAGTAAAGTCACTGTGTAGAGCTCATCTGTTGATGTTTCTACTCCAAAGCCAGCATGCTATAGGTTGTACTTTTTTATGGATGGCTAAACGATGAAGATATGTGGCAGACAAGTGTTCAGACAACAAAAATAAGTGGTTAGTAATACGGAATAATTTGAAACAACAGGTTTAGCCCAAAGGCAAAAAAAAAACCAAAAACAAAACTGCTAGCTAATATTTTCTTAAAATCGCCGTGGCTGGGTGTAAATGCTGTCCTTGACCTCTTTGTTCACAGCAGCGCCCCCTTGCTGTCACATTATACAGCCCAGTTGAGCTTCGGTGGCTTCACAGCTGTCTCTGAGGCGAGAGATCATGGAACCAGTGAGGCTCCGAGACAAAAGTCCTGCTGAGATTCCTTCCAGAAAAAAAAAGGAATCTTTTCGTCTCCTACACGCAACTTCTTACCGGCAAATAGAAACAAAAAAAGCAGTTTGTCTAACCTGGTGCTTTTACGTGTGAAAAAACAGTCCCTCCGTGGGGGAAATATAAGAAGGCACGGATCGGGCGAAAGCAAACTTCACATCATAGCGATCCGTTGAACTGAACAACAGGCTGTGAACTCGATCTTAAAGTGGTTTGGCTGTAAAGATTTGGCGCCTTTCAGAGGAACGGCGGCTGGAGGTACAAGCGCTAACCCCTCCCCCCTGACCCGGATGCCTTCACTACGGTTCAGGTGAGCACCGCCTTCCCCAAGTGTCCGGACCTCCATGCGAATGTGGTGGTTTTTCCGGTTCACTGGCGTGTCTCGGCAGTGGGAATCCTGCACAACCCCCCCCCCCCCCCACCAAGAAGTGTTGGTTCTTGAAAAATTGGATGATTTGGAAAAAAATGTTAAAATTAAGAAGAAGCATAATCTGAACTGGCTACCAAGCAAGAAAATACGGTGTGGTTTGAGATTATGTACTGTCATATCTTTTTCTTTTCCTGGCAGTATAAAATAATGACAAAGAGCCCGTTCAGGCTGTGGATGGCCATATTCGGCGGCAGCCTATCCCAGTCCCACTCCTCCCCTTAAGCCCCACCCTCAGTCCCAGGCTCTGCCTCCAGTTGCCCCGCCCACACTCCAAACCCATTACTTCTTGAACATGTCTTGCAGGGGCCCCGGGAGGAACTTGAGAACGGTGTCCAGGATGCTCTCGTCCTCCTCCTCATCCTCGTCCCCGCAGCCGGCCGGGATTGCCTTCTTGGGGCGAGTGAGGGAACCCTCACAAGCCTGCTCCATGGCGGCCTTCTCCTCAGCTTCCCTCTCTTCCTTCTTCTTCAGTCCGTACTGCAGGGAGAGATAGCGGGCCGAGGATGTTAGATGCGCCATTTCCCTGCGAAGGGCCCTGGATTCAGGCTTAACGGGGAGCAAAGGGCTGGAGAACTCGGTGCTGTGTGGGACTCAGCAACAGAACAGACGCTGAGGGGTGATCAAAGGCCCCACAGAACTAGCAAGCGGCTGAAATATTTGCGTGACTTGTTTATGTAATTGGTAGAAATTTGACGCAGTGCAGCATTGCAGTCACTAAAGTACAGGCGTGGCTAAGAAATGTCTCCCGATTAGGTGTTTCTCAGAAACAGGTTTTACTGGTCAGACCCCGCGGTTGCTGGGGAAACCGCAGCTGTAACTGGTGGTTGAGGCCTTGAGTGAAACTGGTCTATTCTGGCAAAACTTTGGAAAATGGGGTGATGGGGATTAACGGCGCTCAAGGCGTCTTCCACACTTCAGAGGGAGAGACATACTTCAAAGATCCATTCTATTCCTACGGCACTTAATACACACCCCTCAGTCCTGCGGAATAATACACAAACACACACACACGCACACACAAACACGTACAGCATGCAGCCTGACACGGCCACGCTTACCCATACCATACTAACAACATAATGAGGAAAAATGGAAAAAAAAACACAAACTAGTAAATCAGAGACGATGCAAACCGGATGTTCGCAGAGCCAAATTTAGGGAGACTTTAAAATGAATGTTGTTTTATAACGAAAAAATAAATTGACTATAATCGTATACATTTGTTTTAGGTTTTCAATCTTTGCGCTTAAAAGATAGCAAAATGCTTCCCGAAACTACACATGCGCACGGGCGCGCACACACAAACACACACAGGTTTGTAATCATATCTTTGTGGGGACTCTCCATTTGTTTCTATGGGGATAAAATATAATCCAGCCCTAAGCCTAACCAAACAAAATACAAGGCTTTTGGCATTTTTAGTTTTTGATTGCAGGTACAAATTCTTATAAAATTTAGTTTCCCCCTGTGAGGACCAAAAAGCTGCTCCCCACAAGGTCAAAATAACAGGATTTTAATCACATTGTGGGCACATTTGGTCCCCACAATGTAATATATATAACCCACCCACACACACACACATACATACACACACACACACACACAGCTTATGGAATTGTTTCCGGGTATAGCTTATGCATTGCATCTGAGGAGCCTCACTGACATTTGTCACATTTTGCCTGACTGACCTTTGCAGCATTAACTGATGAAGCTGATGTCAGTGACAGGATTATCGTGTCACCGCGGACACCTGGACCAGGCAGACATTTGTCTAGGTACAAATCGAGTGAAGAACAAGAGATTTCTTGCAGCTTAGTATAAATTCACTTTCGTTGGACGCCATACAACTTTGTGACAGCTGTGAATTTCCAGGCAAGTCACTGAGTGCTTAATAATCAGACTTATGATCGTCTCGTTCCATGGGCCTCCATCAGTGTACTGTCACTCCTGATCAAATATTATTAAGCAATTACTTATGACATTTCCAAGAAGGGTGACAGGCTAAAGAAGCATAATGAGCATTATATGCTTATAAACTATATATGCAATAAGGGAAAGTGTGACGCATGGCCTGTATATTTGGCTATAGGCCCAATGTGATTAACCTGTTGCCCTTTCCCTATTTTGCAGACATTTTATCCCTAATTAATAGACAGCAGAAGGTGCAGGGTGAGGGTGAATTAATGTCCCATTGGTGTTTTGCATACACACAAAGGAAAGCGACGCTAGAGTGAATGCAGGGCCTCCCATCCTCCACATTTGCAGCCCTTCATTCAGCTGCCGATCTTAAAGGGAACCTCCTGCTGTATTATCTGCTCTGTGTGGGTTCTTTCGGCTAGGGAAACCTCCCAAGATCTAGTCTCTAATCATTTCTACAGCTTGGTGATTCATTCAAAAACCTCACTCAGAAAACGGCAACCAGATCATCATCCTAGCTACCAAAACATTTAAAAAATGTTCAAATGAAACTGTCTTGCAACTTCTTGCCTTCATATATTTTCCAGGCTACAGCTGATCTTTTCTGAAAATTGTCCAGTCATGAGTTTCTCATTAATCCTTGGTGCTTTGAGAAAGCAAACATCCGTCAAGATCAATATTTAACAACCCAGTCCTTGGGGATCTCCAGAAATATTTTTGCTCCCTCCCGGGTCCTAGCCAATCAAGAACACCGAATACCGGGCACGGGCATGTTGGGAGCTGAAAGGGAGCAAAAATGTGGACTATCTGGGGGTCAAACAGACAAACAAACAACAATAAACAAACAACATAGTAATCTGACAAAGTAATTTGGCCCTTTAATTGTATTTAATGTGCTTTACAACGTTTCCAGCCTTTCCAGCCTTTCCAGATTTACAGCCTTTCCAGCCGCCTTTACAGCCTTTATAGCCTTTACAGCTTTACAGCCTTTACAGCCACCTTTACAGCTTTTACAGATTTACAGCCTTTACAGATTTACAGCCTTTCCAGCTTTACAGCATTTCCACCCTTTCTGGCCTTTACAGCTTTATAGCCTTTACAGCTTTACAGCCTTTACAGATTTCCACCCTTTCTGGCCTTTACAGCTTTACAGCCTTTCCAGGTTTACAGATTTACAGCCTTTCCAGCTTTACAGCCGCCTTTACAGCCTTTATAGCCTTTACAGCTTTATAGCCTTTACAGCTTTATAGCCTTTACAGCCACCTTTACAGCTTTTACAGATTTCCAGCCTTTCCAGCCTCTACAGCTTTACAGCCATTCCACCCTTTACAGCCTTTCCAGCCTTTACAGATTTACAGCCTTTCCAGCTTTCCAGCCTTTCTGGCCTTTACAGCTTTCCAGCCTTTCCAGCCTTTATAGCCTTTACAGCTTTACAGCCACCTTTACAGCTTTTACAGATTTACAGCCTTTCCAGCTTTATAGCCTTTACAGATTTACAGCCTTTACAGATTTACAGCCTTTACAGATTTACAGCCTTTCCATCCTTTCTGGCCTTTACAGCTTTACAGCCTTTCCAGCTTTACAGCCTTTACAGATTTACAGCCTTTCCAGCTTTACAGCCTTTACAGACGCCTTTACAGCCTTTATAGCCTTTACAGCCTTTACAGCCACCTTTACAGACGCCTTTACAGCCTTTATAGCCTTTACAGCTTTACAGCCTTTACAGCTTTACAGCCTTTACAGCCACCTTTACAGCTTTTACAGATTTACAGCCTTTCCAGCCTTTACAGCTTTACAGCCTTACAGCCTTTACAGCCGCCTTTACAGCCTTTACAGCCTTTATAGCCTTTACAGCTTTACAGATTTACAGCCTTTCCAGCTTTACAGCCTTTACGGGCGCCTTTACAGCCTTTATAGCCTTTACAGCTTTACAGCCTTTATAGCCACCTTTACAGCTTTTACAGATTTACAGCCTTTCCAGCCTTTACAGCTTTACAGCCTTTCCACCCTTTACAGCCTTTATAGATTTACAGCCTTTCCAGCCTTTATAGCCTTTCCAGCTTTCCAGCTTTACAGCCTTTCCACCCTTTACAACCTTTCCAGCCTTTACAGCCTTTATAGCCTTTACAGCTTTACAGCCTTTGTAGCCTTTACAGCTTTACAGCCTTTACAGCTTTACAGCCTTTCCAGCCTTTACAGCCTGCTATCATAATGTGCAGCACGATTCCTATTCCTACCCAAAGTTTTTGCAGAGGTGGGTGTATCTCAAATTATTAATTTAATTTAAATAATCGTCTTGCCTGACGCATCTGGTCCTAATAATTGACAACCTGGAGTTGTCTAGATGTTTAGCTCTTTTTAAATGCATTTCTGCAATTCTGAACCAATTATGAGGTAAATGTGAAATGATCTTTAGCATTTATTGTATGCTGCTTGTGGGTGACCATGACGGTGTCTTATGAGGAGAAGTTAGCGGAGCTGAATCTGTTCAGCCTCATGAACAGGAAACTAAGGGGGGACATGATCCAGGTATATAAGAGTCTAACAGGTCTGGATGCTGTTCAGCCAAATAGTTACTTAAATATCAGTTCAAATACAAGAACTCGTGGCCATAGGTGGAAATTAGTGGGAGGACATTTTAAACTGCATCTGAGAAAATACTTCTCTACACAGCGTGTAGTTAGAGTATGGAATAGTCTTCCTGCTACTATAGTGCAAGTTAAAACCCTGGGTTCCTTTAAATCAGAGCTAGATAAGATTTTAACAACTCTGAGCTCTGGTTAAGTTCTCCCCAAATGAGCTTGATGGGCCGAATGGCCTCCTCTTGTTTGTAAATTTCTTAAGTTCTTATGATATTCATAAGGGTGGGGAATTCGGCATTTCCACCATCCTTTTAAAACATGACGGAACGGAAGCTTCCCGTCGAGCTGTATGTCCTCAATCCGTGACATAGTCTCACATCTGAGAGGACGATGCTGTCTGTGTTGGAAGTAAAGCCAGACAGCCAATCTTGGCAATGACACCACGATACAATGATGTGATAATTTGCAATTAAGACCACACCATGATTCACGAAATGGGGCTGGATCCAGTCCAAGGCAAGTGTACGATTAGTCCTTCCCTCTTTTATGACTTCAGCATAACTGACAACTGCAGGAGTCTCCTCAGTTCATGAAAACAATATCATTACAAGCACGTTCTATAAAAAAAAACCATCACCCACAAACTAATCTATTCCCATCCAATCAGCCATCAAATAGCTTCTGCTCTCTTCCCTCCCAATCCCCAAATAAGAAATGTCTATATTACTCTCAGATCACATGCACGCCCTGAGGGTTCGAATCGCACCTCCTTTGTGTGAGGACTTTGCATATCCTCCAGATGTCATGTGTAGTCCTCCTGTAGTCCAAAGACTTCCCGATCAGGCACTCCGCATCTCTAAACTGTCCATGATGCGTGAATGCCCAGTCAAAGACAGGCACCCAGTACAAGCCTGTGCCCTGTGCTTCCTGAGATCGGCTCCGGGGGGGGGGGGGGGGGGGGGGGGGGGGGGGGGGGGGGGGGGGGGGGGGGGGGGGGGGGGGGGGGGGGGG
>JAODUD010000002.1:10575890-10587360 GCA_026784285.1 Stomatorhinus walkeri
CCGGCGAACGTTGTGCCCAGGGGCCCACACAATAATCCGTCCCTGCCTAGACCATCAAACAACCAAAGAGGCAGCAAGCTGACCTCTTCACACTTGCAGCCTGCTGCTCAAGAAGTTTGCCCAGGGGCACACAGATGGAAATCATAATCATAATACTAATAATAATAACAGCCAGAGGTGGAGACGTCAGGTCCAGGGAGTACAAATCCAGACCAAGATTTTGTTTCAACCAACCAGTTAAGTACTCTGTTACTGTGACTCTTTATACGCAACTGGTTGGTTGAAACAAAATCTTGGTCTAGATTTGTACTCCCTGGACCTGAAATCTCCACCTCTGATAACAACTTTCATTTGCACCTTTGATACATAAATGTACCCCAAAGTGCTTTAGAGAGAGGATAAAATCAGTTAAAAGGAAACAAAAGAAATAAACCGAGGAATATCTAGAACATAAGTAAACAAATAACCATCAGAGAGAATGAAACAGAAATAAGGTAGTACAAAATAAAATATAAACATAAAAGACAAGATTAAAACAATATTAAAACAAAAAGCAGATCTAGAACAGGATACACTAAATAAACGTGCTCTGATTGCTGTTCTCACGTATGTCTTGGTATTCCCATGAAAACCAGTGGTTCCCCCTAAAATCGACGCAGAGCTCTGACACATTGCAGGTCATGTTCTGCACACTGTGAGGTACCGGCAAGTCCATTCCATACGCCCAACGCGTCATAAACATCAACAAACTGATGCCAAAACCCAGAAAGAACATCCTTAAACGAACTTAATTGCCGCTTTTCTGTGAATGTACAAATAACAGGAGATAGACGCGAAATGTCTCCCACAAGTCCTACTGTTTCCGCGGCTCCGGCTGATCCGTCCTCTTTGAATTTCGTGCCACGTGCCGCTTCGCAGGTGAGACTTGCCATTTTCCCGTTATATTGATTGTGTTGTTGTTACCGGAGCCCGGTCGATCGTAAATAGAGGGCCGCCTGAGTGAGTATGAATTATATATTTTCCAGCTAAGAGAGAACTTCATCTGGCTATCGATCTACCTCACGGGAGCAGGTCTGGGTTGGAAGCGGGCCCAGGCTCCGGCACGCGGCACGAAGCGCTTTTTTGTACCTGCCAAGTGAAGAGGAACACAGCACAGAAAATAATCCCCTGTGTCCTGCACATGAGCCAAGACTGCGACCTTTACTGAGCAACCACAAACTTGGTGTCTTATAGCTTGTGAAATAAACAAAATAAATAGGTTGCTTGCAGCAGATAACACTCAGACTACTTCTTCTCACACTACCACTAGCACCATCTAGGGTGTCAATGGGGAATGTAAAGGAGCTTCCCAGTCACCAGGGGGTGCTAGCCAATCTGTGCTTCCATCTTGCCACTTCATTGTACAATAGAAGTACATAATGAATATAATCTATTCCATTACCCTAGATTCATTTATCCAATCCAAGGAGCATATCCAAGGAAGCACAAAGCTGAGTACAATCTGTGCAGGAAGCCATTGCATCGCAAGGCACAGATGCACACAAGAAGGACAACGTAAAACCACCAGGTCACCTAAACCAAATTCCTTTGCATTTGCAAACACAACAACCAGAATACATAGAGGAAATTCTGCATATGGAATTCATGGAAACTCCATATATGGGCGACAAGGAAACTCCATATATGGAGAGCTGGGGCAGGATTTGGGACGTGTGAGGTCACAGCGTTATCCACTGAGCCACTCCAATGTGAACCAGAAGCACTGGGCTTGTTCAAGAGACGTGATTTGATTTAGATCATTAATATTCTCCAAGGAGCATGGATTACCTGTCAAAGCTTTCCTGACTCGTCACTGCTGGAAATTCGAAAAGCCAATTTAAAAATGCCACCCAATCGTCGCGTCTTCTTCCCCCATACAAGATACCGTTTTCAGAGAGATAATTGACTCTGGGGTGTCGTTAGAATTAAAGGTGGCTGACATAATTTGACGACTTCCAGCGGCCTACAGCAGGCCTGCCCATCTTCCTCTCGTTCTCTCACTCCCTCCCGTCTCTGAGCAGCAGATGTTATATGGGGGGGGGGGGGGGTCGTTAGCAGGCGTGACGCTCGTTAGCTGTGTGTCCCATGATCCCGTGGTCGCTCTTCAGCTGCCTCCCAACGCATAAACATCGACCTCCTGTACCCATCCCGTATACCCCTCAAAATAATTCTTCTGCCTCTAGAAAACAAATGAAAATCAAATTAGCGGCCTGTGGAATTCTGCTGGGAGGCGAAAGGAGTCTGGGAGTCAGGCAGCCTTGGCCTAACGAACGTCATCTCTCTGTCCTCCCAGCCAACATGTGACAACATCTGTTCTGGGAGGAAAACTTAGAAGAAGTTAAATATCCTGGCAACGATCCATGACCACTGCACTCTCTCCAGATGTGAGGCACCAAGAAAAATGTCCTCTGACCAAGCGCCAGCTTTTCCAAGGAGATAATTCCTCATGATACCGGTTGAGCCCCATCTTGGCCTCTGAGCGGGACCGGAGCAGGTCGTCCTTGCTGGAACCATGTATGGTCAAGTCGACGTGGCATTGTGGAAGCTACTTGAATGTTCTAACACACCAGAAGCAGCCTTGTAGCCTAAGTCCTTAAAGAAACGACCGGCAGATTTACCTATAAAGCAGCGATTGACAGAACGTCTGAATGTTTGGAGATAAGTAGATGCTTTAAGGGATTTTCTCCAGGCAATCAAGGATTAGGCGAAAGCTTTGGGTCAGGCAGCTAGAGATAGATGGCTGTGTGGGCACTATAGTTACTTCACACAGAGAAACGTCTTCTTGTCCTCTATGGAGCAAGACAAAAGATGTGGTGCAACCAGATAAAAAAGTTTGTTGACCTTGAATTTCAGCAGATATGCTTCTGGTTCTTATTGTTACAGCACTTTTAAGACGCATTTCATTCTTGGGCAAATTGCCACCTTCCCCTGTGGCAGCCTCTGATTGGTCAATTAGTGCTTTAGAAATGTACCATCCGCCCAGAGAGAATGACTGTCTGGTGCCTAAGTGCTTAAATTGCCTTTGGATGACAAAGGCGGATGGGAAAATCATAAACCTTGAATCAAGCCGAATCTCCTGGACTGCCTGGTTTGCACAAATTTCTTAAAGGGATGCCCCTCGATCTCTGCTACTTATTACTGTTATTATTAGAGAAGAAATATCCATAATTATTTATTATGTGAGGTTATATTTACAGGCTAAAGTCACATATGATCAAATCCAGGTGTGTGTATATATAGTGCTATATGCTGGAAAAACGTAAAATGAAAACGCAAACTTGTTTATTTTCTCAACAGTACACAGAACCATCATTGAAACGATGGTGTGCGACGACCAGCTGTTAAGGTTCCTTCAGAATTTATGTATAAGGAAGAGGTCCAAAGAAGGTTTGTTGATGAAATACAACTACTGGCTGGTGGAATGTGGCATCACATGAGAGAATGAATCAAATCACATGACAGAAACCCTGTCCCAGATAAAACGTTGAATCATCAAAATTTCGGCACTAATGCTTGTAATTTATAACTAGCTATTTTATGCCAAAACACAGCTTAACCTGATATATCACAATGAATCACAGCTACAAAAACAGCTTCATAAATGCCAAAACTTATACTGCTGCTTTACACAAATCCGGACAAACTTCTGAAGGTCATCATCAGGTGAACTGAATATGGCAGAAAACAGACTGTCAAACTTCTGAGCAGATGAGAGCTTGACTAGTGAAAGGATGGAAGGAGCAAAACGGCAGATCGTGGCCGTGATATTTCCCACACTCCTTTGGGCCGCCCAGCTCTCCCCACGGGCTGCAGACGAGAGCAGTTGTTACCACTAAGCTCCTGCACCTGTACTGGCACGGCGCGTGATTGGCGAGTGACAGGCGGGGAGGTGAAGCAGGTCCTTTCCGGGACAGCTGGTGCGCGGAAAGCGGGGGCCTGGCGTTGCCCGGGCGTGCCACAGAGGGTCGCCCGTGGAAACACCGCCTCCTTTGGAACTGGAACCATGTGCATTCGAGCGGCTAATGATCCTCACCTATCCTTCCGTGTAGCTCGTGAACCAGTCTGACTAACCTCCTCTGCTAAACCAGCCCCCCCTCAGCGCCTACTTACGGTCACTCAAGGCTACTCTCTTCTGGCCGTCCTCACAGTAAATACCATCCCCGGCAAGGCGATTCGATCCAGCTCCAGGAAACATCTGGCAGCGCACGGCAGCCGATGAAGGCGCAGGTAAAATAAAACTGCTCTGTGTTCTTTTTTTGTCTGATTTGTGTGTGCTGGAAGCAAAATCTGCGCGCCGCCGTACGTCTGTGTGTTGGGACCAGAGAAAGATCCACACAGACATGGGGAGAGTGAGATGAGTTTATAAACATGCTTCCTAGACGGCCTCGTGGACACTAAAGAAAGACAAGCCAACAGGAAGCCTCAGAGAGCCAGAATGTACCCTCCCCCCTCCCCCGGGACATACTACCCAACCCCCGCCGTCATCCTGCACTTGCATCATCATCATCATCATCATCCTTCCTCCTCTCTGTCAGACAGCAGCTGCTGGTGCTCTACTGCCTTGGAGATGATTGGAGTCCAGGCCACGCTTACTGTTTCTCAGAGCTCTGCCCCCTCCCCGGAGAACTCCCCCGCCCCCACTCACTACCAATCCTCCTCAGCCTCAGAGCTCCCACTGGATCTGCCCGCAGTGATGGCGGGGTGAAATAAGGTGGGGCCGTATGCAGCAAAAGGGTCGCCAACAATGAGATTCACCTGCAGCAGCTGCGCTTCCTGTCTGCGCAGACAGATGCGTGGCTCAGAGGCTCGCCCCCCTACAGCCCCCTCCGAGGCCTTGCGGGGGTGCTGATGTCATGTAAGGGGTGCGATCGCTGGTAATCTCCGGTTAGCACGTACTGTCACAACAAATTTGCCATGGACTTTATGCTGACATGGGGGGAATTGAGATGGAGTCGGACAAGGGAATTGAAATTACCTCCGGGACCCATTGCAGGGAATGGAGCCCCCGTCTCATCCGGCAATTACAAATTACTTCCAGAGATTTAGCCCAATTGGCTGGGTTAGCATTTAGGACAGGATTTGGGATGCTGGAGGAACATGCGATTTCTAACATGATTTTACTCTCATCGTCGCCTTTTATCTCAGAGTTGTTTGTAAACTGTCTTTTTTCCATCAGACTTAATCTAAAATAAACGTGTGGCTTTTCATATCACCGATGCGTTACTCAGATCCCGCGATTTGTCTTCCTACGCCTTCAGACAAAAACGCCTCTTTTGTTCAGAGGTGTTTTTGGTCCATTTTGAGGGAAAAAAACCCAAACATCCACGGATCAGATTTCTCTCAAAAAAAAGCACATTCTGAAAAAAACAAATTGAGTCTGAGCTCAATGACATTAAAATCTGTGCTTCGGTTTGACGAAATAGATTAAAGTTTATTAAACAGCCATCGATTTCCCTGAGATATTCATTATGCAGTTAGATAGAACTGAAAAGAAAAAACATATAAATCTTGTTTTATTGCTTATAAGTAATTAGTGCAATTAATCCCAAAGGTAGAAATTGATTTCAAGCCACTGCAACCTCAAGGCTAAGTGACTTTCTAACAACAATGCTTATCGCACGAGATGAATTCTGCCCCCATGCTACTGAAATCTGGTCTCATCTAATGAGTCTTTAGGTGTAAGCTGAGGCCTAGTGAATTCACCAGGTTGAACAGGCAATTAAATGCAAGCTCTGATTTCAGTGTCTGTTTGCTCAGTGTCTGTTGCTCAGACACAGGGAGTTTTTTTTAGATCACCACTTAAGCAGCCAATCAGGTCTTGTCACTTTATGACATCATAAACAAGCCAATAAACTTTACAGGCTCAAGCAAGCTGCTCCAAAAACTGGTCCCCCACCTCCACCCTGTCCCCCAGTCTGCATTTGTTTGCACAGCGCCCCCTGCCGTCCGGCTCTAATAAATCGGTATCTGTGCAACACACCTCTCTTAAATGTTTCATTAGCTTAGCATCTGCACACTATTGCTGCTAATTAGCTGTGGCTCCTGTCCAGAGTCGTGGTGTGACCCTGCCAGGCATAAGGCTGCCCTCTCTGTGTGGGACCAACACCTCCGGTCCTGTGGGCATGGATTCTGGCCCTGAATACATGCGCTTGGCAAAGGGGCATCACCAAGGCCAGGGAACGACGTCTAATCACCAAAACCGATCAAGATTCCATCATTTTAGGTCATTTGTAATTTGCTCAGAAAACACATAGGTCCTTAAAAAAGATTAACTGTTGGTACAGCATATGCGAAGATGTCCATGGCCAAGTGAATCCCCCCCCCCACCCAGTGCTGCGAGACACTTACCACCCAAAGCTTGCTTCATTACAAAATCCATGGTGCGCTCTGGTTCTCAATCCGTCTCGCGGTTGAAGACAAGTGTGTGTATCCTGTCCTGCTGCCTTCCTGTCCCCTAATGCTGTTTTCCCCCAAATAAGAGTCTGAGAGAGGAAAGACAGACAGGAGAGAGCATGTTAGATGGAGGAGCCTGACTCAAGCATGATGCAGAAGGACACACACACACACACACACACACACACACAATGCTAAAACCCTAGACAGGCACGCTCTCAGCATTCTGCCAAAAAGTCCCACTTATCTTTCCAAAAAAGCTTTTCAAAATCCTTTTGTTGTCACACTACCAGTCAAGCAGCTCCTTAAATCTACGGCAGGCAGTGACGGACGGGTCGTCACCGCAACATGGGGTTAGGGTTTACTGCGACTGCGGAACCACCTCGAGTTCTCCACTTCCTCGAGGAGGCCTGGAGGAACTCGGGCGTCGACCGGTATGGATTTCCAGCCCACGACTTTCGGTGTGTGTCAGGCCGGAATGGCGGGCTGGACCAGGCGCCCATCCTCTGGCACGAGGCCTGGCTTTTCGTTTGTGATAATTTAATGAGCAGAGTCTGGCAAAGAGCCAGGTGGTATGACCACATCCCAGGACAAAGATGCGAATTGTTGCCCTAATTTCAAATTTTAAACAAAACTGCTTTTGAAGTCAACCGTCAGAAATATTAAATTGTACTGAAAAGCAAGCTGGAGATTTATCATAACTGACCCTTCAAAGTAAGAGACCTTGGAGATAATCATGCAGCTGAGTGGAGTGAACAGGGCTGCCGTATAGGTCCCTTAGTGTACAAGGTGCTGGCAGTTTACTCTTAATTCCCATGAGGCTGAAGGCCGTCTTCAACAATGCCTGTTGCTAATTGTCCTTTTTTCCCCCTCTCAAATGCTAGCCTTGCATTTCACATTCGCTGTCACACAGCTGCATTCTTTCCAGGAGGGCACGCAGGAATTGAGGCGGACTTAAGGTTCCAAGCCCCTCCTCCAGTCCAGTGATTGACTGGCATCTGCTATGAGTACAAAACAGGTTTTTGAACCTGTGTACCCATCACTGAAAGGTTTTGTGCAGAATTAATTAGGTTTCACCACAGGTGATGGAATAAAACAACAAAGTAAAAAAAAAAAATTGAACTGCAGTACATTACATGTGCTGCTTCAAACAGGATTTTATTAAAACAGGCTGAGGTGTTTGCCCATTTTTGTTTGCTTACTTACTTACCAACCGTGACAACTGAATCAAAAATGTAATTCTATAAGACTAGCTCATATAACGCTGTTTACCCATTTTGTGGACCATGTCAGAGAATATGCTACAGGGTTAATCGAGCAAGCTGAATATTTCTTATGTTCAGGGGGATCAGGAACTACTAAAAGGAATTATTTTGCACAACATCTATGTGGCAGGTTCTCATTGGAGATCGTCTGGAAACAATATGTTATAGTTATTTTTGAGAATGTGTCTGAGGACTCGGCTTATATTTTAAAACAAATTATTAAAATGTGCAATATCCTTAACTGTTTTTTTCGTATTTAGAAGTACACCTCCATTGGGAATATCAAGCAATCTGGTCTTCTTGGACAATTGAACTAAAAGCTAATATTTCTCAGTAAAAATGATTGTGTGCAACCAGAAACCTGATCCGACTATGTATCTTTGACTACAGTGGGAAAATTTGATGAACCTTTAGTGGTCTGATAGCCACAGGCGATACCTCAGCTGTATCTTTCGAAGAGTTTATTTAAAATCGAACACATTCCAAAAATTACTAATCACTACTCAAGTGTTATGGTAGGATACACTAAGCGGCTGTTTGTACTCGAAGCCTATTAAATGTTATACATGGGTTATAAGACATGTAGGAAAAGATTCCTCTGTAGCACATTTTGTTTTTAACCCATACAGGACCAGGAAACGTTTCTTGAAGAGTAAATAAGCAATTCTGATCTTTTAGCGGAAATTCGTATAGGAACTGAATGGTTTACAGGTATTAAAATACGCAATTGTGAGCGACAAGAACAAGACACATATATTCGGGTGTTACGAAGCTTTTTTGGATTAAACGTCTGCAAAGCGCGCGTTTAAAAGTGCGGTATCAGCTAAACTGTACTTACACATACAGTAGGTCAGCTCCGTGCAGCCCATAGATAAAAATGAAGAGTCTGCACTTTCTGGCTCGTTTAAAACGAGGGGTTGTAATATACGCCTACGGCTACCTTGATATTTATTTAAATGCCGTTTAGAACCATAATAACCAAATAAGCAGATGTCAAAGCTAAGAAAACAGCACATTTACTGATGTATGTAAAATATACTGAAGGGTGTAAAAGCGGCAGGCTGCATCGTGGGAGTTACTCACTTACTCCTCTGCCAACAGCGTCCACAAAAAAGACAACAATGTTCCATCGGGACTAAATGTTACATCTGCATCTCACCACCACTACAGCCCCCTAATTTCGGTGTTTAAGTTGGGAACATAAACTGTTACTTGATATAGGGGAAAAACACGCTTCAGCACCATGGCTAGCGCCCAGCACTCGTCTAAACCATTTATTTAGACAAAATGAAATAAAATGACACCCATCGCGGCGGTGATCTACACGACATCTGCGCGTAAATCGTGAGCTCCCACTGTATACCGACGCAATGTCATATAATTCCTCAGAAAGTCTGCAAATACTCGCAGATGCAGTCGCGTCCGGAGCGCATCTCCAACTCGCGGATAAATGAGGATGCTGCTACCTTTACTAAGTTTGCCGTGAAAAGCTACATGCTTTATGAAGATGCGACACTGCTGGATCATCAATCTTGTTTCCTGATAGTACGAACCCCGGTCGCAGTTAGCCAAACTTATCCCTTTTATTACATTCACCGCCAGTCTATTATCGTGTGTAATTCAGGAATATCAAAAATATGCTCTAACGCTGTGCATGGCACGTTACTAAATCTTAAAGCACATCGTAAACAGACGGATTGTTCGCTACCATCCTGAGTCAAACCCGAGCATTTACTAACCGTTAACATAAATGCAACTGTTGAAGCTGCAACGAAACCACAAAATGCCCGAAATGTAATAAACTCTATAAAACACACACATCTCCGCATTCGGAATGCAGAGAAGCAAACTGAAGGCTCCGAAAAAATACACGGACTCACTTAAGACTCAGACCTACACACTGAAAAGCGTATTTCACTAAATACACACCTTTAAACACTTCTTTCCAACCTTCTTTGCCTTTCACCATTCAAGTTTTCTCCGATTTGAAAGCGCCTCTTCAAATTGTAACCACCTTATACAGCCCAGCCACACACGCCCTCTTTCCCTCCCCTTCCCCCCACCTCTCTCTCTCTATTCCCCCTCTCTCTTTCTCTCAACCTTCAAATTTGACCTTTCTCCAGTATGCAAGACGAGAATAGTGCATTTTTATTTTCTCAAGTGATAAGACAACGTTGCGTCCGGTTTCCATCCATCCTCACTAATCAGACGCCTCCGTATGCTTCGTTTCGCACGTCCCATCTCACCGCAAACCTAAGAGAGTAGGAACGTGTATCTCAACGGTCTTGATTTCACCTCTGCTTATAAATCAATGATTACTAACACAGATAATACATACAGATGGTTCCTGTTAGGCTTTGGAAAATATGCCGTTTATGGTTAGAAGTGGTTATAAGTGCATGCATCTAGATATATAAAATCACACTTCCACATAACCCATAACCCAATGCACTGTCAGCAATTTCAGTCGCCGCACAGTTTTATTTTGCATTCCGATCTGTTGTCTGCGGATGACCTTGCTGGTTCTCCATGTGCGGGATAATTGCTATATTATTTTACTAGAGCGGACTAAAGGAAAAATAGAAGTTAACAATAAAAAGCGAGCATATTCATTGGATCTCCGATTTACGGAGTATGAAAGCACAATACACTTCCATTCCAGTTTATTTGAACAATCGACATTGCCTGATCGGACTCTTAAGACACACCACTCGATTATTTATTGAGCAGTGTAGAACCGTTACATTTTGTATCGCAAACAGCCTCAGAATCCACATTTGCACACACCATGAATTTTGGATCTAAGGCGACACCCTAGAATAAAGATTCTCAGCTGAGTGATGTTCCTGAAACAGGGATACAGAAAAATGCAGTTTTTGATAAATTTACTTTGCTGTAATTTATGAACTGGGTTGATGTCAGGATTACAGATTGCTAACCAGCTGTCAGAATTCATCCATCTAATTAGACCTAAACTGGGAATCCACGCCTCTCTTACTAATCACATTTATTTCCAAAAATACAAATCACAGACTTTGGCAAAGCTATGCGTAAAAGCAGGATGTGGCTACTTTAAAATCCCTTTGAAATACGCCGGCTTAACGAATGAACAAATGAAGGATTTAAAAATACAATTGCGAAAGAGAAATTTATTGCCGCAAGATGAATCTTGACTCCCGTGGTCCGTGCTATACTCAGTAGTGATAGCTAGCTATTGGTTGGGGGGGGTCCCGATACAGTTTATAGATGTGGTGCGGTTATAACCCCGGGGATCATCCCGGTGAGGCACGTTAATTGGGTCTGGAGCAAAGGCAAAGGGAAGGGGGGTCACATCTCGTGCCCCCCGGGACACGCTCCCCGCTTCTACTTCCTTTAACGAGCTTGAATGTCACGCATGCGCAAAGGACAAAAAGGAAGGACATTTCGTCGCTCGCACGGTCTGCGGCGCTCCGTTTTCGTAGCTGTTTCGATTTCATGCAGCAGACCAAATATCCTCAGAGGCTATTGATAAGGACACCGGAAGGCATGGGTGCTGCTCGATTTGCTCCTGTGCCAAAATGACACCTGAGGATCACCTGATTGGATGTAATGCCTGTCAATCCGTCGATTGGCGTGTCCACGTTTGATGAGGAATCGGACAAAATAATGTGCAGCACGTGAGATTTGTGCTGGTTATCGATCTTCGATTTATAGATGCACTTAAAGTGACCTTCAGGCCAGAAAAAAGGGGGGGGGGGGTGGGGTTGGGTGTAGTTATGAAGCACTGTGGCCGC